>CM067372.1:165062947-165087778 GCA_034401795.1 Chaetoderma sp. LZ-2023a | reverse complement strand
GAGTGTAAGTATATACACATATACATGGTGCTATAACCAATAACGTGACAATCAGTATGTGCATTGTGCGTGCATGCGTGCGTGCGTGCTTGCATGAGTGTGTGCCTGTGTTCGCGCGTCTGTTTGTGCGTGCGCCCGTGTGCGTGTTTGCGCATGCATGCTTGCTTACATGAGTGTGTGCCTGTGTGCGTGCGTCTGTGTGTGCGTGCGGCCGTGTGCGTGTTTGCGCATGCATGCTTGCTTACATGAGTGTGTGCCTGTGTGCGTGTGTCTGTGTGTGCGTGCGCCGTGTGCGTGTTTGCGCATGCATGCTTGCTTACATGAGTGTGTGCCTGTGTGCGTGTGTCTGTGTGTGCGTGCGCCGTGTGCCTGTTTGCGCATGCATGCTTGCTTACATGAGTGTGTGCCTGTGTGCGTGTGTCTGTGTGTGCGTGCGCCGTGTGCGTGTTTGCGCATGCATGCTTGCTTACATGAGTGTGTGCCTGTGTGCGTGTGTCTGTGTGTGCGTGCGCCGTGTGCGTGTTTGCGCATGCGTGCAGATACGTGTGAATGTACGTGCAAAACTAGAATAAGTTAAAATAAATATTTAAATAAAACACAATATTTTGTTATTTGTTCCCTGGACTTCATTACGATATATTTTACAATGACATAGTGTGAATAAATTCGCACTAACCGTCAATAGATAGGGAGTAGAAGACGAATACATCATCATCATCATCATCATCATTGTCCAAGTCATCGTAAAGTCGTGTTGTGGATTACTGAACTTAAAACCAAAATAATAAACAAGTACATAATATCTTTATCTCAGTGCATCCGGAAATATACCTCAGTCCAGCGACGAGAAAGAGAAACCATTCATCAGATCTAGTCATCGAAAAAGTCTTTAACTATTTAAGCAGCAGACACGCCTCTAAATCCAACAATGCAGAGCAAGATCTGGACGCTGATAAGCTGTTTTAGTAAGCTTATTACCCTCAATGAAAAAACTTGATGACAAAACAAAATCATTTGTAAAAATCAAAATTCAACAGCTTTTGCTCGATGCAGAATTCCCAGAAAAAGGGCATCAACTGTACACCACATGCTTGAATATGTGTTTGATTCTAACGGTTAAACGTCCATTAATTACCATGTTATCTTTTTTAAGACAGTGTACGTAGTATAGTGGTATTTTGTAAGTACTGAAGTGGGGGGGGCGGGGGGGGGGTTGAACCCACGCAATGCACCAATCGCTTGCACAAGAGTTATCGGGCCTATTCAGTGAGCCAACTCCACCAGACAGCGGTCTTGCTTCTCTGCATAATTTTAGGGTTTTCAGATTGTCTTGTACACCGAGGAATTCAATTTTGGTTGATTTGAACTCAAAACGGTTTTGTTTTTATGGCAAGGTGCGCCACACAGGACCTCATCTGTGCTCACATCACTAGTTTACAGCCATTTGTAAAGACCTACAATGTCTTTACCAATTGAATTCCTCGGTGTACAAGAAAACCCGAATCCATTAAAACGCCGACATGAAACAAGACTATTGTGAATCTTTTGAAGGCAGTTGGTGCTGTTCGGGGGGGGGGGGGGTCAAACCCCACTTCATTACTTACAATGTTCTATTTACAAATGTTTAGCTTATGCGCATTGATAATTGTATCCAAGAATACAGAGAAAAGAATCCACTGTTGACAGCCAAACATACTACATTTAGATACATCATCGATTTGCAATGTTGTATTGCCAAGGTACTTCTCCAACCGGAGACGAGAAATAGTCCTTGAATACCTCTCGTACTAGTGTAGCTTCTGCCGTTGGCCAATTCCCACCGAACCTAGGCACATTTGTAATCACAGTATTTGCTCCCTCTCTATCGCCTATTTCCATGATCATCGACCTGTCTCCTGGTGCTAAATTTGACATCTGAATAAAATTCTTCAACACGCACGTTGCCTTTATTATGTTTACTGCTTTGTCAGGTTGTACTTGGAGTCTTCGTTGATATATACGCCATCGTTGCGTCAGCAAGCCGAATGCACTTTCAACCATGCGACGTGCACGGGAGAGTCTGTAATTGAAAATTCGCTTACTGACGTCGAGATTCTTTCCAGGAAATGGTCGTAACAGATAGGATTTCAGGGAAACACTCCGTCTCCCACCAACACATGGGGTTGTGGTCCTATCTCTGGCGCATCTGGAAGTTCCTTTGGTGGAGGAACATGAAGTTTTCCTTTCTCCAGTGACTTTCCCATTGCTGACTTGGTTAATATCCCGCCATCGCTATTTGATCCGTAACTACCGACATCTATAGCAACGGAATTGTATTTAGAATCAACAATAGCCATCAACACACAGAAAATGTACCTTTGTAATTGTAAAACAGAGAACCTGTGTTTGCTGGAGCTTGGATGATAACGTGCTTGCCGTCTATAGCGCCCAGACACTTAGAGAAATTATAATTACGAAGAAACTCATTGACAATATCCTTCCAAAAAGCATCATTCAGAATAGGCATGTATCTATGCATTAAGGTAAGCCAGATCGCCTCGCACGTTTCTACAACGATTGAACTAAGGTTATGTATGTTTCGGCTATTAGCGTCTGGCTGAACTTTTATACATCTTAGTGCTGTGTTATAAATCAGTTAAATATCCCTATGAATACCGAGTCTGATAAATTGCGGTTCAATTGAAAAATACAAATACACATTGTTTGGAAAAAGGACAACGACCTGCTAACGGAAAAGGTGTTCGGTAGGCAATGGTAATACTAAGCGCTCTGCGTACACAAGCCAGCTCCCCCACCCCCCACCCCGCACACCCCCCCCCTCCCCCCCCCCCATACACCCCCACCCTACGCGACGAAAACACGAAATGGAAAGCGCTACGACCCAGCTAACGGAAAAAGGGGTTGTGACAACGACTTTACTGCACAAAGAGGTCAGGCAATCAGTTGCCAACGGTAATACTATTCGCACTGCGTACAAAAGGCCAACCCCCCCCCCCCCCACCCCCATGCCAACCACGAAAGAAGAAAACTGAAACGGGACGTGACAGCGATTATACTGTTGTGCACGTAGAGGTCGGGCATTCAATTGCCAGTGGCAATACTATGCGCACTGTGTACACAAGCCACGTGTCCCCCTAATTATAACAAATCACATGCGGAGGGGACTGCACGACTTCACTACACTTGCCATTCAAATAGGACAGAAAAGAAGCCAGGAAATCATATGCCTTATACAGAAGATACCGTGTACCAAAAGGTAAGTCTGACTGCATTAAGGAAAAACTGAAAAACATAAGGACAGACAAAAAAAAAACAATACTAAAATAACTACTAACCATCCTTCGGAAGGGACGTAAAGAAGTCGGACCCGTCTGATCAGCGTTGCAGCAAATCGGACGTTAAAGAACTCATGGACTGAGGTTGGAATCCCCCAGAAAGTGAAACTGTTAATGGGCTTTCGGACATGTTTGGCACATTTAAAGGAGCAGGGACGTCTTTGGCCAAAAGGCCAAAGCCCATTGACCCTGCCCATGAACCATCAAAACAACTTTTGTTTTTATGTGGGTATACACACACCTACCTAAAAGGAGAACTTTTGTGCATAGCCACACAAGGACAAGGGTAATAAAAAGTAAATTTAGGCAGATGTACCAAAACCGCCCTAAAGGGGAGCTGTTGGTCGAGAGCGGTCGAGGCGTGGTGATCCGCCTGCTAATGGATGTGCTTCCTGATAGTGTCTGATCTGAGGAAGACATGGCGAACGAACTGAGATGGAGACGAGATGTGCAGCCCTGATGATCGGAGAGCGATGGAGAGCCGCCTTCCATGCTTGATGAAAACAATGAAATATAGCCGATCTACACCTTCATGCTCGCCATGGCCTTGCTTGAGAGATCACCATCCCTGTCGATGTAAATGCTGACGCTCTCCTTCACAACCACTCTGTCTGAATGTAAGAGAGAACAACCTTCTTCGTCACCTGCGCCTTGACTGATGACGGACAACGACTAGGCCCATCAATACCTAAACAGCGACACTCGCAATCAACTTATCATTTCAAACGGCAACAGGTTATAATTCTAAGTTATTAACTCAGATCCTTACGTTCTACACACACTAGATCTTCAGTTTCTTCTTCCCGTTTCTTATTCAGTTAATCACATGTTATTATTTCAATTTGTTTATTCTTAGTCCATAGTATTATCATTCAGTTTCGTCATATAAATTTTTATTTAAAATTTTCCTGATTCCCGTTTTGAGATTTAATTTACAGACTGCCCTCCACCCCCATCCCACCTCAATGAGAAATAAAGTAATTCCCCATCCCACCCCATCTTCAACACGGCATACAACAACGACACCTGCCAGACTAAAGACTGAAATAACAGAAGGAATAAGAAAGTTAGCAGATTGTAAAGCTTCTGGAGCCGACCATGTTTGCAACGAGTACATCAAATCTACTGCCAATCCACTCCTAATTTACGAGAAAATAGTTAACATAATCTTTTCACACGGGATCGTGCCAGAGGACTGGTAATGGGGAAAAATTATTCCAATCTACAAAAATAAAGGCGACCCATTAGACTCAGGTAATTACCGACCCATAACCTTATTAAGCTGTTCAGGAAAATTGTTCACATTAATTATAAATGAAAGAAAAAATGATGCCGATCAATATGAAATTATATCAGAATCTCAAAGAGGCGTTAGACGTAAAAGGTCGACTATTGATAACATCTTTTCACTTTACTTAGTCAAAGAATTGCTTCTTATACAAAAGAAAAACCTATGCTGCTGCTGCTACGTTGACTTTAAGTAAGCCTTCGACACCGTATGGAGGGTCGGCCTCTGGAGGAAGCGCTTAAAAAATAATATAGCTGGAAAACGCTTTATACGTGTCTATAATATGTATAAAAATATTAAATCAGTTGTGAGCTATAACCAGGCAGACTCAGACTATTTTATGAGCAATATTGGAGTTAGACAAGGGGAAACCCTGTCTCCCTTTTTATTTGCAATTTTCTTAAACGACTTAGAAGAATATGTATATAGCAACAACATATCAGATCTTACATCAATAAGCCAGCTAGCTGAACAAAACTTAAATATCTTATTACATCTTATAATTCATCGCTATGCCGACGATACAGTTATCATGACCGACTCCCCAGCTGGATTACAAAATGCGTTAACTAGTTTCGGAAACCATTGTTCTGAGTGGAAATTACATGTTAATACCGTCAAAACAAGTGATATCTTCTTCTTCTTTTCGTTCGCTGATCATACCGCCAGTCCTGTAAGTGACTATCGACTTGATCATAAGCGTTAATTGCGTGGATCCATGGTTTATTAGAGTGCGCCGTGCGGCCTGGAACCTCCGTCTTCAGCACTCGAGTGCTATGATATTCAGCAAACGGAAACTAAACACAGAACATAGATTTTACTTGGCCGAGAAAGAAATTGAAATAGTGGATGAATATTTCTACCTAGGAATTATGTTCAAATGTAACGGGAGCTTTTCTAGCTGTAAAGTGAGAAACGCAAAACAAGGTACTATTCACTTTAAAAAAAAATTAAAGAGCATGCCATACTTATTGATTTGCAGACCATCCTTTTTGATAGTATGGTCAACCCAATCTAATATACGGATCAGAAATTTGGGGCTTTGAAAATACCTCCCAGCTCGAAACGTGTAAGATTAGATTTTTTTTAAATGCACTACATTTAAAGAAAAGTACATTCAATGTTATGATTTACGGGGAATTAGGGAAGTTTCCATTAGAAATTACAATTAAATGTAATATGGTTATGTTCTGGGCGGGGATAATAAACAGGGGATATGGAAAACTACCATCTGTTCTTTATTTGTCATACATTGATTACCTAGCAATACAGAATAAAACAATTAAATGGATCGATAGTACTAAAAACATTCTAGAAGTAACAGGGCAGATAGGTATGTTTACAACGGAAAATCTGAATAGCAAGCTACTAGTCAAGCAGGTTAAACACACCCTAGAGCAGCAATATATAGATAACTGGACTTCCACTTTACAAGAATCAACACGGCTCACCTTCTACAAACAAGTAAAATCAGAATTTGAATTTGAAAAATATCTTAAAATACTACCTTACCGTGAAGCCTTAACATTATGCCAATTCCGAACACTAAACCATCAACTCCCTATTGAAACAATAAGATGGGCTGATACAGAGAGAAACAACGGTGTATGCAGTCACTGTAATATCATAGGAGATAAAATGCATTTCCTTTTCACTGCCAGAAATGTATACATGAAAAAAAAAGATACATACCAGATTTTTACTTAACCTATATTACCGTAGAAAAAACGAAGGAGTTATTTGCAATTTGCAACAAACCGATACTAAATAGACCATGCACATTTTTAAGACTTTCAAAGAAAAAGTACCATGACGGAATATGACAAGATAACTTGACTTGTGTATTTATAAAAATCAAATTTAAAATCTAACAATATATTTCTTTTAAGGTACATAAATTATGTAATTATGTAAGCGAAAAGTATGTTGCAGCAATGACAGTGCTCATTTTACAAAAATCACTTTTATACTGTACTCCATACTTTAGTATCTTACTAATTACTTCCTCAAACCATCTAATTATACTAATTATTCTAAGCGATGATAATGCTTATAATTGCAAAGAAATGGTAATTGGATAATAATAATAATAATAATAATAATAATAATAATAATAATAATAATAATAATAATAATAATAATAATGTCACTACCGCCAGAACGTTTTAAAAAAATGTATACCTCATATGCTGTTAAATAACGGCCTGAGTGAATAAAGAAAAACGGAAACTGAAAGTCAACAACAATTCATTAGGAAACATCAGGCGACACGCTCCCAGCAACAACTTATTTTTTCGACTTTTTTCAGTTTTAACGCTTGTTTTAGCAACCCTTCGGGGCAGCATCGCGACCCTTCGGGGAAGCACCTCTCAGAGTGAGTCATGGCTCAAATACATCTCGGTGTAAGCGGTCAATAAAATCAACTGAAAAATTTTTTGGGGAAAAAGGGGAGTTTCGATGTGGGATTGGCGGCACGTGGTGATCTAGGTGGCCTTATCGTTGAGCCGTAATCAACCCGCCCTGGAGAGATAACGCTACTTGCTTGCTGCTTCTATCGGCTTTGTACTTTTACCTGCGGTGAGAATTCGGCCGAGGATGCAATCACGAAGACGCCGAGGATGCAATGACGAAGATGTTGCTGTATGGAGTTGTAGGCACGAAAACTGGACACGGAGGTCGTGAATGACGTTGCTTTGCTTTTGATGTGGATGCTGCCGCTCCGTGTTGCTCTCCTTTCGCCCAGCGCTGGATCAACATTTTATCATAAGTAAGAAAGGATTTTTTAGTGACTTGCCGATGTGACTATTAGGCCCCTTTTAACTCCCAAATAGCGCCGCGTGCATTCAACTTATTATTTTAATAGCAATAGGATATAATTCTAAGTTAAATTTGGATATTTAGTTTACAAACACTAGATTTTAAGTTTAATTTTCCCCGTTTCTTGTTTATTTAATCACAGGCCATTAGTTTAATTTGTTAATTCTTAGTTGATAGTATTATCATTCAGTTTCGTCATAATATTTTTTTATTCAAAATTATCCTTATTCCAGTTTTGAGATTTTATTTTACAGACTGCCCTCCACCCCCGTCCCACCTCCATGAGAAATAATGTAATTCCCCCTCTCACCCCCGCCTCAACACGGCATACAACATCGACACCTGCCAACAACAATCCATTAGGCAACATCAGGCAACACACTCCCAGCAACAACGTATTTTTCGACTTTTTTCAGTTTATACCATCTTATTGGGGAAGCATCGCGACCCTTCGGGGAAGCACCTCTCAGAGTGAGTCACGGTGTAAGCGGCCAATACAACCAACTGATAAAAAAGGATTCTTTTTTTCATTCCATATAACTATACAGATGTATACATCTGATATGCAGTTGAGGGGTACGTGCATGCGGCCGTGTGTGTGCTGGGGTGTGTGGGTGTTGCGTGTGCAGGGGTGGGTGTGGGGGCACGTGTGTCCGCGTTAGTGGGCTGTGGTAACATTACTATCGCTGTCAATGCGTATAAAGTTATTAAATTCCACATAACATATTACGTTCATAGTATCAGGCAATGCTGTTTTAAATGTTAGCTGGAGACGTAGTCTTCATTGCCTCGTAAGGTAGACACAATCCTCTGTAACGATGTCTGGAATGTAGTCAAAGGCATAAAACGTGTAACTTGCCTTATATTCATCAATAGTAATCCCTATGTATTTGTCATTGAATAACGGCCCAGTTCCATTACACGGTTTCAAGAATGAATCTGTACACTTCTTAACCAGCAGCAGTGAAAGTTGGTGTAAGAGCGTCTCCAGACACTTGCTCGTTATCCATATAGCATGAAATATGGTTAGCATCGCAGTGCTGAAAACTATACGGGTTTGTATCGAAATCTCCATTAAAAGCGTTATTACTAACAAAGGTGTGATATTCCTATTAGTCTGTTGTTAACATGATTCAAAGGTAGTGCTAAGATTAACTTTATTAATTGTTAGAAGAATCCGACGTACACACGCGTTGTATGCAGGCACGGACGCACGCAGGCATGCATATATGAAATCAGCATGACACCATTATATACGTAGATCTATCAGGAGTAAACAATACGAGATGATTATCATTGATAACAAACGATAAGAAATTATATTAAACTCGATGTTCAGTTGGTTTTATTGGCCGCTCATACCGAGATGCATTTGAGCCATGACTCTATCTGCGAGGTGCTTCCCTGAATGTATGATTGGATGACTGACACCTTTACGTCTCATCCGCAACTCCGGGACCTGTACCCTGTTTTCCAAACCGTGGGCAAACCATGGTTGGACCATAGTAAAATTGCACATGGTCAGATCATGATTTGACCTTGGTCAAACAGAGCAACGGCAAGCCAGTTTAACCATGGTTTGAAAGGTGACGACGGTCAACTATGGTATGGCGGTGGTGCCATTTAACCTGCATAACCAGACCATGGTCAACCATGGTCTGAAGGTTGTTGTCATTTAACCTGCATAGTTGAACATTGGTCAGCAATCAAGCTCCACTTTTCTAAAATAGTTTACTGTGCCAGACTGACCAGCCTACATTATTGTACTACTTTGGTATTCGCCAAAAAGCTGAGAAGCGATTACAACATTGTAAGCATTGCCATGAGTCATGAAGATATGAACTATTGATCAATCTTTCTAGATATGTAAGACTATGCAAATTGTGGAATGGTTAGCCTACATTGACATTGTTTAAAATAAAGTATATACAAGAATGCAGTGCGTATTAGTACCGGTATAGCACTGTCAATGATTTCATTGTCAATATGGATACCACTGCAATGACCATGTACGACCACGATAGCATGGGCACCTGTCCATGGTCAACTGGCCATGCGTATGTGACCACTGGGACCATGGTAAGTTGAGTCGATAAATCATGGTCGACCATAATCAAAGCATGAACTACCGTGAGCAACCGTGATACCATGATCAGCAGGAAATCAGGGCAGACATCATAGAGTGAATGAGATTGCCAATGTCTCCATCGATTACCCACCATCCAGTGAAGCGGGATTTGAACTTTGATGATCAACCATTTGCCAACCATTTGCTACGCAGCTGTAAATTTGCCTGTGTTGTGCCAAAATTGGCACAAACTTATAATAATAAAACTAATAAATAATAATAATATATAATAATAATAATAATAATAATAATAATAATTATAATAATAATAATAATAATAATAATAATAATAATAATAATAATAATAATAATAATAAAGGTAGTGTTGCCTATATGCGTTCTCCTTAACACAGATTTCCTCTGGCTTCTTGCTCTGTTTCTATGGATTCAAATAAAGATTTGAAATTTCCAGCACCAAAACCCTGAGAAAAGAGTGTATTAATAATAATTATACAAAAAAGTATAATTATATCTGACTATTATCCCTTCAGCATTTCTTGTGCCAACGTAACCCTGTAATGGTCAAACTCACCAAAAAACATTTGAAAGCCCTAGAGAAGAGTATTTTGAAATATTTACCACTAGAATGACGGGCTCGGTAACCGTGCCAGTCATTCCAGTGGTAAATAACCAAAAATACTCTTTTCTTGGCCTGCAGATAGACACTGGTTAAGTGAAAACTGTAATTTTCATTACCATTACCACTTTACAGGTCAAGCTGGCAAATTGAGTGGTAAAGTTACAAAAATAGTCGTCTAAACTTAAAATATCTTGAAATATCAAAATGTTTAATTGATATATCAAATAGTATTATGAGCTGTTTGAGGCGCTGTTGACAAAAGAGGGGTTAAACCATGACCTCACAGAAACGCAATGGAGGATTCCAGTTTATCCATCAATCATATGACGTCATAATCAACTACGCGATATGCGGGACAACGTCATAATCAATTACGTCAATAATAACGTAGCTAAGTTCGTCACGAATGCTTAATTGATGACAGACTATGAGTTGCTATAACAATAGTATGTATTTACTATTTAAAAAACTAGTAGCTAGTAAAATTAGCTTCAACATAATCAAGAATTTAATTGGGCGCTATTGTTGCAATAATAATAATAATAATAGTAATAATAATAATAATAATCTTTATTTAATGAGGGTAAATCTTCAGCAGCCTGATTTTGCAGAGGCCCTCACTGGATCATATTTACACATATATAAATATATACATTATATTACATTTATGTACACTCAATCACACACTCGCTCACGCGCTCCCTCGGTATCACATATGTTCTCTTGCTTGCACCTATGCTTACTCGCTCGCAAGCTCATCCATTCAGTCGCTCACTTACTGACTCGCTCGCTCGTTTGCACGCTCTCTCACATGCACGTTTGCTCATACATCGGCACGCTCATTCGCGTGCTCGTTCGCGCATACTCTCGCTCGCTCGTCCACTCGCACACTTGCCAGCACACACACGCATTCGCTCCCAAACTCATTCATTTTCCCACTCACTCAATTACTGTTTCGCTCACTCACGCACGTTTTCTCACACGCTGAGACGCTCATTCGCATGCTCATTTGCTCATACGCTCGCTCGGTCGCCCACTCATACGTGCATTCGCTCGTAAGCTCAGTCATTTGCTCAATCATTCACTTACTGACTCGTTCGCTCGCACGCTCGACCATACTCACGGTTTCTTACATAGGCATCGACAACATCAAGTAAAATTAATTTCAAAATATTCAACAGCTAACTTGCATCGGTTTCTGGAACTTGATAGTCAGGGAGCTCAGAGATAGATCGATCCCAACACGGACAAAGCGTGGCTGGAGATTAGCTAAAGATGGCTGGGGCATGGCTAAAACTGGAGTCCTCCATTTCAAGGGGAAGTTGTTGATTCTTTGGATTCTTTGGAAACTAATTTTTACCGTACCGTGTGGTCGCAGCAACAACTCCCAGTAAAACTAGTTTCAAAATATTCAACAGAATATTTATTAAAATGTAAAGGATATTGGTTTTTTGCTATCTCTGGCTCAACGTGATAAAGAACGAAAAAAGCTATACCTTTCTATGGTAAAAGGATGGAGCGCAGCAGTAGGAACCTTATGTGACAGTATCAGGATAAGCTGCTAACCACCACTAATTTGACGGCTGTCAAACCCGAGAAATTCTGTGATGAACTAGTAGGTGTTTTTGTGGTGAGGTATGGGTCAATATAGTCCATGGGCCAGAGGCAGAATTAAAAAAAAATTGGTACCAGTCAGAGGGACAAAGGCTCCTGATATTTTTCTGACAGATCAATATCTCAAGTTAATAAAATGAGGTGATAGATCCAGAAAACTATACAGGTAAGCTGTTGAATATTTTGATAGCAACAGCGCCCAGTCAAATTAGTTTCAAAATATTCAACATAATATTTATTAAATGTAAATACATACAATTCGGACAACAACGCTTAGTCAGTCATCAATTAGGCGTCCGTGATGAACTTATCGACAGTAAACATGACATAATTGATTATGACGTTATGCTTCATTCAACGTAGTTGATTATGACGTCATATGAGTGATGGATAAAGTGGAATCCTCCATTGACGGAAACGCCCGGTATAATGGCGTATGTCAGTTGTAATAATTGTCATCACCACTATTTAATATCTCGGTAGTGTAATAAAGTCACGTGTTAGTGACGCACATTACGAGCCTTATATTATTGCACACGTTGACCGCTAGCACTAGAAGTGATGACGTAATAATATCACGTGTAACTTGGTTGGGTGGGCCTGGTGTGAGTATTGTCATTGGTGCTATCTGTTTGTCTGTCTGTTTGTCAGTTTCTTTGTTTACGCAAGGCCTATCCCCAGACTCACCAAAGTTGGCACACACAGTCATATTATCAGTGGCTAGAAATTCTTTGGCTTGTAGTCAAATGGTGAAAACTCGAGGTCACTGGGTCTCTTAGTGCATATCGGAATACACATTTTCGTCGACAACTTTACAATACAAGAAGGTAGAATGACCAAATCTCTATCATCCATTGACACTGTGTTTGGCCAGAACGAAAATTTAGTTTCAGGGCAACAGTTCAACTGTTAAGGTCACGGGATCACTCAGTGCATCCCGGAATACACATTTTTGTTGATATATAACATCTATTCATATTGTGGTTCTCAATAACCAAATTTAGTATTAGGCTAAAAGTTCAAATATCGAGGTCACGGAGTCACTTAGCATTGTAAAAAAGCGAGCGCAAAGGCTTCACCATCGAGTTCATTCTAGTTTTAAGTTATATTGTGTAATGTTAAAATGTCATCGAATGAAACAGTTTAATAACTTTTCTTAGAAAGCTCTGAAAAGTTAAGACCACTTAAAATAAGACCATGTTGCGTTTGTCGCAGTATTTTGCTGCGTATTTGTCAAAATTCTCGGTAATGAAACTTTACAGTGATAAACAAAAACAACGGGCAATGGGAAGGAATGAAGGACTCCAGTTTATTCATAAACCGTATGACGTAATAAGCAACTACGTGACGTGTAGGATGACGTCGCAGTCAATGACGTCATGAATGGTGAAACTAAGCTCGTCAAGAAGACTTAATTAATTACAGAGTAAATAGTTTTATGTGTATTTTTACTATTTAATATACATGCTGTTGAATATTTTGAAACTAATTTGACTGGGCGCTGTTGCTGCCATAGGCAGCAACAGCACCCATTCAAATTAGGTTCAAAATATTCAAACAGCCCACCTCTATAGTTTTCTGAAAATTTAGTCAGGGAGTTCAGGGATCGATCGATCCCAACACGGACGAAGCGTGGGTGGAGCTTAGCCGCAGAGGGGCGGGCCATAGCTAAAACTGAATTGATCCATTGAGATGAATCAAAGTAAAGATTTGAGATAACAGCTCACGTGATAAATAGAATCTCACACTCGTTGCCATTTCGTATCAAATGTATAACAGTCGTGTAGTAAAATCTCATTTGGAGCTCACAAAATCTCGTTCCAAACGAAATATTACTAAACTCGCACGATAACTTCTATACGAAATGGAGACTCGTTTGGTTTGAGATTCATACCTGATGATTATGACGCTGTATCACTTCCAGGAACAGTGTGGGACGATCCTGCATAGTTTTTGTGAAGATTTGAAGCAGGTACCCCTGATCATCAAAGTCAACCAGGATGTGCAGTTCTTCGAGCTACAAACAAATACACATACTCACCACTATCGGAAAGAATAACGTCTATCATGTAAAAATGATATAGAAGACGAGTATCATTGTGTCCTGATATGCCCCATGTATAGTAACTTACGTTAAACCTTCATCAAACCCTATTATTATCATTATTATTATTATTATTATTATTATTATTATTATTATTATTATTATTACAAAAGACCACGTGTCTATAAAGTTACGGAATCATTACAATGTCCAAGCACAGTTGTCCAGAAAAAATTAGCAGCCTATGTTTATGAGGCTTTTAATGTGTGAAAGGATTTGATGACATGATCACTTTCTCCAAATGTACCTAGACGTTGGGGGTGGGGTGGGGTGGGGGTATGAATAGTGAACATCTTCACCAAATTATAAATATGTATAACATGTAAAACCGGCTTCCTGTCTGGTTAACCTTAAAATATAGATCATCGTAATACAGTATGTATGTGCAAGCGCCTAAGTTGGCAGCCTTTGATCCAGTTTGACTGAAAGCTGTTGTTACAGTGAGCTGTAATAGCTGTCAGTCAAACTGGTTCCAAGGCGTGCAGCATTTTGTTTTGCAATGTGATTTTTGGTAGATGATTCTCTTGTCGACCTGGTCTCACTCCTTGTTTCACTTTCGTTTCTTTCGTGGAAACAAGGAGAAAGGACAAATGGTTGCTGATCAATTTCTCTAAGGGTCGATGATTATCTTGTCGACCTGGGGCCGTGTTCGCGGAGGGGGTCGTAGCCTGCGCCTGGCATAGCTGCCTTGTAGTCATTATGACGTCATAATAAATTATATCGTGGTTGTGCCGGGTGTGGGTTGCGACCCGTTCGCAAACACGCCCCTGGTCTCACTCATCGTTTCTCTCTTGCTGTCTTGGAGGTTTTTGATAAATTGTTAACGAATAGAAAGATAGAAGCGTTGGACGAAATTTCTATATGAAATATTGTTGTAAATATATCCTAATTTAATCTTATGTGCGAGGTATCCGTCATGAATGTATAATATGTTGAACACTCAAGGGCCGATGGCCTATTGTGAATAAATCTATTATGGTTGAGGTCCCTGGGGGGGGGGCTGAAAGCGGAGCCCCACCCCCTCGCATATACACAGCGTCCGGGGGTCGACTCACGGAGAAAATTGAAAGTTAGATGCTCATTTAATGGCTTCTCAAAGCATCTAACTTTTAGTTTTCTTAGAAGAGACCCCCACACACACCCCTCCCACACCCCCACTCACCCACCCACCCACACACACCCGCGAACCCCCCCCCTCCCCCCCCCGTCTATGGGAGGGTAGACGCTGCCATTTTTGGCAATATGGGTCATAAATAAAATCCTCATTTTGCTTCGACTGATGCGTTGCATTTTCAAATAAATTTGGACAAAAATTTAATAATCATCTTATCACAATAATTCTCACTTATCACTTCTTCTAAAATTTGAATGTAGTCTTCACAGTACAACACTTATTCTTGGTGGCGGCCCCATAGACATTTTCAAATTTGATTTTGGTGAGGCCGCTTGGCAACTTCAGGTCCCAAATCTGGCCCTGAACATACTAACATACAGAGGCAGACCATCTAAGGTGTGTGTGTCAGTTGTCGATGACAAAGCCTGCCAATCAATGGATGAATCCGATCTGTCGATCAAGTATGCGACGTCATAATTAGTTAAGTCACATGTAGACTGATAATTAACAGAAATACTCTGCCACGAAGCTGGAAGAGTCCGTCAAATTCCATGTCTTAGATAGATTTACTATTTAATAAAAATGTTGAAACTAATTTCAGCAACAACACCCAGTCAAATTGGTTTCAAAATATTCAACAGCTTACATGTATAGTTACCTTGATATTGGGATTCTGGGAAGTCCATGTTAGATCGGTCCCAATCCAGGCAACGTGTCGGCGGAGCTTGGCTAGAAATGGTCAGGACATAGCTAGAAATAGACCTCTCTATTATTTGAGGGTGGGGTGATAATTTGCTTCTAATAGTTGGCTAGCACAGAAGTCGTTGTGTCCATAATGCCAATAGAGGACACACGTACTGTAAAAGAGTGTCGGAATTCGGCTACGTTTTAAATTCAGGATTTTAAGGTGAATTATTTAAATTACATCCGTTTATTTGACAGAAACATAAACAAGAGTAATTAGAGACTGCAGACCTCGCACTACCTTTTTTGTCACACTCTAAAAGTTTACTGATTTTTTTCATTTTTCTGATTTTTACGGATTTTCCGGGGTTTTTATTTTTCTGGATCACGCCCAAATTTGTGCAGTCATGGTAATACTGTCACCCGTTTCTTGAGTTACAATTTGAGCCAAATCAAACTAACAGTTTCAAAGCTATTCACTGATCCAGAAGTTGCTCTGATCAAGATTCAGGTACCCTTATATGGATGATGAAGTTCTTTTGCGTCTCAAATTCGTTCCCATTATAATTTGAGCCGAATCGGATCACTAATTTTGTAGATACAGCTCCGGACAAACAGACACACAGGCGAGTGAGTGGGCGGACGAAGGAACCCACGGACGGACGGACGCAATACCATCTTCCCCTTACGGGGCGAGGGTCCACATGCAGGCCACTGTTGATTGATAAGAATTACTTACCTTATCAATATCCTCCGTCACTTCGATTTTAGCTGTTCGGAGACTTTCACGGAGATTTGTGTAGTATTTCTTTGGAAATTGCAGAAAAACCAGACCACGTGCGCGTAAATGTGAAACCTAAAATTAATGATTCAGATTTCAGATTTGAGATTTTTTATTTTCACCCAGGCCACATAATGGCATATGGGGAATATGAATTTACAGAAATTATAAATGTTATGGCGATCAGACATTATATATAAATTCATAATTACATATTTTGGTATTTATCTAGTTATATAACCACTGTTTGTGCTTTCGGTGGTAGTAGTAGTAGTAGTAGTAGTAGTAGTAGTAGTAGTAGTATTAGGTTTCTTGTTATTGTTTCTTGGATAGCCAGAGTGTGGGGCAACAAACTGGTTGTTAAGGCAGGTGGTTGTTTGCATTATGTGATTTTGGCGTCGGCTAAAATGTGACGTGTTTTGTATGACATCAGATACTTGGGTAACAGACGGGTCAGTTCTTAGTTGCTTTAAGGGAAATCTTTAAGAGGACCACATTATAACGTTACACTATAACGTTAGCTGACAGCTAACGCATTTCTATTATGACATCAGATACTTGGGTAACAGACGGGTCAGTTCTTAGTTGCTTTAAGGGAAATCTTTAAGAGGACCACATTATAACGTTACACTATAACGTTAGCTGATAGCTAACGCATTTCTATTATGACATCAGATACTTGGGCAACATAGGGTCAGTTCTTAGTTGGTTTAAGGGAAATCTTTAAGAAGACCACATTATAACGTTACACTATAACGTTAGCTGACAGCTGACGCATTTCTATTATGACATCAGATACTTGGGTAACATAGGGTCGGTTGTTAGCTAGCTTAGGGGAAATCTTGAATAACCAGTGTGGGACACCAAGCGGGTTACTAGGGCAGTTACCTGCTTACGTTGTATGATTGTAACGTCAGATAAAAAGTGACACATTTTTATTATGACATCAGGTACTTGAGTAACAGATCGGATCGAATCTTAGGTAGTTTATGGGGAATCGTGTGCACCCACCCAGTGGAACCTGTTCACTAATGTGGTCAGTTTGTTCCATTTGGGTTCAAAAGCATGTGGTCCGACTCGAGCACTAGTCTGAATGGAGCGACATCTAGCGGTAGAGTAGTTTTCTAGACGTGGTTGACTACTATGTTTAAACCTTACTATTATTAATATTGTTGTCATTGTTGCTGTTGTTGCTGTCGTTGCTATAGTTATTGTTGTTGTCGTCGTCGTCGCCGTTGTCGTTTTCGTTGTCGTTGTTATTGGTGTTGTTGCTGGTGGTGGTGGTGATGGCGGTGGTACTTTACAATTCTCGTCAATGTTGTGTTGTTAATCTGCGAGTCCATTGTGTATAGGGCTAATCAACGTTGGAAGTGCCTATTAATTTCTTCGATCAGACGGCAGATCTTTATTAGTAATTTCTTGTTCTTCGGTGAAAGCAGTTGGTGAAATTTCGAAAAATTTGATCTTTTATAATAGTGTTTTGGACAGATTTCTATACGTTTATCGCTAAAGAATTCGCAGATGAATAGGTAATGAAATTCATCTCCTATTTCATTCAGGGTGCATAGTGGACAGATTCTTTCTTCCCGGGGTATGCCTTCCCACCGCCCCGTTTCTTTTGGCAGCCGATGATTGCTTGTTCTAAATATCGTGAATAAGATTCTGTTACGGTCATTTAAGTTCATGAGATAATTTTCCATTTCCCAATTTATTTTAAAAGAGGATACGCCCATCTCTAATTGCCATGTTTGAATATATTGGTTATTAAGATTTTTGTTTATTCTTATTTTTGTTTCATTGAAGTTGTGTATTGTTTGGTTCGTCCAGAGATAGCTATGCCCCGTGCTATCTAAACTATTTTTTATAGAGTCTAGCCATTTGTAGTATGTTCCGTTCTGATTGTGGTCTACTAGAATATGTGTGTATATTTTGCAAGCGAGTTTGGTTTGCTTACCTGAGATGAGCCTAAGCCAGTATGTTATCATGCATTTTCTTATTACAATTTTGATTGGGGTTTCTCCCAACTCGCCGTATATCATATACTTTGGGGTGCTATTTTTAATTTTTAGGATGTACCGGAAAAAATCTAAATTTGCTTTCTCTAATAGGTTACAGTTTTCTATTCCGATGACTTCGCACCCGTATAGTAGGATTGGCTCAATTATTTGTGGTACAATTTAATATGGCAATCCGTTGGTTGGTCCAGCTCCCTGGCTCGGCAATGTAGTGCAAATGTAGCTTTGCGAGCTTGTTCTGAAACATTTTTCTCCGCTAAAAGGAGGCGGCTATTATATGAAAAAAAATTCCAAGATATTTGTAGCTATCTACTATTTCAAGCTCTATTAATTTAAGACGAAAATTTAGTTTTTCATAGAATCTTTTTGTACTGCTAAAGACCATGACCTTTGATTTGTCTATATTAATTTTGAGTTTCCATACGTCGCAGTATTCATCAAAAGAACTGAGCGTTTCCTGTAGGTCGAGTGAACTATTTGCTAGTACCGCAGTGTCATCAGCATAAAGAAGGATTAGTAGATTCAGTAAATTATGTAGTTCTTCTTCTTCGCTATAGAGTTCTATTTGCTTACTGTTTCGGTTCTGAAGAAAGTTTTCTAAGTCATTAAGGTATATTGCAAATAGAATAGGTGAGAGATGTTCTCCCTGTCGCACTCCTCTGATACAGGCGAAGGGCTGTGACACTGCATTATTGAACCTAACTGCTGATTTTATGTTGCTGTACATGCTTTTAATTACGTTAAAAATCTTGTCAGGGATACTATGCTGTCTAAGTTTATACCAAAGTCCATCGCGCCAAACCGAGTCGAAAGCTTTTTCAAAATCTACAAAGCAGCAAAATAGTTTTTCTTTCTTATTTTACATATTTCTATTAATGTATAGAGTGTAAAGATGTGGTCAGTAGTGGAATAGCCATTTCTAAAGCCTGCCTGATTTTCAAACAGTTTGTCAGAGTTTTCGAGGAATTTATTTATTCCACTACTCAATATAGATGTAAAAAGTTTTCCCAAACAGCTAAGTAACGTAATTGGTCTGTAGTTGTTGGGGGCGTTCGGATCGCCTTTTCGTTTGTATATGGGGATAATGGTGCCTTCAGTCCAGGAATCTGGTATTATCGCAGAGTCTAGGACTAAGTTAAAGAGAGATTTGTATACGTCTAGCATAATATGATCTGTTGATTTTATGTATTCATTTAATATTCCGTCTGGTCCTGCAGCTTTGTTAGTTTTGAGTAGTTTAATGGATTTCAGTATTTCTTCACATGTGATAGGGGAATTTAATATGTTGTTTTCTGGTGACGTGTCTGTTGGTTCATCATTTACCAATGTAAGATCTCTGTTTGTATTACCGTCTTCTTCATTTATGGATTTGAAAAATGTATACATTTCCTCTGTTGTTACTGTGGATCGTTCTAATGTATTTTTCAGTTTTATTAATTTCCAGTAATCTTTTGGGTTACTGCTACTCATTGCTCTAATTTCCCTATGGTGATTACATTTGTATCGAGCAATTGACTGTTTCATGATAGTTTTGTAATTCCTGCTGGCGTCTATCAGGAGTTGTCGGTTTATTTCTATATTTCGACATCTGAGTTCATTTCTGGACCGATGATATTCTATACGCGCTTTTTTGCAGTTTTCGTTATACCATGGACGACACGATTGTTTTTTTCTGGGGTATACGAGTGGGCTTTATATTACCGAAAGTTTCCGCAGCTGATTCCTCAAACAT
Source organism: Chaetoderma sp. LZ-2023a (assembly GCA_034401795.1). NCBI lineage: Eukaryota > Metazoa > Mollusca > Caudofoveata > Chaetodermatida > Chaetodermatidae > Chaetoderma > Chaetoderma sp. LZ-2023a. The sequence continues at coordinate 165,067,586 of CM067372.1, read as the reverse complement.
TTTTGAAATTGCGTTCGTAATCTCGTTAATGTTTTGCGCGCCAAGTGCACCATTTGCAATCTGGGTTTTTACATTTGCCAAAGTGTAGCGGTGTAGTATTTTATCGATAAATGCATTTCTGTGCTCATACTTCCATTTTCGCATTTTTAATGAGTCGGTGTTGTTGGTATTATTAGATTCTTCTACCTTTGATGTAGTCTTTAAGACTATTGATAGGTTCAGTGCGGAATGTATATCAGATATGATAGAACAGTAATCAGAGACTTTGAATTTTGATATGTATTTATAAAGTTCGGCTGAGGATATACCGTAATCTATAACGCTACCATACCTCGATGTTAATTTACCTAAGTTTGCGTCTGTACCTGCTCTACCATTGAGTATGTAGAAGCTGTTGTATTTACATAGGTCATGTAGTCTATGACCATAATTATTAGGACGATTTTTGTCCTGCGATATGCGTTTTGGTGCATCAAATTGCGTTCTTGCTTCTATATCATTTGGATCGGTGCCTACAAAATGTAGCAACGTTTCGTCGCTGTGTAGAAAGTCATCTAGTATGCCAATTTTCGCATTTAGATCGCCTATTAATAGGAATAATTTACTTCCGTTTGAGAATTTAATAATGTCACGCTCCAGTTCTCCAAAAGCCTCTATAGTTGAATAGTCTGAATATTCCGGTGGAATGTAGACGAAGCCAATTATTATCTCGCTATTTAGGTTGGTGCATGTCTTAGATATCGATGCCCAGAGGACATATTCACTATCTGTGTCCAGTTGTTGAATGTGTTTAGATATCGTATTGTTAATTAGTAAAGCAATTCCCCCAGATTTACGTCGGGCGTTTATGCGGTATTTTGTAATCACTGTATAATTATCTATTCTTACTGTATCTAGGTCGTCTAGATTGGTTTCAGCTATTCCTACAATATCACACTGTCTTATAAACTCATCCATTTCCAGGTACTTTATTTATTTTTCAAGCCACACACGTTGAGAAACCCTACATTAAATTCAGTGTTGTCGTCGTCGGTGTCGCCGTCGTCCTCATTGTCGTCGTTGCCGCTGCTGGCGACGTTACGGTCGTTGTTGTTGTTGGTTGTGGTGGTGGTGGTGGTGGTGATAGTGGTGGTGGCGATGGTGGTGGCAGTGGCCATGTCAGTTGCCGCGGTGGCGGTGGTGTTGGTGTTGTTGTTGTTGTTGCTGTTGGTGGTGGTGGTGGTAGTGGCTGTTGTGGTGGCCTTGCTGCGGTTGGTGCTGCTGCTGTCGTCGTTATTGTTGCTGTCGTCGTCGTCATCGGCGTCGTCATAGTTCTCATTGCTGCTCTCCCTGACGTTGCTGTTGTTGTTGTTGTTGTTGTTGTTGTTGTTGTTGTTGTTATTATTATTATAGGGAGCATTCACATTTTTAGATCGTTTGTTGTTGTCGTTGTTCTTGTTGTTGTTGATGTTGTTGTTGTTGGTGGTAGTGGTGGTGGTAGTGGTGATGGTGGTGGTCTTGTTGGTGTTGCTGCTGTCGTCGTTGTTGTTGTTGTTGCCGTCGTCGTCGTCGTCATTTGCGCCGTCGTAATTATCATTGCTGCTCTCCCTGACATTGTTGTTGTTGTTGTTATTTTTGTTGTTGTTGTTGTTGTTGTTGTTGTTGTTGTTGTTGTTGTTATAGAGAGCATTCACATTTTTAGATCGTTTAACATTGGCATAGTTATTAATATTTAATATATAAGAGTTGATTTCATTATACACGTTTTTGCCGCATAATAATGGAGGTATCCCGTTTTAGCTATGCCCCGCCCTCAATAGTTAAGCTCCACCCACACAACTCCGCCCTTGTTGTGATCGACCGATCCCTGAACTCTGTGACTATTAATTTCCAGAAGACTATACGGGTAAACTGTTGCATATTTTGAAACTAATTTGACTGGGTGCTCATGCTGCCTATTGCAGAAGCAAAGTCGAATTCGTTACAAAATATTCAACAGCTTAGCTAGAGATGGGAGGTGCATGGCTATTCAAAGAATATTGGGCAATGACCAGAAGAATGGACCTTTCCATTTTAGCCATGCTCCGCCCATCACTAGCTAAAGTATTTAAAAACGCCGACCCAGGTATTTACATAGTTACCTATGCATACCTGCCAGTCTGCAAACTTCCGTCAAACCTCCTATGTGTGAGTGAGTGAGTGAGTGAGTGAGTGAGTGAGTGAGTGAGTGAGTGAGTGTGTTATGCTTTTTTGTTTATTCCGAACGGGTGCATCGTTTTGAGTTCTTTGACCCAGTAGTGTTCTCTGTTTAATCTTAGTTTTTTGTTATCTGTAAAAATTCTTTCAATTGGTCTTATCGTGATGTCTTTCATAGAATGTCTTGGATGGATGAAATGCCATGAGATTCTCGTGTCTGTTTGGTGTCGGATTGCATGGATATGTTGTGTGAGTCGTTTGCTGAGTGTTTGACTTGTTTCTCCTATGTATTGAGAGCTGCATTGTTTGCATTCTATGAGGTAAATAATGTTGGTGGTATTGCAGCTCATTTGTGTGTTGATGTTATATTCTTTACCAGTGACGAAACTGGTGAATTTGTCAGCAGTGTTCATGTATTGTTTGCATGTGATGCAATTGTTGTTGTTGCATTGTCGGAGTGTCCCTACTATGTCGTGAGTGTCATTTGGTGTCGGTACGATCTTATTGTTAGCATCTGGATTTTTTATTTTAATTAGGCTAGAGTGGACTAGGTGGTCCCTAATGCTTTTATTTTTCTTGAATGCTACTACTGGGTAGTTGGGAAAAATTGGTGCTAAGATTGGTGAAGACAAGATGTACTTTTCCCAGTAGGTTCGAATGGATTTGCCTATGTGTTCTAATGATGGGTGGTATTGTAGTATGCAAGCTGGCCTAGGCTGTTTTTGTGTGGGTTGTTTGTAAAGAATGTCTTCTCTCTGTGTGTTCTCGGTTTTTTCTATGATGGCTTTAATTTCGGTCTCTTTGTATCCCCGGTGGATGAATGCATCTGTGAGTTCCTGTGTGCGTTGTTTTAATCTAGTAGGATCTGTGATGATGCGTTTGTATCTTAATGCTTGGCTGTAGATTATGGAATGTTTTGTGTTTTTAGGGTGACTTGATTGTTTGTGAAGATACTGTTGTTTGTCTGTAGGTTTTCTGTATAGGTCCAATTTAAGTGTGTTAACTTCTTTGTATACCATTGTGTCCAAAAATGGGATTTTTTCCGTTGAATATTCCAAGTCAAATTTTATTGTGGGATGCTCTTTATTCATGTGTGCGTGAAATTCAAGTAGTTCGTTCTCACTGGTGTTCCAAATGAAAAATATGTCATCTATGTATCTAACTAAGTGAGATGGAGTGCTGCCCTTCCATGTTGATAACATTCTGCTTACTATGGTGTACACGTAAATGTTAGCATATTTGACAGCAAACTTGGCTCCCATGGCTGTTCCATGTGTTTGTATGTAGTAGTCTTCATTGAATTGGAAGCTGTTTTTTGTAAGAATGTATCTCATTATTTGGGCCAATTCGTCTGGGTAGATGTGTGCAGGTGTGTGGTTATTGTTGTTTGTGTTTGTTTTTTCAAGTGTATGTGTGTAATGTTCTGTGACAATCTGTATGCCTTCTTCATGTGGGATGTTTGTGTATAGTGATCTGACATCCATTGTGCATAGGATTGAGCCAGCATCCACTGTAGTGTTTTCTATATGTTGGATGAATGCAGTGGTGTCTCGTAGTAGATTTGGGATATCATTTTCCGTGTCTTTTAGTAGGTGGTCTGTGAATGCATTAATGCGTGACGTGGGGCCATCGCAGTTGGATACAATCGGGCGTCCGGGTGGAGGTAGTTTGCCTTTGTGTATCTTAGGGTTAATGTAGATGCGCGGAGTTCTGACTTTGAATTCGGTGAGATATCTGTGTGTCTGTCCTGTGATGGCTCCGGTGATTAGAAGTTCGTTAATGTATGCATCTATGGTGTCTTTATATTCTAAAGTGGGATTTTCACTGAGTGTGGTGTAGTATGCGACATCTGTAAGTTGTCTGTGTACTTCTGCAATGTAGTCTGTTTTGTTGAGAATGACTATTGCGGAGCCTTTGTCTGCTGGTCTGATGACTATGTTTGTGTTATTAGCTAATGTTTTGAGGGCTGTTTTCTCATGGTGTGTGATGTTGGATCATGGTGACTTGTCGGGTGGTTTGGTGATAAGCTTGGTGAGTGATGACCGGAGTTTGTTGATGGCATTGGGTGTTGTGCTTGGTCTCCATTCTGAGGGTAGTTTGAATTTGGATGGTGCTGTGGGTTTTTCAAGGTTGTTGCTGTAAAAGTAGTATTTGCATTCTAACTTCCTGATGAATTGATCTATGCAATGTATTTGTGTGTCTGGTGATATGTGGTGTGGTGTGGGTACAAATGAAAGGCCTTTGTTTAAAACGGAATTTTCTGTTTTGGTAAGTTTGTGGTTGGACAGGTTAACGACAATATCTGGTGTTGTTTTTTGTTTGTTGATGATGCGTTGTTTTCTGCGTTTTTGTAGTTGTGTACCTGATGTTAAACGTCTAATTGGCCGATTATTTCTAAGAGTAGTTTTTTCACATTTTCGTTTTTGGATTGTTTTATGGCTTCGGCATATGATTTGATTTATAT
>CM067372.1:164958917-165062447 GCA_034401795.1 Chaetoderma sp. LZ-2023a | reverse complement strand
AACAAGAAATATACCGCTCCATGATGGCTGACGAGGGTGGTACCATCCACGGCTGGCGACTCCAGCAGATAGATACCATCAGGCAGAATCTCTTCCATGAGGCAGAAAAGTACAGCAGAACACGCAGGCGATATAAGACAGCCTACAACATCCTCGCACGTACAACAACTGTTGCGGGTATGATTGGAGCCGGTGCTGGTGTGGCAGTTGTGGCCACTCTCGCTACAGTGGTGGGGGTCATCGTCGCCATCCCGTTTGGTGGCATGTCACTAGCCGCCACTGTCTTAGCCACGGGCTTTGGGGTGGGCCAGCGGTAGATCACAAGGAGGCTGAAGAAGCATGCTAAGTACGTGACACTGGCACAGAGTATGCTACGGACTATCGACGAGTCTGTCAGCAAAGTTCTCGAGGATGGCCAGGTCACTGATGAAGAGTACCACCATATACTGAAGGTCCAAACGCTGTACCGCATGGAGAAGCTTAAAGTGCGACAGCGAATACATCAAAGGCTCCAGTGGGTGGGTTGATATGGTGGAGTTAAAAAACGAGATGTTACAGCGAGGTCGCCTCGCTGGTCTGTGGACTCGAGACAACTACAAATGGTATGCTATCTTCCCTCTGAATCTCACGACATTCATCCGGAGCCAACCGCCCCTCCTGGGTACACCCTTGACTGGCCTGGGAGGTCTACTGGATGATATACCAGAGCTAACACCGGTCTCCATCACAGTGGATGGACGGTCCCGAACCAGCTTCTCCGTCAACCCACGACCGCTGACCAACCGCCCCATCACCATCAAGGATGCGAAGCAGGCTCATACTTGGATGGCTGCTCCAAGCCTCTCATACTGGAATCAGCAGCTGGACTTTGCCGCGTGGTGTGCCACAGCAGGATGTGGAGTAAGTTCCACCCTGCTTCATTCCTATTCTGGTACAGTTAAACTGTGCTCATCGCCAGCTGTCTCAGATTCCATGTGTACTTCACAGTGCGACGAATCCTCCATGAGCTGGGTGCACGCCTCCCTGATACAAACGCCTTCGACCCACAGCTCAACAGTCATAGCGTCTCAGCGGCCAGCAGACTACAGAGAGAGTTCAGCGCTCATCCAGACCAACAGTGGCATGGTGGTGACAACAGCGGTCTAGGTGTTATGCATGGTGACCTAAGACCTGACTACTCAGGATTCCCCTATCGAACTCCCCGACGAGTAGGCCGTCGGAAGACAGCGACATTCTCGTTCGATCCAGACTCCAACCCTGGAGCGCTGGTGCAAAATATGCACATCACTGGCTTGCGGCATGACTATCCAGATGTGTGGAAGTAGGTTGTCCCACACACCACCTCAGCCCTTACACCAGCAGGGATCATTCAGATCAACCAGTCCCTGGAAGCACTGTGCTACTGCCTCCTTACGGCACAGACCCAGCTGCGGCATTCCATAGATGGTGTTAGCAGAGCAGAGGTCCAGGCCATGTTCATCAGTCTCGTTGAGGATATGATCATCGTGGCAGACCGCAGTAGTCGTATTGCTAAGTTCCAGCAGGGGTTGCAGAAGGCCCGTCGCAAACTTGACTTTTCTATTTCGCCACCCCTACGGTTGATTCTGAGCTACATGATCGTGAACATCGAGGACCTCAAAGTAGGGGGGCCATAACAACATGCTAGTCGATGGGAGTTCCCCCAGTGTCCACTTCAGCTTCAACACTGACATCAACGCACCTACGAGTAGTACGGGTCATGCAGTCGTTCCGACCCTGACACTGCAGCCAGTCGACACGGCAGCTCCAGGCGTCCTGACACTGCAGCCAGTTGCCACGACACCGCTTCCCATGTTAGCTCTACGTGTGGTGTCAGGCCTAGCTACCGTGGCGCTCAGGATCAGCCTACTCCGCCACTAGAAAATCAGCTATAAGACTATCCTGACTCTCTACAGTAGCAGTGGGGGACCACGGTGAGACACTGAACCAGCTTTCCATGCCCTACAGCCCCTGTACCCGCTGCCAACATGCACCTCCAAGGGCCGGATGGTTCGGCAGCGCTCCTTTTTCCAGTTTGTAGTATCGCAGAGCCTTGTTCAGCTCTGAGTCCGTTGAGGGCACGACAGTCTGCAACTGCTGGAACACATCTGACAGATACTCCCGATCCTTGTAGAAACCTTTAGCTCGCAGGAGATGCTCGACGATACTCCCGCCCATGATAAGGTATTCGAGGAAGCAGATCTGTCCATTACAATATCCTATAGAGAGCTTCACAGCTGTCAGCTCCTCTGTCAGCTCAGCACTGGAGAGCTGAGCGAGACCATCTGGTGTCTTCTTCTTGTAGTCCTTCAACTCCCTCCGGAAGACATCATATTACTTCTCGCATAGCTTGAGCCCGGACATGTTTAAGATGTCTCAATAGAGAGATGAATATTCCGGAGTACCAACCCGGCCACCTGGCAGACGCAGACTGGGAAGATCTTATTAGCTCTCTCGACAGGCGACGCAGACATTTAACCGCATTATATACTCAGTGCTTAAAGGTCATATTTGGAGAAATCCCTTTTATGTACAATTTTGCAAGTATTTAAGGCATTCTTGTATACTAATTAGTACCAAACCAGCTGTATGTATCTAACATTCACCAAATAGATAATATTAAGCCGCGAAGTCGACGTATGATCGAATAAACGAAATTACGTGATGAATTACCCCCCTTGAGTTTGAGCGTTCAGAGTCAATAATGACGTAATAGTGGAACAAGCTATTATACCGTAACATTGAATACATGCAGCTTCGTTCAACTTCAGGAGGAAATAAGTACAGTTTGGTTGCATTTTCCCGATCAGGCAAAGATAAAAATAGCCTTTTCAGGTCTTATGCCAATAAAAATAATAGAACGCTATATGTTGATTGATTTTAACACTAAATAAACAACTGACCATAGAGTCTAATGCGCGCTAGCGGAATGACAGTTTTGTAGCTGAATTAAATACATGTGCATACATAAAACAGACACACGTAGGTCAGCTAGATCTTTCTTATCTGTCTTAAACAAAAATTGTGTGAGATCTCAAGGTATTTTCTTTAATTCTGACATTTTTGCTGTAGCTATGTAGGCTACATGGTTTAGGCCTAGAGGGTGCGCGCGTGCGTGCGTGCGTGCGTGCGTGCGTGCGTGCGTGCGTGCGTGCGTGCGTGCGTGCGTGCGTGCGTGCGTGCGTGCGTGCGTGCGTGCGTGCGTGCGTGCGTGCGTGCGTGCGTGCGTGCGTGCGTGCGTGCGTGCGTGCGTGCGTGCGTGCGTGCGTGCGTGCGTGCGTGCGTGCGTGCGTGCGTGCGTGCGTGCGTGCGTGCGTGCGTGCGTGCGTGCGTGCGTGCGTGCGTGCGTGCGTGCGTGCGTGCGTGCGTGCGTGCGTGCGTGCGTGCGTGCGTGCGTGCGTGCGTGCGTGCGTGCGTGCGTGCGTGCGTGCGTGCGTGCGTGCGTGCGTGCGTGCGTGCGTGCGTGCGTGCGTGCGTGCGTGCGTGCGTGCGTGCGTGCGTGCGTGCGTGCGTGCGTGCGTGCGTGCGTGCGTGCGTGCGTGCGTGCGTGCGTGCGTGCGTGCGTGCGTGCGTGTGTAGTTAGAATCACGCAAAAACGGCAACAGCTACGAAAAACCAATGCAGCAGATTTTTCTCGGTTTTATGTTTCCAGGCATGTTTGAGAACACGATTGCTTCAATGGCGATTTTGGCTCGATAGAAATGTGCGTGAACAAAATTATCCTGTAAATGACAAGATAATTTAAGTGTGTGAGTGTTTAAAGCTTAGCATATGCATACTCATTATTTTCGAGACCAACTGTTTGTAGGTTTTATCAGACACCCTTCCTGTTCTACCTAACATGCATAGTCTTGTGTTACTAGTAAGATTACAGCTGAATATGTGAAGAAAAATAATCGATATTACATGACCGTAGCAATGGTTGGATGGTGGGATGGGGTGGGACGGGGTGGGGGTGGGAGGTGTAAGGGGTGATGGGGGCTGCCAGTTGGGGAATCGACGGGCCTGAATATTTTCACGTTGATGCAAAGCATATTATTTTGAGAAATTACCGCTGGGCTTATTGAAAATCACTACCGGGCGATAAAGCAAGCATTCCGTGTGATGGAAGCACATAAATAGTAGCAGATGAACAAATTCATAGGAAGACTGACATATCGGTTATCGATCGTCCCTCTTACAGTTCATGCGGACGTCAATGAAAGCTTATATTAAACAAACAATTTTGACAGTCTTCGACGCGTAAGCTATCCAACGTAAATGTGTGCACTCTTAATAAACGTAGGCCTATCTAAATATGACAATTTAGTTCATCTTACCCACCTGTTATAAATTATCATTGTCACGCTTTGTGCGCATCTTCACTCAAATATGTGCGTTTTCAGTATACGCGACAATTGTGCACACTCGGGGCCAGCATTTGTCTCTACTACGTAAACCTACAAATTACTCCAGTAAAAGCGTTGGAGAGTGAGTGTCGTTATGCGTAAATTTATACGTTAGCTACATTACATTCAAAGAATCCTCGCCCACATACATATAGTGGCAATGTGTAGGCTCTACCACGGGTATTTTGGCATAATTTTTGCAACTGAATGCAGTGTTATTTGCTTGTTCAAGTAGGTTAATCACGTACGTAGCCTATGAGAAGTACACCACCACCCCCCCCCCCCCCACCCCATCCCACCCAACCCCCATCCTCCACCCCTCCCCACCCCGGTCACTCATTGGTGGCATAATGTATATCCCTAAATGATATTGTAATCAATGCTTGTTAAAATTGATGTTTTAGATTGTCACAAATAGTGTGGCTTAAGTCTACAGAAGATTTAATTATATAGGCCTATGCAATTTATCCAATATGGGCCTAGCTTTCTCCAGTCTTAGACTTAAACAAATCAATTGATTGCGATACCTTAAGCAAATTCGCAAATTCGGATCCACCGGTGGATTGCATTTGGTGTGTGTGTTTGTGTGTGTGTGTGTGTGTGTGTGTGTGTGTGTGTGTGTGTGTGTGTGTGTGTGCGTGTGTGTGTGCGCGTGCGTGTGCGTGTGCGTGTGCGTGTGCATGTGTGTGTGTGTGAGCGCGCGCATATATGTGGTGGGTCGGGGTGGGGTGGGTGTGTGGTGTTGGTGGGGGGGGGGGGGGCGTGTGTGGCGGGGATAGAGATACATCTGGAAAATGATAACAGATTCTGCTGAATTATAGGCGCAGTTTGGATACAAAATAGATATGTTGTTTATCAAATGGAATGCAGAAAATGACTTTTCAGGGAGACGAACCAGCCCACCCATATCTCCCCAAACGGCCATTTGGAGGGACACGCCCTCACTCACAGACCCTCTCCAATATTGGACTAACTCAATAATAAAATCCTAGATCTGCGCTTGACGGCCAATACTGGATGTAGCAAGATATAGTGTCGTAAAAATACAGTATCTACAGAATCACACTGAGATATTTTCTCGAAGCAGATCTCATCTAAAATGGGGGTTTTCGTGACAGAGATATCCATATTTAAATATGGCATCGGCGCTATTATAAACTTCTGACTAATGTCTACCGGGAATATCATTGAGATTATTGCCTATTTCAAAATTCATTGCTAAATACAATAGAATGAAAAAGTTACCCTAGTTAAACAGTGTTGCCTGTATTAGCTTTGCTGAGTGGTTGTTCCACTAGACGTCACAGCTGCTTGGAATTCAAGGGAGGTAATTCATGACGTGATATTCTAAAGCTAAGTACTCTATCGGCAATAAATATAAAAATATGCCATGTATTAGCAAATTGAGAAGAGCTACATGATATGGAAGGACTGGATATATTATAATGTCTTAAAATACACTATCCATATATGACCTTTAAACAATAACGTCAACGGTACAGATCGTGAAGCAACTGCCCGAAAGCCAGGCGAGGCTTCAGAAGGTGGAGAACCTGCTGCGAACCAAGACATAGAAGTTACTGACCAAAGCAAAACCTCTGGCAGTCCATGTCGCCAGTAACATGGCGGCGAATGTGGCCATGGTGAAGATGACAGGGGGAAATGTGGGTTCTTCCTGCCGCCACAGTGGCTGTCCTCGCTACAGTGGTGAGTGGGGTGGCCGATCACTGTCTCGGAATAACTCACCCCATCCCAAAGATCGTCCTCAGTGGGGCCTCATACACTGTTGCCACCAAGATCATGGGTGAACGTGTTACACTAATGGAGGCCGCGGTTCTAGGGCTAGCAACGAGTGCAATGGCTGAGATCAGCGTCGCCCACATTTAACACCTCTGAATAGTGAGAGATGGATCACGAGACCCCTGCAGCATATGAGGCATGGCGTGTCAGAGGGTGGTGTGTAGCCCATAGTCGAGCACGCGGACTGAGGATTGCCAAAGCCCGGGAATGGTGGACCGCCCACAAGGCGTGCCCCTGCATAGAGGGCCAGTACCCTGAGCACTGCTACCTATTCCCTTGGCCGACTGCGTGGTCCTCCTATGCCCAACTATTTCACTGAGGGTATGACTAGTAGGTTTAAGTCGTCTGTATATATATATATATATATATATATATATATATATATATATATATATATATATATATATATATATATATATATATATATATATATATATATATATATATATATATATATATATATATATATATATATATTTATATATATATATATATATATATATATATATATATATTTATATGACTCTGTCAATCACAGACCTAGAAAGCAAAGAGCTAGGCGATCTTGCTCACTTGGGCAAGTCACGCCTCAGTTCGGAGTACACTGTTGCCCCTATCTCCTTCCTAGACTTCGATGAGAAGGGAGACCTGCGGGAGATCCGATGTACCATCCCAGCCTGAGATCTCATCGGGAACACTGATACGGTAGGACAATCGGCCATTAACAAGGCCAAGACTGTATACAAGGGGATGGGCATCAAGGAGAGGGCGACAATGCTCGGTATGCTGGGAGTCGATGAGGCTGGTATTGGCTGAGTCCTATGCACAGAACCTGGTTAGGGATCTCCTGAAACCACGGAGCTCATTCCGATAGGATGGAGAGAATCTCAAGATAGGCACCCTCGGCATAAGCCATATCACTGTCGACGACCAAACAGGTACAGGTGCTACTGCCAGCCTCCGGCTACCAGAGGTAAAGAAGTAAGGATTCTTTGGTTTGCCGTTTAAGACCACAGGATAGTCATGGCTTCCCGTGCATGTATCATGCAGATAATGGATGTACTAAACACTGTGGGTGCTGACACAGGCCCTCTACGCTATCTTCGCAGCTGCTGCTGGGATTTCATGCTTGACGCCTCCATCGCATCCTTCGTATCCACCGGAGGTGCAGGATTCCCTACTCTGCAGGTGAAAGAGCTGGTGCAGGAAGTACTGCCGTTTAGTCTCCAAGATATAGACGAGTCTATCGCCGACCATGTGCTAACCATCCTCCGCATGCACGTCTGTACAATTCGACAGTAGGCCGTCCGATCCTGACCAGGTGGTGCTGATCATTGCCCCATCAGGACATGGGAAAAACATCTTGCTGCGGGCTCACCTGGCCGAACATCTACACTCTCAATACATCCTTCTGGTGTCTGACTCCGCTGCTGAGGCGGTTGACAGTAATGATCAATGGTACAATGGCCCAACCACCAAGACGCAGAACCTGCAAGCACTGATGACCGTAACCAACAAGCTGAATCAAGCCAGGAAACTAGCCTGCTCTACGCGTCATCGCTGACATACATGGGCAAAGTGGATCTTCCGTGAGAAGTTCCATAAGAGGAGAGTCCTAGACACGAACCCTCAGGGGGTAGAGTTTCGGCGACACTACGGACTTGACGAAACTGCCGAAGTAGCAGTGGAGACCGCGGACGAAGGTCCTCAAGCAGTGGAGACTGTGGACGAGGTAGCAGAGACTGCGCAGCCTTCTGATGATGAAAAAAAGTTGCAGAGCAACAGCACAGTGGACACCTATGTGATCGATGAGTACCGAGTCCTAAGTCCGCTGGCTCGTGGCCCAACCTTCTATGTGAAGGGAAAGGGATAGTACGCTGTCGGGTGCAATGAGGGGTTCACAGAATTCGAGCTACGGGCAGGTGTCGAGAAGCCTGTCGCAGTTGCACTCTTAACCCTCCTCGAGAACACACACATGAATCCGGCTGCCATGCAGGATAGGCTGTTCCTCTGGGTGTACACTGAGCAGCCCGCAGATGCAACAATGAATGCTCAAAACTTCATGTCTGGCATGACGAGAATGACCAGGAGCTGAAGCAAACAGGTCCCAAACAGCGGATCGTGCATGTGGAGCGAGAACACCAGCAGGTCCAAGCCACAGCTAACAAATGGGTGGAGTTGGCATTGCATCGTTGTGCATCGGCTGTGTCGTTGTTGCGGTCCTGGTTCAGAAGGGAGGAGCCGTCCAGCAGGTGTATAAGCTAGACGACTTCAAGCTTGTGGTTGCTGGGACCAATGTTCTTGGTGAGGTACGTGAGCTGGCTGATTGCCAACTCTACAGACAGAAAACTAAGTCATATGCACTTCTGCGCCTAACCAGTGGAAGCGACGACCTCGAGTCGGCACTCGAGGGCCGTCACCACCTCGGGGCAGCGACATCCCACCTAATCAGGGCAACCGGCTCAGCTTCAACATCGGAAACCTCAAACCTGGGACTCGCTCATTAGGTGTGACGTTACTTTACTTTGGCTATGCTAAGGTATGCATGTCGAACACATCAGGTATTCAGCTTGAGCGTGTGTAGAGCACGACTCCTGCCATGGTCCCCACTGCAGCTGCCACCACTACTATAAGCTCTGCTGTCTTCTGACCTGTCGATACTTCATAGTCGAGTGTTGGCTCAGATACGGCCTCGTAGTACTCATCGAGACTCTCATCCGCCTCTTTGAGGCTCTGGTTGGCCTGAGCTCGGAGTTGTCGTCGGCGTGCCTTCCTCTGGCGGATATGCTTGAGGGCTTTGCTGTACTCAAACTTCTCCTTAGACAGCTTCTCCATCGCCTGGTTATGATGCTTACGCTCGAGCTCTGCCGCCTTCTTGTCGGGGAAGCTGAGTCCCCAGTTTGCTAAGGCAAACACGCCCGCATTCAAGATTGCGGATGCCATGCCATAGACTACAGTTTAAAGCTACTATATAGCTGCAGTGGGGACCACAGCAACGTGATGTATGAACCAGAGGCTGATCCAGTCGAGGATATAGATGACGAGGACTATGAGGATGATTATGATGGGTAGGATGCAGGCGACTATGATGTAGCAGAGACCGTGGGTGAGTATGATGTGGAGACCACGCCTGAATCCTGCAAGCCAGTACAGAGAGCGAGAGGAAGCTATCGCACTTACGTAAAATGTTTTATCGGGCTGCTGGCATTAGTTGGGACTCTGATCGCTCTGGTCACAATGAAGGCTGGCGAGACGGTCCGCAAGATCGCCAACAATGCTCTCCATGGGGTGGAGAAGATTTCTGAAGCCATACCAACCATCGCCTCAGGTGTAGGTAGGTTCTTCGGAGTCACAGGCCCTTGGCTACCGTACGTTGCCATAGCACTCGCGGCCATCTGGACCGCCGAACATTTAAGCCGTACTATATAAGGATGGCGTCTCTGTACGACCTGGTCAAGTCCCTTAACTGGCAAGCCTTGGTCGATAAGCTACCCTTCAGTGACGGCACCAGCGCTGCAGAGATTAGACAGCAGTATTCACAGGTATTCGAAGAGGTGTACATCGATGGCCGGATGAACGACGGTCGTCTGTTCATCTGTCTGGAGTTTGCCCAGGCCATATGTAATAGAACAGGAGTCGACGTCAGTGATGAAATCCGGGAGTTCATCAACCGCCTCTTTTGAGGAGCTCTACTACCAGCCTGGTGGATATTATCGCGAGCCTCACCAGTTACTCTAGTTCTCACGTCACAAGGGCCACAAGTTCACATTGGAGGCAGTTAGCTCAGCCACCAGGCAATGTGGCAGATATACAGACCCCGCCCACAGCACATCAGGCGTGCACATTTCGATGAACCTGTTCCGAACAGCGTTCACCAGGCAGATGTTCTATTCCTTCCACATGACAGAGTCTGCAATATGGGAACATGTAAGACCTACAAGTACACATTCACCATCATCGATGTCGCCAGTGGGTACCAGGCTGCTGTACTGCTTACAGATAAGTCCGCAGGGCAGGTGGTCCAAGCATTCAGCAGTGTCTATGATGATCCAGAAAAGCCCCTCCAGTGGCCAGAATTGTTACAGGTGGATGAGGGTAAGGAGTTCAGGGGCAGGGAGAGCAGCCGTCATGCGGAAACACAGTGTGGCGATAAGACGAGGTGAAGTTGGTCACCACCATGCCCAGGCAATCGTCGAGCGCTGGAACCGGAGTCTGGCAAAAAGACTGTTCCACATCAGTATGCTCATGAGACAGCGTGTCCTGGTGATCGCTCCAGGGTGTGGGTGAAAGGTTTGCCCACGGTGGTACAGAGATTCAATACTGAGGTTACTCGGTTAACTGGTGAGAAGCCATTAGAGGCTATCCAACGATCCTATGTTGCCCGACGATCCGCAGGAGCAAACAAGGGAGAGGAGTGCCTACCATATGATGCTCTGGTTCGGTACCTGTATGAGCCTGGTGAGCTGGAAGTTGGTCACCAGCGTGCAACAGACCTTAACTGGTCGATAGATGTTCACAGCCTTGACAAGTATGTGGAGACGGATGGGCAGTCTACATTGGTCTACGTGGCCAATGGTCCCAAGCGACCGTTGGTGCGAGAGGAGCTTCGGCTAGTCCCTACAGATACACTGCTGCCACCATCTAGAGTGCTCAAGCCCACTGCTGTCTATTCATGAGGAATATGCCGCTCGAAGGGCTCGGTATGGACACCATCTGGCAGCACATGGCGCTTATCATAGTAAGCAGAGAGTCCAAGTTTGTCCTGCGCATACGTCACCATACCCAGGTTGCGCATGCGTAGGCCTCGGTTTTTAGCTCTGTCCACCCCGCCATGTAGTGCGCTGTAGTACCTCTGCCAAGAGACCTCAGTCTGCCACTTTGAGATTCCCCTAGCCGAACACTTACTCGCAGCTGTGCTCTCCATGTAGTAGCATTTGGAGCAGAGAGCGATGCCACGAGAGCCCTCGAACTCCAGCTTGAACAGTCCCGGAGTCCATCCAGACCATTTGTCCCAAGCTAGCCAGTCCCGCTTATGAGCCTGGTACTCTGCTCGCATCTCACGGTGAATGACGTTGTCGAGGTTGGAGCCTGCTATAGCGATATACGCGGAGTCAGTGTCCATCTGCAGGTACTCAAAGCTGTCACGAGCTACGTAGCGATCGAGGAAGTCATAGTAGAACTCCAGCATTTGCAGCTTCGTAAGCTCATAAACGGCTATCCCCACCTGGAAGGGCCTTCGAATAGTGATTCTCGGCTTGTGGCACTGGAGCTTGTATGACTCGAACCATGCACTACGGAGGGCCTTGTCTACCATGTGTTCATCCTTCATGAAGCTGGTGTTGCTATGATGTTCTAGGGCCTCAATGAGTTTTCCGCAGGCACTGTTGCCGAGGAGTTTGAAGAGATCTGCCAAGAGCGCTTTGCTCTTATCTACATTTCCCGAGCAGTGGGACTTTGTAACATTCTCCATGAACCACTCGAAGGGGCGCTTGGCCTCATAGTCTATGGTGCAGTATACAGCAGTGATCTCCAGGCCATGGGTTATATACCACTTGAGGGTCGGGGCATACAGCAGATGCTTCTTGCCAGAGAGGGCACCAACCAGCTTCTGGGTGGTGGGCTGCTTCCTCCCTGTTCGCCCTAGATATGCCAGCATCTCAGACGAGATTGGCTCTACCGGGATCTCACGGTTATAGAAGAGAGGAGGCATTTCCTCGAACTTTGCCCGCAGAGCCATGGGGACCTCTATATCCGCCTCGGCAAACCCAAACCAGCTGTCTGCTAGGAGAGCCGCCTAAATCTAGCTACCCCACTGGCACCGGACCAATGGCGCACTTTCTCCTTGCCACATGGCATCTCTTTGGCCATCGTTGACAGGTACAGAACATTTGCGATTTGCGTCGTAGCCGAGTAGACGTTGGCAGACACGCTCACTCTGCCGGATTCGAGTCACAAGGGCCTCGTGGTATCTGGTGAACACGATGCTGGGACAGCCAACAACAGCCCCCCTCAGCTTCTCGTAGGCTTCCTTGTCCGGTGAATAGAGGCTAACATCTGGCATGTGCTGAGGGTTCTACATAGGAGGTACTGCAGTGACACACCTGGGAGAGACAGTGCGTCTTTGAGGATGTCTATAACTCCCGCATTCGCTCTAGGGCTTCGATGAATGGACTGGCGTCCACGTTGTTGTAGTATCGCTGCCAGTCAACGAATGTCCGCATTCCATGCTCGCTGAATGTCTGGTTACACTGTTCCCACTCTGTTCGCGTCAAGAGGTAGCCACCCTTGAGCATAGATGTCCATGCTGAGTAATCAGGACGCCCTGAATAGTTGAGCTTCTCATGTATGTCAAACCATTCATATGGGAGCCAGCTCTTTTGCTGTGTATACCTGTAAGCTTTGACCCATAACTCGTATGAGACTCCTGGGCCGAGGTAGTTCAGCACATCAAGACACCGTAGCTCAGGTGTTATGAGGAACATGGTCAGACTAGCCTTCTTGGCGACTTTCACTGTACCTGTACTGTCAGTCAGCTCAAAGTACTTCTTGATGAGGTTCAGATTATACTGCCCAGAGTTGAACCCCAGTACAGACAGTTGGTCACATCACTCGTTGATCAGTCCCTGCTGTTCTTTGGGTGCTTGTCCAGGTCTGTCGGTATGTACTGTGCCCTAACCCTTGTCCGGATTAGAGATGCTCGCCGTTGGATCTCCGGCATGAACTCTCTGATCAGTTCTTTGGGGTCAGGATTGCAGAGGTGAGTGGGCTCACTCGTGGCGCCCTCTAAGGAGCAGCTAACTGACACAGAGATAGGTATGTGAGTACTCTCGATCGTGAGAGTCTCAGTAGGATGAGTCTTGATACCATCTTGATACCAAGTGTGGGTATGGGACAGTCCGAACTCGTTTAGGGACGCTTGGGCAGCGTTTTATAGAGCACCTCGCTGGTGTTGTGGTTACCTGTGCCAGTGACAGCTATGGAACTGGTAAACGGTGTTGGTGGTCGGATCATAACCATCTATGAGAGTGCCCTCGATCCAATGCTTGCCACCGTGCCCACACTCTACATGGTGTATGTGTATGCCTCTGTATCTCGACTCATTACTCGATCCAACGAGTAGCCGCTGAACTGGATGGTTGGGGCAGATAGAAGGCTTTCTCATATGCAGACTGTGGTGCCTCAACCTTCTCGCCAGGACACACGATTTTTGTTTTGCCACATGTACAGTGATCAGTGTGACGTTGATGATGGCATGCATGTGTAAACCTCTGCTGACAGTGACTGCAGACTAGTGTATGTGCCAGCTTGGAGATGTTCTTGATGTGGAAGGCGTGGTTGTCCCACACTCCGATGGTCATGGTGTCACGGTACTGAGCCGCTTGGCTGATCAAGTGTCAGGTGCCCTCTTCAATTTGTTCATACATGCGATTCCCGATCTTGGCGAAGACCTCTACCTTGTCCAGCTGATCCAGCGAGGTCTTGCGGATATCAGGTACTGTCTTGCTGTAGAACTGTGTGGCAAGCTCTCATGCCGGAGCTGTACTTCTATCAGCTCTCGCTCCTCGGTGGACTGCTAGACATCTCTAGAGACACATGTTGTCCCTGTAGGTGATGAGGGCAGTCATACTCTTGTTCTGTCGCAGCCAGTCTGGGAGGGGGCCTGTCCCACGCAGAGGTTGGTGGTCGATGACAGTCCTGACCTCAACGTTGGTTGATCGAACGAAAGCCCACTTGGTGTTGGGTCGATCGATATTGTTCTTGTCGAGGCGCACTTGCTATCTTGCTGCCACCCAGTCCTGAGCTGCTGCTATCGTGTTCAGCCACGGGCTGCCTGGAGCATTCTTGTGGAAGAGCATCACCCTACCATCTTCGATGTGACGGATGCGATAGGTATGGGTGTAGCGGAGGTAGAAGGCGTTCTGGACAGTCTGCTGGATCCTTTGCATGATCCAGCCTGTGAGGTCTCCTTCTAGACCTCTGAAGAATGCCCAGTGTACTGATCGGCATCCTATCTCCTCTGTCTCCCTTTCACCGAGACGCTGGTCGAGAATGTGTTCGCCTTCTCGCCTTATGCTCCGGGCTAAGAGTGTAGACCTCAGCCCCCTTATGCTCCGGCTGGGCTCAGACCTCGGAATTGCTTAACGATCCTGCGTTTTGAGAGTTAAGCCCTCCAGTGGATGGGCCTCCATCCGCCTCGCTACAGTTTTGGCTCGCAAGCTAGCAGTCACCTCCTCGGCCAAGTGACGACGCTCATGTATCCACTGAGTTTTCTTGTGGGGATTTCAAGGATCCTCTTGGGTAAGTGCTGGAAACCTTCCCGTATTCATTGCTCGGGAGAGTCGCTTCTTCCACTCCTCGGCACGGACCTGTCCGATCATCTGGAGCAGGTCGGCTTTCTTGGCCTTAGATTAGACTTTAAGGCCCAATTGCTTTGCAATAGCGCGAAGCTGTACAACAGTACTCATGGTGTATATCCCTGTGGACGCCTGCATAGGGTGCGGCCCCCCCCCCGCATTGGAGAGTGCTCCAGTGAATGGGCCTCCCGTCCACCTCACTACAGCCTTGGCTGGCAAGCTAGCAGTTACCTCCTCGTCCAACTGACAAAACCCACGCATCCACTGCGCTTTCTTGTGGGGATTCCAACAATCCTCGGTAAACGCGCGAAAACTTCCCATATTCATTGCCTGTCTCTAAATGGGCGTTCATACCTTATTATGTGTGGCGATCAGTACCCGTGGGTAGTGTCCCGAGAGCGCTTTCTTGTAGGGATTCCAAGGATCATTTGGTAAACACTTGAAACTTTCCCATATTCATTCCTCGGGAGAGTCGCTTCTGTCACTCCTCGGCACGGACCTGGTAGATCATCTGGAGCAGGTCGGCTTTCTTGGCCTTAGAGTAGCCTCTACGGTCGAATTGCTTTGCAATAGCGCGAATTTGTGCAACAGTACTCATGGTGTATATCCCTGTGGAAGCCTGTCTCTAAATGGGCGTTCAGACCCTATTATGTGTGGCGATCAGTACCTGTGGGGGTGTATATCGCCTGGCTGGGCGTTCAGACCTATTATGTGTGGTGCTGACGATCAGTACCTGTGGGTGGTGTATATCCCTGTGGATGCCTGTCCCTAAATGGCCGTTCAGACCCTATTATATGTGGCGATCAGTACCTGTGGCTGGTGTATATCCCCTGTCTGGGCGTTCAGACCTATTATGTGTGGTGCTGGCGATCAGTACCTCTGGGTGGTATATATCCCTGTGGATGCCTGTCTCTAAATGGGCGTTCAGACCCTATTATGTGTGGCGATCTGCGTTCCACCCTATTATGTGTGGTGCTGGCGATCAATACCTGTAGGTGGTGTATATCCCTGTGGATGCCTGTCTCTAAATGGGCGTTCAGACCCTATTATGTGTGGCGATCAGTACCGGTGGGTGGTGCATATTCCCTGTCTGGGCGTTCAGGCCTATTATGTGTGGTGCTGGCGATCAGTACCCGTTGGTGGTGTATATCCCTGTGGTTGCCTGTCTGGGCACGTGGTGGCCCCCGCAACCTATGCCCAGGGTTTGAGAGGGCGGTGGTATCATTTGCCTAGTAGTAGTGTCGGAATTAAAATGATACAACCTCCCTCGACTGGCAGCCGTTCGGCGATCCGTGCCACCCCCCCCCCCCCCCCCCCCCCGCCCTCTCAATCCCTGGGGCCTCCATCTAGAGGCATACCAACCACCTGTCTCAACAAACCTGGGCCTCCATCTAGAGGCCTACACCAACCACATGGCTCACCAACCTATGGCCCAGGGATTGAGAGGGCGTGGTTGATTGAGGCGGTGGGGGCCACGGGTCGCCGAACGGCGGCCAGTTGAGGGAGGTGGTATCATTTTAATCCCGACACTACTACTGCACACGTGAATACAATAATTTATACACCGTTATCCGAACATACACGTAGCCAATACACACAGATTCCGTTCCGCCTTGATACAATTATAGACACTCCAAACAACATACGTGGTAAGCCTGATTCAATGAACAGAGCTTTAAATGCAGAACCAGATACACACATGAATCCAGACATGAACTCACGCCTAAATGCATCAAATTACTGCCCTCCACCACCATCCACAGTACTCTCTGCAGCAACTGTGCTTAGTGATAATATCGGCAATTTAGTCATGAATTAGTTATCTAAACCTCGAAAGATTAATCACAAATTCCGGCCAGTTAGATGTGCTAGGCCTTGATTGTCGACTAGACCTTCTACAACAAACCATCTCGGGGATTGATAGTAAATTAGCTAAATTATACGCTGATATAAATGCTACAAATACGAAAGTGGAACACCTAAAGAGAAGTGTCCAGTTCTTGAGAGACGATTACGATAAATTGTGTGATAACCATACACAGCTACAAGATGACATAAAACAAGTGAAAGAGACAACAGCAACGAACACTACTGCTAATAAGCATATATCAGAGAGTGTGAAAGAAGTCCGATGTACTATAGAGGCTGATTTGAGATCGCTGAGAAACGAATTTGAAAACTCCAAGAAATAAATCTTGAACTTAAAACACGATCTATGAGGGATAACCTCATCTTTTCAGGAATTCATGATGAGGAAAACGAAAATACCAAATCTAAAGTAAAAGCTTTCCTGAAAGAAATGATGAATATATGAATATAGAGAAAGACATCACTTTCCAGAACGTGCACCGGATTGGCCCACGACAAACGGATCGACCTAGAGCAATTGTTGCGTGCTTCAGCAATTTTCAGGATCGAGAACTTGTTAAAAGAGCAGCACCTGGATCACTACGCGGAAAACGGTTTGGAGTTAACGAACAGTTCACGCAAGAAATCCGCCAGCGACGGCGCCAACTAATACCGGAGTACCGCACTGTCAGAGCCAGTGAGGAACAAATTGTTCGTTGATGGCCAACTAATGCTAGAGTACCGCACTGCCAGAGCCAGTGGCCAGAGACCCCGTTGGGTGAGAGACAAATTGTTCATTGATGGCCGACAGATCCGAGCACAGAATTACACATCGCTAGAGCGAGAACAACGTGATCAACAACCCACAGTAAGTCAAAGACAAAACTGCCCACCTGGTAACCATTATTTAGCTACACAATGGCCACCACTGCCCAACCAACACGGACAGCAAACGTACCATCAACACGGGAAATGGCCGCAATTGCCAGCATCATGGACAGCAAACCACGCAACCTCGACAAGTCAACAAGGTGCGCGCCTGAGACCGACAGCCGGACAAGTTGCTCCATCTATGCGACAAGTGTACCAGAATGAAAGGAACTAGCAAATAAGTCCCCCATGCCAAAAAGGTACAAAATAAATGAACTGAAAGTGAAAATATCCTATCACAATAACAGCAATAATAATAGCAGCACTAAGAAAGACAATACCATTGACACCACCATGGTGACACTGATATCGAGGACAACGGCGGTGGCGGCGGCGGGGTAGCGGCAACAACAGGAACAGCAGCAGCAGCAGCAGCAGAAGCAGAAGCAGCAGCAGCAGCAGAAGCAGCAGCAGCAGCAATAACAGCAGCAGCAGCAACAACAGCAACAACAACAACAACAACAACAACACCAACAACAACATAACCACCCCTATCAGAACCACAGCTAAACACACCACAAATACCACCATTATTTTGATAATTAAAAACACCATCATGAACATCACTATGAACAGAAACATCGCCAGCAGCACTAACAATAGCATTGCCAGTGACATTGATATACATAATAATGTGAATGCTAAAGCTAATAACGCGAATTTAAATAAGCCCTCTAATGATAATTATAATGGTACTGCTAATACTTGTCTTATTGCTAACCCTTATACCAATGTTAATATTATAGCTAATGCGAAATATAGTGCTGTAGCTAATAATCGTATTGTTGACGTTAATACTTATCTTACTGTTGATAATACTGGTGACACTAACAATAATGCTTATGTTAATAATAATAACGATTTTATTGAATATGCCAATATTAATAATAATGTCACTGTTAATAATAATGCCAATGTTACTAATAATGCCAGTTTTACTAATAATGCCAGTGCTAAAAATAATGTCACTGTTTCTACTAATGCTACTTTTAATAATAATACCAATATTACTGATAATGATACTGTTAATAATAATGCCAATGTTACTAATAATGCCAGTTTTACTAATAATGCCAGTGCTAAAAATAATGTCACTGTTTCTACTAATGCTACTTTTAATAATAATACCAATATTACTGATAATGATACTGTCAATAATAATGTCAATGCTACTAATAATACCAATGTTACTGATAATGCTACTGTCAATATTAATGCTAATACTACTGATAATGTTACTGTTAATAATAATGTCAATGCTACTAATAACGATACTGTTAATAATAATGTCAGTGCTACGAATAATGCCAGAGTTAATAATAATAATGTTACTGATAATGCTACTGCTACTAAGAACGCCAATGCTACTAATAATGCTACTGCTAATACTAATGCCAATGGTACTGATAATGTTACTGTTAATAATAATGTCAATGCTACTAATAACGATACTGTTAATAATAATGTCAGTGCTACGAATAATGCCAGAGTTAATAATAATAATGTTACTGATAATGCTACTGCTACTAAGAGCGCCAATGCTACTAATAATGCTACTGCTAATACTAATGCCAATGGTACTGATAATGTTACTGTTAATAATAATGTCAATGCTACTAATAATGATACTGTTAATAATAATGTCAGTGCTACGAATAATGCCAGAGTTAATAATAATAATGTTACTGATAATGCTACTGCTACTAAGAGCGCCAATGCTACTAATAATGCTACTGCTAATACTAATGCCAATGGTACTGATAATGTTACTGTTAATAATAATGTCAATGCTACTAATAACGATACTGTTAATAATAATGTCAGTGCGACGAATAATGCCAGAGTTAATAATAATAATATTACTGATAATGCTACTGCTACTAAGAGCGCCAATGCTACTAATAATGCTACTGCTAATACTAATGCCAATTGTACTGATAATGTTACTGTTAATAATAATGTCAATGCTACTAATAACGATACTGTTAATAATAATGTCAGTGCTACGAATAATGCCAGAGTTAATAATAATAATGTTACTGATAATGCTACTGCTACTAAGAGCGCCAATGCTACTAATAATGCTACTGCTAATACTAATGCCAATGGTACTGATAATGTTACTGTTAATAATAATGTCAATGCTACTAATAACGATACTGTTAATAATAATGTCAGTGCTACGAATAATGCCAGAGTTAATAATAATAATGTTACTGATAATGCTACTGCTACTAAGAGCGCCAATGCTACTAATAATGCTACTGCTAATACTAATGCCAATGGTACTGATAATGTTACTGTTAATAATAATGTCAATGCTACTAATAATGATACTGTTAATAATAATGTCAGTGCTACGAATAATGCCAGAGTTAATAATAATAATAATGTTACTGATAATGCTACTGCTACTAAGAGCGCCAATGCTACTAATAATGCTACTGCTAATACTAATGCCAATGGTACTGATAATGTTACTGTTAATAATAATGTCAATGCTACTAATAACGATACTGTTAATAATAATGTCAGTGCGACGAATAATGCCAGAGTTAATAATAATAATATTACTGATAATGCTACTGCTACTAAGAGCGCCAATGCTACTAATAATGCTACTGCTAATACTAATGCCAATTGTACTGATAATGTTACTGTTAATAATAATGTCAATGCTACTAATAACGATACTGTTAATAATAATGTCAGTGCTACGAATAATGCCAGAGTTAATAATAATAATGTTACTGATAATGCTACTGCTACTAAGAGCGCCAATGCTACTAATAATGCTACTGCTAATACTAATGCCAATGGTACTGATAATGTTACTGTTAATAGTAATGTCAATGCTACTAATAACGATACTGTTAATAATAATGTCAGTGCTACGAATAATGCCAGAGTTAATAATAATACTGTTACTGATAATGCTACTGCTACTAAGAACGCCAATGTTACTAATAATGCTACTGCTAATACTAATGCCAATCGCACTGATGATGTTACTGTTAATAATAATGTCAATGCTACTAATAACGATACTGTTAATAATAATGTCAGTGCTACGAATAATGGCAGAGTTAATAATAATAATGTTACTGATAATGCTACTGCTACTAAGAGCGCCAATGTTACTAATAATGCTACTGCTAATAATAATGCCAATGGTACTGATAATGCTACTGCTAATAAGAACGCCAATGTTACTAATAATGTTACTGTTAATAATAATAATGTCAATGGTACTAATAATGCCAATGTTACTAATATTGCCAATGTTATTAAAATAGTTAATGCAAAATATGGTGATGATGTTAATAGCTATGTTACTGTTGATAATAATGCTAATGACGACAGCGACGCTAGTGGTAATAATTGTAGTGATATTAATATAAAGGCCACTGCAAATAGCAATACTGATAGCAGAAAAAAAGATAGTAAAAATGATGAGAATGATAATAATCATATTAGCGATGGCGACGGCGACGAGGAAAACAACGATTACCAGAACGACGACGAGGACGGCGACGACGACGATGACGATGACGACGATGAAAATAAGAATAGATGCAGCAATAGTTATAGCGGCATTGGTAACATAAAAAGACTCAATATCACAACTAACCCCCCACCCCACCCCCCCCCCCCCCCCCCCACCCCCACCCCCAACCCCGCTATCGACACCACTACCGCTCATAACATAACCACCAATTGCACCACCAACTGCAATAACAATGCCAACAGCACTACCAACGCCAACACCATTGACAATAGTAACAGGCACAACGACGACAATACCTATAACAACTATGTAGACGACGATGTAGACGGCAGAAATACACTACACGGCATCAAACTTGGTTTCATAAATGTGTGTGGTAAATCAAGGCTAAATTACCCGGAAATGAACTCTTTCATACGAAAATATCATATACTAGGTGAAGCTGAAACGAAATTGAACGAATATGACCCTGTAGACATAGCCGGCTACACTACACTACTAAAGAATAGATCAAATGCATTACGTAAATCTGGCGGCATCTGTTTTTTTTGTTCAGAGACACAATAATAAACCATGCATCTGAATTGAAAACAGAAAGCGAATTCCTATTGTGGCTTACAATCTCCTCAAATCTTATTAAATTTGACAAAGACACCATGCTTGGATGTGTATATATTCCACCTATAAATTAAAGGTTTGTTTCTGACAACGCTTTCGACGAAGTAGGAAATGAAATATCAAATGTTACGTCCAACACAGACCACGTAATTGTTATTGGTGACTTTAATGCAAAAATAGCACAAACCCCTGATTTTATCATAGATGATACAAGTTTGCTAAATTTAGCAGGTGTAGATATACGAGAAATTGACGAAACACAGACGAATATATCAAATAGAGCATCACAGGACAAACACAGAGTAGGCCACCATGGACATAAATTCTTAGAATTATGTAGATATAGGAACATGTATATTTTAAATTGTAGAACAGGTAGCGATAAAAACATAGAACATGTAACCAACAATAAACACAAAACAGTTGTCAACTACGCTATAGCCTCGTATCCATTCTCTAAAATAAGTACAGAATTTTATGTCCTGGATTACTGTCCCTTGATATCAGATAGCCATTGTGCGCTTGCAGTTACACTGAAAACAAACTCAGCTGTAGGATTAAATAAACTAAAACAACAATATGGTAAACAATCCAGAAACAACCAAGAACATGGAATAATGAAACACGTGAGGATTTCCTTGAAAATGTAAAGGATCGTCCAATGTTTATTCAACTAATGATTAGCATAGAGGAAAACAATCATAGCCAACTAACAATTAATGAAATTACCGACAATATGGCAAAACTATTTAAACACGCAGCAGTTCAAAGTGTTGGTATGGTGGTGAAGCTATCTACGGAAACAGAGAGGGATTGGCTCCTCCAAGGTGTGCGTGGAAGAGGTGGCAGTGGGCTCGTGAGAGTCTGGGGACACGTTAAACTGGACTATAGTGCTGTGGAGAGAGTGACGGCACCCCCCCCCCCCATACCCCACCGTGTCTAGCGAGGGATGAGTTAACATCCTACTGTGGTACCATCTAGTCGGCGCACTGTTCGGGCTACTGAGGTTTTGGTTAATCAAATCCCAGCACGTGGACATGCGTGGTTCGTCGATGAAAGTCCACACCCAGGACATCTTTGATTGACTGAAAGTCTGTCAAAGATGACTTGCAGGCGGGGCTGGAGAAAACGGTCACAGTTTGCATTCCGTTAGCGAGAATGGATGCGGATCAGACCGTCGGTTGCCTCTGAGTGTGAGTTCAGAAGGTGATCGCTATCGCCTGGGTCGCCAGCCGGTTGTCTTGATCATGTTATTTCATCAACCCGTTTCTGGTTAGGTATGATCAAGAAAGCGCAATGTACAGTCAGGCCATGGCAAGCGTTGGTATTGCGAGGCATGTCTCCTGTGAGCAGACTTCATGAAACGTGTTGTTTGGGAAGTAGGAGGACCACACGTGCGGAAAGAAGTTATTGTGGAGAGAATTGTGATTTATTGTGTTGTGTTCAGATGGTTGTGGATGCTATTTGTTGCATTGTGAATTGGTGAGATTGTTGTGGAGGATATCGGTTTAAATGGATTCATTGTATTCTGAATTATTGTGAGGTAATTGTGGTGATATTATTTGGTCCGCACGTGTAGTGAAAAGGCACATAGCCTGAGCTGCGTCCTAATTTCATCTGGGAAGGCCGAAAGGGTGAGGTTGTGTTGGAATCATTTTATCGGATTTTTGGTCTAAATGTTGTGAAATCTAGTTTTCCGCTCTTTGCCGTGTTGGAATCGAGTTTGGTCTGATTAGTATGGTATTAGCTGTAGTTTCGAATCGACGGACTGACAAATAGACTAAATTAATATTAACATATTTTCCGGTTCAGTTATACTTGTTAAGGGTTATCCCTCTTGGCTGTGTAAAGAGATGGAATGGCTTCTGCTGTTTTATACCGTGGAGTTGTTAATAAGGTCTTCTATTCTTCTATATTTTATGTATATAACAATTTCCAGTGTTTTCGGAAATACTGGGTCGAATGTGACCTTATAGTTTATATAATTCTGTATTTTATATCCGTTGGATGATGGGTATTATTGAGATGACGATGCGAGGACTTGCCATGGCAATGGGAACAGTTTTTGTGACGTCATCTCTGAAATGAATATCAGATGATCATAGAGGATTGGATGTTGTGCACATGCCTCTTGAGAATGTCTGTTAAAATTCATTGTTTCTTCTTCTTTTCGTTCGCTGATCATACCGCCAGTCCTGTAAGTGACTATCGACATGATCATAAGCGTTAAGTGCGTGGATCCATGGTTTATTAGAGTGCGCCGTGCGGCCTAGAACCTCCGTCTTCAGCACTCGAGGTTTCTGTCAGGGTTACCTCACCCGTACCTCCTTTAGTCGCCTCGTACGACACGCAGAGAATACGGAAGGTGTATTCTAAGCCCCACCTACAGGGCATAAATTCATTGTTTCATCATTAATCTTAGACATCTATATTTTAGTTCGGCTAAGGTTCATTGTGTGAATTATGGTGTCGGCGATAATGGCTGATTCACCAATGAGCTCCAGATTTGTAGGCCTACGAAGGTGATTTGGTGGAAAATCGGATGTTGAGGAATTTATTCATTATTTTATTGACATAACATTGTACAGTATTGTAGGATTGTTTTTGCAATGTAGCTGATGTTTATTTGGAAAAATTATTGTGCTGGCCATGTCTTCCAGCTAGGCAATGTTTTCAAAGTGAACGCGTTCTCTACCCATTTTCAAATGCCCGTCAGGTTTGACCTGATTTCGTGAACATTCGGTGTCAGCTTCGAGTGATGTGTTACTGGGGACTGTTACTAGTTATGGCAGCAACGGTTTCCAGTGCCATGATTTGCGAGATTGAGTCGGGGTGTTTCCCTATTGGAGTGGACCTTGATTATATTTAATTGTATTTCATCAGACAGCCAGTGTTGGGAGGGCTTTAAGTTGTAATGGTGGGACCGGTTGCTTGTGATGGCAGCAGTGGATTCCGACATCATCCTTTATAAAAATCCACACATGATTTTGGCTGTGATGATCGAGTTAACATAAGATTTCATGAGTGTTGCTACTAAATGCTGTGGTGGTGGGCACTGTTGCTGGGTAGGACAGCAATGGTTTTCAGCAGCAGCATTCTGGAATGAAACCTGATCTGTGTTCCTGAAATTCTTGTTGATGATAGGGTCATAGGTATATATTAATAAGACGACTTGGTGTTTATATTGATAGTGAGAGTGTCGAGAACCGTTCCGGAGGGAAGCATGCTTAGATGGTGACGTTATGGGATGGTGAAATCTAAGTTACAGGGTAAGTAAGGTCGATCATATACATACTGTATTTTTAGGTCAATACCGAGTATGTAGGTCACGTATACGTAGGTCAAAGGTCGATATAGGTTATCCATAGAATTGGTTATATGCAGTCCTTGTTTCTGTAAGGGTGCTAAAATGGCATTTGATTGTGACGTCATTAGACTGATGATATACAACATCAAGTCTTTAAACCAATTTTTGTGTATCGCATCCATTGTGGAATATTCAAATTGGATTCACCTCGATCTGCTGGCAGCTGTCTCATAGAAGACATAATTCAGTTGGACGCACATCATGAACCATGGATGAAAAACGATCAAGTAACCGATAACTCACCATGGCAGTATCTGAAATGTGACCATGCTATCCATCGTCCACACATTTGACAGGGTAACTCAGTAATACATGCTTACACCCTCACTGGGTAGCGATGTGCGCTAATCCGGAGCTTTATATCTGTTACTGCTTCTACTGAGCTTGCATACTTTGAAGGCCATGGCACCAGTTGAACATCAATCGTCTTATGAATATTCAGCACTTCTGTTTTCACTCTATATTACACTTTGAATCCGAAAGGTCAAACGCGAAAAATCATTTACAAAAACAACCAAGTATGACTGGACCTTTCCAGGACCTTTCGAGTTTTAGATATGCCCCGCCCATCTATATCTAAGATCCACCCACAACTCACTCGTGTTGGGATCAGTCGTTCCTGAACTCTCTGACTATCAATCTCCAGAAAAATATACAGGTAAGCTGTTGAATATTTTGAAACTAATTTGACTGGGTACTGTTGCTGCCATATGTGCTCAGTCAAATTAGTTTCAAAATATTCAACAGTATGTTTATTAAATAGTAAAGGCATACAATTCGTACAACGTGTTGAACTATTACACATTTAAAACTAAATCAAGTCAATAACGCCGTAACTGATTACAACGTCACCCTACAAGTCACGCTGTTGATTATGGCATCAAGAGCTGGACAACGTGGTCTCCTTTCCAATTGCTCGAAGATCTCCCTTATACTTCAAAATGAAGTTTATGCCTACGTACGGTTCAATTCGTCAGTTGTCTTCCTACGACGTTTTCTAGGACAACATCTGGACCGGAGGCTTCACGATTGTAGGCGTGTATTTCACCGTCGACTCCGTCAATTATATCATTCACGTACTTGCGCTGCGTATAGGTTGATTCTTTAGCGCTATTGTCACATTTTTGTGGATGATATTAAAAGGAAATATTTCGGTGATAATGCTTGTTGTGTTTACTTTGTTGTATATGGAACTGTGCTATCTTTCGCGTAGGTAAGATATGCCATATGCCATTATAACTTAATGAAATGATATGGTCATTATAGCTCCT
Source organism: Chaetoderma sp. LZ-2023a (assembly GCA_034401795.1). Lineage (NCBI taxonomy): Eukaryota > Metazoa > Mollusca > Caudofoveata > Chaetodermatida > Chaetodermatidae > Chaetoderma > Chaetoderma sp. LZ-2023a. The sequence continues at coordinate 165,036,345 of CM067372.1, read as the reverse complement.
TTGGGTTCCATGATGTTCCGGGATGACATCAAGTACTAATGGATATGCTCGATGAACAGACAACAGAATTGCACGCATGTTCGGCAAATTGAGCGTCAAGATGCCCACAAAGTTATTCAATTTCTGAACAGAAACATTGTTTTCCAACATGAATAAAATATATCTATGACATTAAGTAATGTTCCTACCAAGGTGATGATTTCATCATAAACTATTCGTTTCATTCCTCCTGGTTCAGCAAAAACGTGTCTATGATTGCGTCAGGTCAGCGAGGTGCCAGTTAAATAACTTATAACGTAATTCATGAATCCATTTCCTCAGTCAATCATATTTGATATGACGTCATAATCAACTACGTGGCGTATAGGCTGACGTCATAATCAGTATATCATGAATGGCTCGGTTTAGTCAGTCTTAAACGCTTAATAAGTCCGGAACATTGTATCTTTCCCATTTAATAAAGAGTCTAATTTGAGAGACAGACAATTTAGTTTCAAAATATTCAACAGCTTACCTGTAAAGGGTTCTGGAAATTGATAGGCAGGGAGTTCCTGGATCGATCCCAACAATGGCGAAGCGTGTGTGGAGCAGGGCATAGCTGAACCTGGAAACGTCTCTTACAGGCAATCCTCCTATAGCTGATACTTGAATTTCGCTCTTTGGTTATTGTGGAACTTCCGAAATCTGAATGCCGGCTACGCAAACTGTTTAGGAGGTCGTTCTGGTTGCAGTCCGCTGAGCAAGCAAGATGATTGAGCTATACAATTCAACGATGTTCTCAAATCCATGTTTGTGTTCTAGGTATTGGGCAGTACTCTACCCGATGAAGTCCCGCCTGACCACTCGTCGATCTAAGGGTGTGATTGACCTGGTTTGGCTGCTGGCTGTAATGGTGGTGGGCATACAACTGTTGGTATAACATAATTTGACAGCACATCTAGCCACAATTAAATATGAAGCGTGTCTGGAACGATGGCCATCAGATATTGTTATAAATATAAATGGGACTACCACATATTCTCAAAATCGGGCAACACGTTAATATGGTGGGGTAGAGTACGATCTGTCACATGAGTATCTGATGTCCTAATCAATTACATCACCAGTTAGCTGTCATCACAATCATAATGAAGTATAGATTCGTCATGAAAATCGAAAAGTCAGTCACTATGGTACGAATTGCATGTCATGGCGTACAATGTCAATAACACCACGGGGTAGCTTGGTCAGTAATGTTTGAGATTGACCCCGTGGTGCAATGTACTCTGGTTAACAACTCAGACAATGATGTCTGAGTGTCCCTGCAAACAATGCTATGTTGGCACAACCTTGCGCCAATGTTTATTTATTCGTTGGCACAACGTAGTTTTGCTCATTGGTATTATGTTGGCCGAACATATCACGCATTTTTTCACACCAAGATACAACGTTAGGCCGACATAACTAACTCACTTCCAAACAGCCGACATCAATACAACTTTGGCCCAATCTACTAATTTTCCATGAACCATCCACACCTAAGGCCAGCGTTGGCCCAACGATGCCACGCATTGGGTCAACCTAAGGCTAGCGACCAAAGGGATGTTGGGCTAAGGGATAAAACATATGTTGGGTCAACGAAACTATGTTTAGTGTAGTCTTCTGCTTAATAACCACAGGGCTGATTCTATCAAAATATGACAGGAGGCATCCTTGTGCCTTAAGGATACAAGTTTGTTAAAATGAAGCTCATCAGCCAATTTGGCGTGTGGCCACATTGGAGTTTGGCTGATTTTTAGAAGCTTCTTTAATACATTCTTCTCTGAAACCACTTGGGGATTGATTCAGCACTCATGAAAAGTCATCTAGGACAAGAGTGGAACCAATTTTGTTCGAGGGAACATGATTGGCCAAATGTTTTGGCAGCCAGCTTGAACGACCAAGTCTTCATGAAAACATGAGTTCTCCCCATCCCACCGCGAACAATTGAATCGATAAGCCCTCATTATCTTCACAATATACATACTCATTCTCTCACTTCGTTGTCTACAATGCAATGTTGGGACAAACAGAATGAGCCAATACTGATGTAGCTTCTGGGGACAAAGAAGTGAGAGACTGATGGTGTACATTGTGGAGTAAAGAAGTGAGAGACTGATGGTGTACATTGTGGTGGCAAAGAAATGAGAGAATGGAAATGTACATTGTGGTGAGAGAGAAGTGAGAGAATGATGGTGTACATTGGGGTGGCAAAGAAGTGAGAGAATGGAGATGTACATTGTGGTGAGAGAGAAGTGAAATAATGATGGTGTACATTGTGGGGACAATGAAGTGAGAGAATGATGGTGTAAATTGTGATGAAAAAGAAGTGAGAGAATGATGATGTACATTGTGTTGACAAAGAAGTGAGAGAATGGAGATGGACATTGCGGTGGGAGAGGAGTGGGAGAATGATAATGTACATTATGGGGACAAATGAAGTTAGATGATGGAGATGTACATTGTGGTGAGAGAGAAGTGAGAGAATGATGGTGTACATTGTGGGGACAATGAAGTGAGAGGATGGTGGTGTAAATTGTGATGAAAAAGAAGTGAGAGAATGATGATTTACATTGTGGTGACAAAGAAGTGAGAGATGATGGTGTACATTGTGGGGACAAAGAAGTGAATGAATGCTGATGTACAGTATGGGGAGAAAGTAGTGAGAGAGTGATGGTGTGCCTTCTGGGGACAGACAAGCGAGAGATTGACGATGTACATGATATGTATTCCTTGCCCCTAACATGGGCATCATTAGTCTCTCACTAGTGTGTCCCCATAATGTACATAACATTCTTTCACTTCTTTGCCCCCACTATGTATAGTACGATTCTCTCACGTCATTGTCGACCGTGGTTACCGGAGAATGTCAATGGCATTCCTTTCTAAAACAGTTTTTGAACGTATTCAGAAACAATTATTCGACCATGGACGACCATGTTTTGATCATGGTCGGTGTAATTTACTAAGGGAGCCAACTCGTTCACTCAAAACAGTGTCTTTTCGCATTTAAAGTCTTAATTATTCTATTGCACACAAATTACATAATCATTATTAATTATGATATTTGTATAGTAAATGCCATATACATAGAAACATACCGGTAATAATGCACACTAAATTCTTGTATAAACTTTATTTCAATTACTATTACCGTAGCTCATGACAATGCTTACAATGTTGTAATTGCTTCTTGGCAAGTAGTTCAATGTTGTTGGCTGAACAGTCTGTCACATGCATGCTTTGTTACAGAGGTGGAGCTGGATTGCTGACCAATATTCAACTATGCAGGTTAAATAGCACCATTGTGGTCCATGGTGGAGCACCAACCTTCAGGCCATGGTTTGTTTGCCCATGGTCTGACATGCAGGTTAAATGGCACCACAGTCAGACCATGGTTGAACATGATCAAATGTCACAATTTAAATCATGGTTAAATCATGATCTGACCATGTTCTGTTTGAGCATGGTTGACCATGGGTTTGGACATGGTATGTCGCCGACGGTCAAACATAGTTTTGTCATGGTCATGAGAAATTTGTTGAACATGGTCGACCATGGTCTGACTGTGCTGCGATTTAACCTGCATGGCGAAATGATGGTTTGTCATGGTCAATTCATGGTCTAACCATGGTCAAAACATGGTTTCACAATGGTTTGACACTGGTTAGAAAAACAGGGCAGTTAAGCTTTATTTCACCCATGGTGAAGTGCGACTGGCTAACCATAGTTAGTTAAAGCTATCTAGATCCCAGTTAAACTTGGTATAGTTAACTAGCTAGTCAACTATAGTCGACCGAGTACCCAAGCTCGATTCCAAACACCGTCCTATTGCACGGGTCTCGCCCTTCCCGTTCTGCTGCAGCGTAACCATGTGAGTAGGCGTATGTTAATATGATGGGTTTCAAATGGTTAGTATGAGATTGCCGTAAAATCCAAAATGGCGAATGGTTTTCGCTTCCCACTGTTAAATGCTCATAAACGCCGTAATATTTCCCTAACCTATCTAAGTTTGATGAAATCATGGTGTCCTATGGTAAATCAATGTTCCCAAGGCCCATTTCATTCCCACTTTATATTATATGGAAGCTTTTTGACACCTTAGCGGATAAAAGTAACCCATTTTCGCAGGCCCTCACAACAGACGACAGAAAGGGTTAGTCGCAACTGGTACACGGCTCCAAATTTTCTCCAATAGTAATTCAATGGAGATTCGGGTGCCAAGGAACTGTATTTATCCATCCATCGTTCGACTGGGCATAGCAACTGCGCATGTTCAGTAAACCAGCAAATTGACTATGCTTAGCCAGTCGAACTTGGCCCAGGTCACCTGATCAGTCTCAACATTGACACTATTTTATGTGTATACATAGCTGTAAGACAGTAAGATAGTTGTCATGCTGTTAGAATAATGTATGAATACAGCCACACACATATACAGTAACTTATATCATCCTTATCGTTATCATCATTATCATTAATACTTTAATCATCAAATACAAATATAACTCTCATGTCCCAATCCGCAATCATATGGCTAAATCACATAAAATTGTGTTTAACTCGACCAAACGGTTTCCGAGAAAATAGCATGACAGACAAAGTCTTTATGACATTTGACCTTTTGACACCACGCCCTGCCAATGGGCGGATCCAAATACAAATGTCACCTCGCTGTATGCAATCATGTGGGTCAATAACCTTACACATTTGGTTGAATTCCTTGTGGGGAGGGGCGTGACGGGTATGGTTTGTTAAAAGATATTTTACCTTTTTCAACACCATATATACACCTGTGCAAAAGTTAAGCACCAGCAAAAACAATAGAACGTAGAAACATGATGGTACAACTAGGCTGCCATACTTTTTGTCCCCGCGTTAGCTGACATAATTCCAAGAACAAAATGCACATGCATGCATGACTTCACACCGCTTGATGTCCGTGCGTGGCGGGAAACAGCACACGTGTTCAGTTATGTAAAAGTCCAGTTTGAGGTGTAGAACATTACATATAGATTTAGGCGACAAGATTAGGAATTTTGTGTTCATGACCGTGGTTTATTTGTACAGAGAGAATTAGCTCTTGATTGTGAACCGCTATGGCAAGACGAAGGTTAAGTGATCGTGTGAAATGGCAAATCATAGGCATGCATACCACTGGTATGTCATGCAGAGAGATTGGCAGACAGCGGAACATTAACCATACTGTAATCAGTCGTTTGATTGCAAAACATGGGCAAACTAACGAGGTGAAGGACAGGCCTAGATCTGGAAGACCGAAGAAGACTACTGCCCGTGATGATCGAGCCCTAGTACGCATTGTTAGGAGATCTCCATTCACCAATAGCAGAGTGCTCAGCCAGCAATGGGAAACGCGCAATAGAGTGTCAATGTCTACCGTCAAAAGGAGACTGTATGCTGCTGGCATGACAGCTAGGAGACCTGTCAGACGTCCTCTCCTCACTGCACACCACAAAGAGGAGCGTCTGAGGTAGTGCAACGAAAGAAGACAGTGGAACATGAGATCCTGGAGACGGGTACACTGGTCCGATGAAAGTCGGTTTCCTGCTTCATGCCACAGATGGTTGAACTCGTGTATGGAGGTCCAGACACACGGCGTACGACCAACGTAACATCATGGAAGAAGTTCCATTTGGTGGAGGTTCCGTTATTATATGGGGGTGCATCTCATTTGATTGTAAGCTGGATCTGTTGACTGTACCTGGAACACTAAATGGACAAAGATATCAAGATTCCATACTGGATAGAGTTGTGGTCCCTCATTTTGTAAATCATGCACCTGGAACCCACCCTATATTCATGGATGACAACGCCCGACCACATCGTGCTAGAGCTGTGCATGAATACCTCCGCCAGAATGCCATCGAAACCCTACCATGGCCAGCAAGGAGCCCTGACATGAACCCTATTGAGCATATCTGGGACATTCTGGGAAACATGGTGAGAAGGAGGGATCATCCTGTGCAGAACCTACAGGAATTAACAGACGCACTCCATCTTGAATGGCAACGAATACCACAATGGCGTATCAGTCGGTTGGTGACCAGCATGAGACGTCGTGTCCAGGCCGTCATCCAGGCACAAGGTGGATATACCCGGTATTAATAATGACAGTCTCAAACTCGTGCACAGATGTTAAACTTCGTTTTCAGACACCATTAATGACAATCTAGCCACGTGTGTCAACTGTAGGGCAATAGTTGTCAGTTGTGTCAACGTAACCATATTCAGGCCTCGTTTTCAAGTTCAAACAAAAACATACAGTGTTTCCCCACCATCATAATCAGCATTCCTCTAGTTGCATTATTACCTCTTGCACTAAGATGGATGGGTACATGAATGTTTATGCTATTGCTTTCTTCATAGCGCATGAATATACCCTCGCATGTGCGTAAAAATAGGGTGGTGCTTAACTTTTGCACAGGTGTATATATAAATTTTGACCATTCAATCGACCAGTTATGGCGAGACGATTGGCGTATCGGTAACGCGCTTGGCTTCGAATCAGCTAAGTCAGGTTCAAATTTCCGCGAATTACAGGTCTCGCAAATCGTTGGAAAGAGGTGAAATCTCCACTCAGGAGAAAATGGATATCAGCGTTAAAACATGGGTAGTGGCGAGTAATAAACTGAAATAACCAAAACCAGCCTTGATATGTCATGATGGGACCTCAATGAGCAACTCGATATACACCAACCGAACTAATAGCTACAAGTCGGCTACCTAGTATGAATCGCGCATATAATTACCCTCAACACATAAAGGGAGCAGGGTATTGCCATCGGGTCAGTGTGTCTGTGTGGATGTATTTGTCTGTTTGTCTGTGAGTCCAGGGTTGCACTTCAAAAAACACTTATCCGATTGGGCTCAAGTTTTAAAACAGGAAATGGTGTTGGAGTATATTAGGATTTCCAGATATTAGTCGTGATCCAGATAGAAAAAGCCAGATCCGGATTAGATACATTTCCGGATCGATATGGATATCTTGGAAATATCTCGTAAAATACCCGTCCAGTTTGGTTCAAAATTTAACACACCAAAGGAACTTAACATGTAAGAGGATTTCCAGACGCTAGCCCTGCACCGGATAGGAAAACCTGGAACTGGATCTGATTAATTTCGGGATCAATCTCAGATACTAATCATCTGATGTGTTTCAAGCTTAAGCACAACCAAGGAGCTTTACGTGTGATAGGGTTTCCAGACCATATACCCCGATCTGTTCGGATCGAATTCTGTATATATGGATATCTCCGAAACTACTCGTCCAATTTGGCTCAAATTTGAACACAAGAGATGGTGTAACCGTACATTAGGAATATACAATGTCGCGAGTGATTCGAAACTTCTGGAAAATCGCTGAAATCCGGAAAATCAAGAAAATGTTTACAATGTGACAAAAGGCATGAGGGCGAGGGTCTGCAATCTCTGATTTTGTTACCGAGATTTTAGTGTGTGAATTTGCCACCTTGTGAGGTAACTTCGCCACTAGCTTGATCGAATCTCAAATCAGCTTTCAACGCAACATTTTGGTGCCATTTGCCAGCGAGGCTGTCCTAAAACGCTTCCCATGTCAGGAATCTTAGGATACGACTACAGTCCTAAATGGAAAATAATGTTATTGATATATTCAAAGAGATGAGAGGATGGTCAACCTCAACATCACCAACCAAGCCAGAGCGGGTGGGGTGAGGGGTTGGGAGGGGCGGTGTAGTGGATGCAGCTAGATAAGAACTTTAGCAGGACAGCCCACCAAATTCCTTTCATCAAGCGAGGCTGAAGATCAACCAGGAACAGCAGGTCCTAGTAGCTCTTCCAATAGCGCTGTGATTGATGTGTCTGGTAATGAGGAGGAGGACGTGGGGGAGGATGTGTGTAAGTGTGGTGCGTCGTATTACATTTACACTGGAAACGATTGCGTTCAAATGTTCAACTACTGCAGTTAATGTTGTTACAAATATTGCTCGTTCTTTGTAAGTAAGAGTTGTCATGGCGGAGCTGATGACATGCAACGATTAATCTCGGAACTTGTAATAACTAAGCCGCTAACCTTGTTCATGCAGCAGTTCATGGCACGTTAGGTATACCAACGAAATTAAGCTATTACTAAAGGCCATTTTTTGAGTTGCAGGCATTGTCATAATGAATGAATATTTCTTGTAATTTTGAATTCAGATGTGTTCCCTGTGTGTCTAAACTCAATACAAGTGGCGATGATTCAATATAGCATGGTGACGTTGATCATTACATTCAGTCTTACTTGAGTGGCGAAATAACCGCTTATCGGGATTATTTCACCACTCAAAGAAACTGACGTCTATGCCCGAGTACCGAGATAACGGATCAATTTCAAAATATTGTTTTCTTATTAACTGTACCCCAAGTGCTCTAAACACCAGCATGCCAGTTAGAAAAAGGAAGGCGTAACTGGTGCGCACATAGAAGTGTGCTGGAATCTTATGAGATAACTCAGCGGTAAATACAGAAATAACCCTTAATATTATTTAGAAGATAACGAAGATTAATGCAAGATAATACTAATTCCGGGTCTGACAGATAAGACAGTGTATTTAGTCTATCTCCCACCTGGCTGTCTTCGCTTCCCATGTTTTAAAAATAGGGACTTAATGACATCGCGAGAAAAACCTCTATAGGCCTATACTAAAATAGCAAACAATCTCAGCCGCCACATGGCGACACCGATATTATGTATAACAACTGTTGACCCATTTAAAGCGCCATTACGCTAGATACACCCCCACCTTTTTGTCTGTGCGCGTGGGTGCGTGCGTGTGTGCGTGTGTGCGTGTGTATGTCTCTGTGTGCGGGTATAGTTCCACCCCACACCCCACTTTTCAGAGCCTCACTAAAATCTTAAACGTTATAAATATTCAAGGGAGTCGCAAGTGGCAAGATGGTAGGACAGGCAGGGCAGTTGCCCAACCAATAATTTGTTCAGAAAGGAATGTTGATGATATTTAAAAAACTTCTAGTATTACATCTATAGATCTATAAAGTGGATTCAGGATAATCTTTGTAATAGAATTTGCTAATTTATATTAAGAGACGATCTGTTTTTTGTGAACATTTCTTGGTGCTCCATAAGGCAGTCATTCAAGGCCGGTTTGACCATAGTACTGTTTTTCTTATATTTTTCTGTTCTTTGTTAGCTGACCTGGGTGAGCTTATACGATTGCGATTTGTCCATCGTCTGTCCGTCGTCTGTCCATCACAATATTGGCACGGTTTGCCATTTGTAGAAGGGTTAAACGCAAATTTGGCATATATGTTCCTTTTGGCAATATCTATTTGAGTTATGAAAATGAAATGGTTACGCCTATTAAAACCAGACTTGTAGCCCTTTTAAAAAAAAATAATGGTTATCAATTTGTTATCTATCATTAGTGTAAATTAGTTTTCATTTGTGTAAATAAATATGTTAAGGTATTCAAAATCAAAACGTATTTATCCCGTGCCCTGCTGGACAGGCATAAACACATTTATCAACTATTTGCAGAAATACTGGTGTTCATTTTGAGAATGTTGCAGCTGAAAGGTGTTGCTATCTATGACGGCAACACCTTTCAATATCTTTAAAATGAACATCAGCTATCAATTTATCATGCTAACGTCTTTTAAGATAAAATAATTTGCAAGCACAGTAAATGTACATTTTGCTCGCTCAGAATGCAGGAGATAGCTTCTCAGAACGTCTAATTTTGTTAGCTAATGTGATCACACCCTTTCACAATCTCCCCCAAATCACACACGCACACGCGCGCACACATACACGTGTGCGCGCGCACAGACACGTACGCACGCACACACCACACAACTTTAAATCTACGACACTGTTAATACGGGAGAGCATTGACCTATACTTAGTTACTCGGACAAACACGAGCTAGGGGTAGAACTTTGATATTGCTGACACTGATTGTAAATGGTGATATCTCTGGAACCGCATGACCAATCTGATTTATTTTTATATCTCAATCAAGCCGATGATACGGGGATTGATATGATGTCAAACACGTTCTTATTCCTCAAATATAGCGCTTATTTTGCAAGATACGGCCGGATGGCACGTTGACTAACAACCCTACATGTGCTCTACTCCCCTATAGGGTTCTATATATATATTTCATATTATCTATAATAAATCGCTGATCCTAAGCAGTCCTAACGACTCGGACTGAGAATTACCATGCATCTGTGAGATGATATGGCTTTAAAATTTAAAACAAATCTTCAACATGTATGTCAAAATCTACCGAGAGCGTATGGAGACATTTTGGAGATGGCACAAACGCATAATGCACGATTCAGGGAAAATCGTGGGTATAGCGGCATAGCCAAATATGATAATATGATTAATATATCATGTAATGTATATAAACTTGCGGATTAAAGCTGATAACTACGAAACTGACACCCAGCATTTTAAATATGACGTCAATGAAGTAGTTGATGGCATAGCCTCGATATTTGAAAAAGCTGCCATTAGCACTTTTGGAACATTGCCTATAAAGAACAACCGATTAAGTAACACCAATCGCAAAACTAAACGCCCGTGATTCAACCACGAATGCCAACTAGCGAGAAAAGCATATGACCTCTACAGAAACGAACACCGATTGCGAAAGTCGGCTAACAGTGCTAACACTGTGATCCAGTCATGTCAAACTTATAAAACAACGATGAATAAAGCTATAGCTGAAAATAAGAGAATTTTTAAAATCAAAATAGAAAGATTACAGAAATCGGACGCGCGAGCATACTGGAAAAAGTCCCACGACCCAAAAACTGAAAAATGTAAAATCCAAATTGACGATATGTATACATTTTATAAATACATAATCCAGAGTGACGATGTCCCCAATATCCAAACGCACACTAATGATACAGGGCAACCAACAAATGACCTACTTAACTCCGAAATTACAGTATCTGAAATTAGAAATGCAATACAATCTCTGAAAACTAACAAAGCTGCCGGAGGGGACGGGATAATCAATGAATATCCTAAGTCCAGCGAACAAACAATGATACCCATATATTATACGCTTTTTAATTGTATACTCGAAACTGGAAATATACCTGAAGCATGCACTGATGGGCTAATTAAACCTATATATAAAGGTATAGGTCCCCTAAATGAGCCGCAAATCTATAGGTCTATTACACTGGTGAGCTGTTTGGCTAAACTTTTTACTAGCATCATAAGTAAAAGGATCGATAGTTATCTGGAAGAAAAGAATCTTATTCAAGAAAGCCAAGCTGGCTTTAGACGAAAATACTCAACAACTGATCATCTATTTGCACTAAACGCGATCCTAGAAATCTACCGAATTAAAAAGAAAAAATTATTTTGTGCCTTTATTGATCTAGAGAACGCGTTTGATAACGTTTGGAGAGAAGCACTATGGGGTAAATTATTAAGGGAAAATATTAATGGGAGAATATTCAGAGTGATTAGCAACATGTATTTTGGCATAAAATCAAGGGTATGTATGAATGATGAATTATCAGAGCCTTTTACGTGTAACTGGGGGTTGCGGCAGGGAGGAAGTCTTTCCCCTATATTATTTAATATCTATCTCAATGACCTTCAAGAATACCTGGAAAACTCAAATTGTGACAGTCTTATAATTAATGATAACATAGACGTCTATCTTAAATTGATGGTGCTCCTATACGCGGATGACACAGTGTTGATAGCAGAAGATGGTATTACTCTACAGCTGAGTCTGAATGCCAACAACAGTTACTGTAAATTGTGGAATCTCAAAATTAATAAGGATAAAACAAAAGTGGTAATATTCGGAAGCAATAAAAGTGGACGGGGGAATTGTAATTTTACTTTAGATGATGAAAATATTGAAATAGTCGATAAATATAAGTATTTAGGTATACATTTCTTTTACAACTCCCGGTATATAACAGCACTAACACACCTAGCAGAACAAGCTACTAAAGCGCTATATTCACTGGTATAGGAGATGCGAAAATATGGATCTACCAATAAACTGCCAAATAAAACTGTTTGATTCAATGATATTACCGATTCTCACATATGGGTGTGAAATTTGGACTACGGAAAACACAACACTAGTTGAAAAAATACAAATAGGCTTCTATCGACGGTTACTAAAACTAAACATGCATACACCAAAATTCATGATATACGGTGAATTAGGTAAATACCCCTTCGATATCATTATAAAACATAGAACAATCCTATACTGGGAAAAACTGGCAAATGGCAAAGAAACAAAGCTACCATGTCTACTTTATAAATATATGTACACTGACTATACCAATAATAACGTACAATACAAATGGATTGGAGTAGTAAAGGCAATATTAAATAATCTGGGAATGGGATATCTATGGGAAGGACAGAGCTTCACAAGTAACGCAATGAAACATATAAAACAAATACTTATAGACCAATACACACAATCATGGAGAGGACAGATGAACGCATCTTCAAAGGGGAAAATCTATAATATCTATAAGACGAAATTTGAAATAGAACCATACCTTACTAAATTAAATAATACTAATAAACTAACCTTAGCGCGATTCCGAACAGCCAACCACAAATTGCCAATTGAAACTGGGAGGTGGGAGGGCTTAATCAAAGAAGATCGGATATGTAAATTGTGTGACCAACATGACACAGGTGATGAATATCATTACATATTTCTTTGTAAGTTTTTTGAAAAGGACAGAATGACACTACTACCAAAATACTTTCGGGTGAAACCAAACTACCACACATTTTGTGAACATTTATCAAGTAATAAAAGCTCAATTTTAAGTAAGCTATGTACATTTATAAGAAGAGTATTGAAACATTTTAAATAGCAAGACATCGACAACAGTGATGATGACAACAACGACCACGACTAGGAGGAGGACCATGGCGACGACGACGACGAAAACGACGACTACGGCATCGACGACGACGACGACGACCATGATGACAATAGCAGCAGCAGCAGCTGCAACTACTACTGTTACCTATACTGCTTAGGTACTTATATTATGTTGAAATAATAATAATAATAATAATAATAATACTAATAATAATAACGACGACGACGACGACGACGACGACGACGACGACGACGACGACGGCGATGATGATGATGATAATAATAATAATAATAATAATAATAATAATAATAATCATAATAATAATAATAATAAAATTAATAATAATAATAATAATAATAATAATACTAATAATAATAATAATAATAATGACAATAATAATAATAATAATAATAATAATAATAATAATAATAATAATAATAATAATAATATTAATAATAATAATAATAATAATAATAACGACGACGACGACGACGACGACGACGACGACGACGACGACGCTGATGATGATGATAATAATAATAATAATAATAATAATAATAATAATAAGATTAATAATAATAATAATAATAATAATAATAATAATAATAATAATAATAATATTAATAATAATAATAATAATAATAATAATAATAATAATAATAATGCATGTAATAATAATAATAATAATAAAATTATTGTGGCCTGGGTGTAAATAAATTGAATTGAATTGAATTAATATAATCAGACAAAATCTAAACTTAGCGTTACCTTAACCGGGCGTCTACACTTGTACTCACTGTTAAATTTCGTGATTGAAAGAATTGCCTGAGATATGGCATGAACACATATAGGCTGATTGATAAAACATATATTGCAACATAGGCCTACATACAGGTAGGCTTACATGTAGGTCTATATGTCCGCAATCAGTCGTACATATTTTCAATATCTCCGCGTAGGAAGAGATTGGCCAAATGGGGCCAGCCCCCTCCACCCCCCCCCCCCCCCCACCCCCACCCTATTCAATCTTGGATCGGGGTGGGGTGGAGGCTGCGAAACGTGTTTACTCCACCCATATCCACACACCTAAAAATACATGTTATCTCAGAACATCTACATTTCGAAATCTTTCCCGAGAAAACTGCTGCCTCACACCTACACCATTGCGTTGACTTTGCCAACCACCCCACTCCTTTCTACGCCTATGGCATGGCGATTTTTAATAAATGCGAACAAGTTAATTTGTCTAATCATTGGTAAATTCTTAGCAAATTCATGGCTCATAACCTGTGAGATCACGCCAGGAAGGTTTTTAAAAACATTTTATTATAACATCTATACAATGGGATTGGGCACAAGTTCTAGCAACTTATTTTAGCCCACTCCCTACATAATTATTAGACGGCAACACTGACGCAGCAGATAATTACACCTATAGACACAAATTTATATTTATATTTACATAAATCACAGAGGGAGAGAGAAAGATAGGGAGGGGTGGACAGGGGCGGAGGGTAAAGAGAGAGATGGGGAGAGAGAGGGAGCGAGGAGTGAGCAGGTGTGGGGTGGGACGGGGTGTGTGTGGGGTAGGGTGGGAGGGGGTGGGTGAGGCGGTGTGGGGGCGAGAGAGGCGTGTTCATAATGTAAAAATCTAATCTTCTTTATTTTTTCGGTTTAGTTACATTTATTAATTTGTATATGTGCGACACGCTATAGGTGCACCTTTGTCAGAAAATGTCAAGAATTTGACAGAACGACAGACTGACAGACAGACATAATTATACTATTTGCCGGTAACAACTAAAATCCATTAATTAAATTCCATCCATCCATCCATCCATCCACTCACGAAGCCTAATCTCAGACCCAGCCCATTGAAAACACTGCAAGACGCTTCTATTATCTATGCGAGCGATGGTCAATGTTTGGACATATTCTTCGAATGGCACGGAAAACGTCCGCATTTGAATTCAGTACTGGCTCAGATATAAAACATGCTTAATATTGTTAGAAGGCCCTATAGTAATCGTCGCACCCGTCCGTCCACAATATCTCGTAAACCGCATCAGATATTTTAATGAAACCTGATATATGCCTCAGCTATGATAATCAGTCTCACTGTGTAATTTCGTTGGAACTTTTTGTTAATTTTTGCAAACATGCATGTTTCCAAAAATTAACTAATAGTTCCCACGAAAGTTTTATTTTTGACACAGTGAGGTGGACTAGATACACAGATGCATCTTTTAATGAATTCACTGTTAGACCTATAGGTCACCATATCGTTCAGGCTCGCTCAAAATAATTTAATAAAGCGTGGCAGGTAGCTTCTTTATGAGGTCTAGATCATGTCCAAGATCTTTGGTGAAAATGGGATTTTTATTGCAAAAACTTACGATTTTAGCCCATTTTTTCAAAACACCATATCATACAGAATCGCTTGACATAATTTAATGAAACTTTGCAGGTTGCTTCATTATGATGGCTAGATGTGGCTTTTGAAGGATTCTCCTTTATAGATCCAAGTTTTAGTTGAGAATCCGCTTTTTAGTGCAAAAACTCACGATTTTTGTCATTGTTCCCGTAAACTGCATATCATACAGAATCACTTAAAATAATGTAAGAAAACTATCGTGCCTGGGCGTATCAGTATAATAATAGATAGCAGTGATAGTAGAACAGCTATGGAAAGACTTACCCAGCCGAGACACACTGGTTAGGTGTGTCCTGGAAGGCCGCGTGAAGATCTCTCCCGATCGCGTCCTTTGTCGCCATGGCCACGTCACGAGCATGACGTAAGTGCTCGGCAATCTTCGGTCGTTTCCGTATTATTGCGCGGGCGGTCGGAGGCCACAGTATAGTATAGTGGATGGCCAGAACCACATTCCACCGGGCATAATTTAGCCATGGCCCATCGGTCGGGTATTTTAAGATAGTCAGAGACAGAAGAATCAAAGAAATACTGTGAGCAAGAATACGTGGACACGTTTGAGCAGTGCAAAAGGACAATCGATAGCAAAGCAGCAACTGGAGAACAACTAAGAGATCGGTGCAGACTCAGTAATAATGAAGCGGTGAATAAACGAACTAGATCGGACTTGCATCGTCTTCCCGGGCCTGTGTGGCCAAACCTCAGAATTCGGTTGCAACAAGAAATAGACAAACCAGATAAGATACATCGTCCTTCTGGGCCTGTGTGGCCAAACCTCAGAATTCTTATGCAAAAAGAGATAGATCTCCTGATAGAATTAACTGAGTATACTTACAATATACATGTAAGATCAACTATGAAGCACCAGTGTGCACCATATCTACAGAAACACCAAAGAATAATCACTATCTACAGAGAGGCCTGTCTATATACAACATATGCACCTATCTGTAGATATACAAAGCATAGGGTTCTACAAGAATTACTTTGTTCCAACCAGACTATTTGCACTATTCCCTTCCCACATTAATAAGAGCTGATATGTGGGACCTCTTACATTTAAGACATGAATTTACACTACAGTCTATTCTGAGTTTATTCATTGGATGGGCTGAGGGTAAATTGACATATCCAGGTCAACATAGTCAAGTTACTCATAGACCATGCAATAAAAGTGAAAAACATATATCTAATGTATAGTAAACGAACATTATCCTGACACAATTCAATATAAATGTATTTAAATTATGCTACCTGGTACATGGAACTAGGGCAACTGATCATAAAATTGTAAATTATATTAAATGCTAAAGATGAATTATGCGAGTATCATGGACACATGAATTATTATTAAACATTTAAAGCTTAGACTGCCATAATCACAGCAGACCAGAGATATGAAATTATATTATTGGTTATCCAAAACATTTCCCATTATATGAAATTAATGAAATAGGATGAATTTGGAACTCATACAACAATAGATGCAATGCCCTCTACACATATTATACACAAATATAAAATAGATATATGTATATGATATTGTCAAACGCACTAGCTCAGAATTTTCAAAATTGAAAACATTCTTGTTTATTCTATTCCTTGAGATTGTCATTTTGTTTTGTTTGTTTAGTAGGTTTTATTGGCCGCTTACACCGAGATGTATTGGGGCCATGACTCACTCTGAGAGGTGCTTCCCCGAAGGGTTGCGATGCTCCCCCAAAGGGTTGCTATAAACAAGCATTAAAACTGAAAAAAGTGAAACAAATTATGATGTTGCTAGGGGTGTATGTGGTGCCTGTTGCTGCCTAATGAACTGTTGTTGGCGGGTGTACGTGTTGGATGCAGTGTAAGAGTGGGTGGGAGGTGGGGGATCCATTTATTTCACTTGGGGGTAGGATGGGGACTCAGGGGCTTCAACAGTGGGGGTCAGAGATTAAGTTTGCATCCTCTTCAAATCAGGGGGAAAATCAATTCCGCCGCCACCACCATGCCCACCCCCATGGCCTCCCAACAAACAACCTAAAACCATAGCCCATGCACACACGGGTGTTGGAACCAAGCATCCAGCTACCCCACTAGTGCCCCACCACACATTATTAAGCCCGTTTATTAGAAATATTGTCTGAAATGGCCTCTCAGAGTCATTTTGCTTTAGAGACGCCATATGGCCTGATTGTCACACAATGATAAATCACAGAGTGGTATTTTGATGGCATCGACGTCCATTGTAATTAAGAATGAATTTGGAAGGACCGAGATCTTAGAGACCTGGTCTAGGAAGTCTTCGGTGTTTTTCAGATAGCTAAAATGTATATTTGCAATTGGCTAATATGTTAGTCGATAAATTCACTAATCCTATGATTCCGAACCACAATCTGAAATGATGTGGAATATTACTATTGGAGTTTCGAAAACAATCTGCCAATTTCACACGGTGACAGAATTCAGCAGTTTCAGTAAAGCCACTATCTAAATCTGCATCAAAACCTGTTTTAGGTTTTGGTGTTGGGACAAAAGTCAAGCCAAAATTAAGCAGTGACTGTTCTGCTTTGCCTAATGCGGAGCCGGTTAAGTTTACAATATTACTACCCAGTCCCATTTCTGGGTGGTTGGTACCTTGACCCGAGTTTAATTGAAATTAAGGGCCACAAGCTAGTTATTATACATGTCATTCGCTGTCCTCTCAGTCCAATGAATATTGTCATGACCACTTCGAATTCTGTCGAAGGAAGACTGGGTATGACAATAACTTTGGACTCAGGGGACGTGGCCTTGCTTGACGCGGCAGTACGATTAATTGCATCGAGTGCCAGCTTTTGCTGAGGGGTCTAGGTTACCAATAGGTTTACAAATGCTCTACGAATTGAATTTAGACCATTTTCGATATCAATGTGTGTGTACATAGCATCGACGTCCATCGTAATAAAGAGAATTTGGAGGGACCGAGATCTTAGAGACATGTGCTAGGAAGTCTTCAGTGTTTTTCAGATAGCTGAAATGTCTGTTCGCAATTGGCTGAAAATGGTAGTCGATAAATTCACTAATCCTATATGATTCCGAACTACAATCTGAAATAATGGGTCGCCCTGGTGGAGTCATTGGGTCGGTCCACGAGTCAACAGATTTATGGATTTTAGGAAGAAGATAAAATGTACGTGGTTTCGAATCATCTTTTGCAAAGAGATATTTAAATTGCTTTTCATTTATCTTCTTGTTATTAACCATTTTTGGAGAATTTCACTAAATTTGCTACAGTTATTTTCCCAAAGTGGTTCCTTTAGCTTTAGGTAATGTTTCTGATTACTAAGCTGTCTATGTGCTTCTTTGATATAGTTATTTGTTTCCATTATTAGAGTAGCTGATCCTTTATCCGCAGGTTTAATAACACTTTCCTTATTTTAGATAACCCTTGTAGGGCATAGCGCTGCTCATAAGATAAATTTTGCTGATCATTTGGAAATGTTGTATTTTTAATACGCTCTGAATAAAGTTTTATACTTTCACCGATTGCTGGGTCAACCAGTTTCAAATTTGGTGCTCAGCTTGTTTTCTCAATGAATTGTGGAATGTTGCTATTCGAGTTTCGAAAAGAAATCTGCCAATTTGACGCGGTGACCAAATTCAGCAGTTTCAATAAGGGCATTTTCTAAATCTTCATCCAAACCAATTTTGGGTTTCGGAGTTGGTACAAAGGTTAATCCAAAATTAAGCAGCGATTTTTAGGTTTCGCTTAGCTAAGAACCAGCTAGGTTGACAATATTACTGCCTAGTCCAGTTTCTGGGTGGCAGCTACCTTGACCCAAACCTAGTTTAAATTAAGGAAATTTCGCCAATTGCTATAGATAGTGTTAGCAGTCGCCTCAGACCAATGTATGTATTTTATTTTATTGACGCACTGGAAACGTGCGGCTTCAATTTCCATGTGCTAACTAGCCGACAGTCATGTACCCATTAGTTTAATTTGTTGATCACCATCTCCCGGTCGGGGGATCGAACCGCCATACTGCAACTCCGCATAGCATCAGTAACCAGACATCTTTCCACTGGACCACCGTGCCAAGATAAAGTCTTAGGTTAGCAGACCAGCTTTCACATGTCTGATATGCTGACACACTGACGGTTCATATGGGACTATCTGTGGATGCACCTGCCACGATTCAATCCTTGGCATTTAAGCCTATTGTACTCTGACTCCATCACGGCTCTGGCAGTATATGTATTTTAGTTTATTGACGCACTGGCAACGTGCGGCTTCAATTTCTATGTACTAACTTAGCCGACAGTCATGCACCCATTAGTTTAATTTGTTGATCACCATCTCCCGGTCGGGGGATCGAAACGCCATTCTGCAACTCCGCATAGCATCAGCACCCAGACATCTTTCCACTGGACCACCGCGCCAAGACTAAGAAGTCCAGGTTTGGCCGACCAGCTTTCACATGTCTGATATACTGCCACACTGACGATTCATATGGGACTATCTGTGGATGCACCTGCCACGATTCAATCCTAGGCTTTTTACACCTATTTTACTCTGACTCT
This sequence comes from Chaetoderma sp. LZ-2023a, assembly GCA_034401795.1. Taxonomy (NCBI): domain Eukaryota; kingdom Metazoa; phylum Mollusca; class Caudofoveata; order Chaetodermatida; family Chaetodermatidae; genus Chaetoderma; species Chaetoderma sp. LZ-2023a. The sequence goes on along the minus strand of CM067372.1, from coordinate 165,016,445 downwards.
AGCACGGCTCTGGCAGTATATGTATTTTTTATTTTAGTGACGACCCGGCACCAGAGCTCAGACTGGGCGTTTCTCTTGATACCGGTACCCAGACATATATTTCTACGGAAATTACTATTCCCACGGTTAACGCAGAGCACCGCAGTGCCAGTTCAGCCCCAGTTCTACCAAGCCAGAACATGAGTGAACAAGCGGCTAACGCTGACGACGATGACGAGATACGTACTCGCCCTCTCCCTCCTCAGCATGGGTCTACTCGATCTGGAAAGTCGTATCTGAATAATTTCGTGTTTGTTTTGTCCAAGGGACCGGATGGAAAAGTTGTTCCGCCAATCTCTTTCCATTCCCACCCACTTCATGCTATGCCCACCATCATAGAGTTACCACAAGCGGAAGCTGAGGCTGATCCAAGACATGCTTCCTGTGTGGTGGAACATATGGTGAATAGCATGGAAGTGAAGAGGCTGGATGAAGCCTTAGCGTGGCTAGAACCGCAAAACTGTACAACTAGGTGTACCCGACCAATTCCCAAAATCGCGAAACCACGTCTCCTCCAAGGGACACCAGCACGCGTAGTCCCACCACCGTCATCACTCCAATTCGCGTCCCTCATCTATTCACCAAGTTCAGACATCACCAGCCCAGTCCATTTCACACTCCACTCGTCGTCTGTTGACCATCAATCTTCAGATATGAGAGAGACTGCTGCAACAGAGGAGGTGGCATCCCGCAACACGCCGACCAACATTACCCCCGCGGTGGGCAGGGAAGCAGTCTGTTCAGCAGACTCTCGGTTCGAATTTTCCCAGTGTCTAAAAACTATGACAGGACACCAACTGTCGTGTAACGGGAGATGACCACATCCCCCTGTCCAAAGGCCAACCCATCCAATTGGCCTGCCATACTCCCCCCGTGAGCAGTCAGAACATCACACAACAGACAGAACGTCAACACCTACAGAACACACCTGCCTTCAAGACTGGATACGGCAATTCATCATTGCGCGTACAGCACATACTTGCTCGGTTATACTCAGCATAACAGAGACATTCAACATCGGCAACAACATCATTTAGCAGCGCCTACCAGTATTAATTAATTCCCGATAGAGACATAACAATTCCCCGCAACAAATCCTCCCGCACAACATGCGGGAGAAATAATCTCTCCCGCAGACCCACACCTCCGCAATAACAACAGACTTGGCAGTCACCAGCGTGGAAAACTGGAATATGCCCACTTCGCTTATAACATCGGCATCATACAGCAGCCCGGACATCCCGACAACAACATTATCATCAAAAGACAACAGCCGACAAATCTCCCGCACACACCTTCTTATCCAGTTATGGGAGAACTGATCATATGGATATCAGGAATGCACTACAGCCATCTACAGTACGCGTTATGGGAGGAACGTTTTGTCCAACGTTCCTCCCCCCCCCCCCCCTTCTCCCTTTTCCCCGACGTTGTACGGAAACAGCCAAAATCCACATACATCATCTACACGTAATAACAGTCAATATTATTAAGAGAGCAAGATGCTTGCATTGTCGTCAGTCACTAGTAGGATTTTACTACCGACAAGTTGAATTCGACAATGGATTGATAAAAGTTACGACAGCATCCGACAGGTCATCTGCCCCCTAAAGTAACTCTGTCCCACCCACGGGCTTGGCCATTACGGAGTGAAATCCCCTCAGCATTCGATACAGTTGGCATTCACGCCGCCAGCCCCTCCCCACTCCCGCACCTGACGGCCAAAAACACGTCACCTACACCACAGCGCAAGTATCATCCACAGATAACCAGTTGCGCATATCAGATTCAAATCACCAACATGTCAGAAAAACAGACACTCAGGTTTACTGTATTCACAACCTCCGACCGACAGCATTGTAAATTGTAATAACTGTGGCACACACTTTTCGAGTTGTACTGTAATTTTACCATTATTAAGTGGTATTAATGTGTCTGGTCTAGGCCGGGACGGAGCTAGTTCTACTCATTGAGGAAAATGCTTGGCCAGCCCTTCCACTCGGAAAACACAGCTATCTTGGCGGGATCAGTAACGTTGATCTGCCGCCTAAATAGATCTGTTTAAACCACACATCAAATTACTTACAACTTTACTGTTAAATTTTTTATTAAGAACACAACTGCTCTACCGTGTTACAAACCATTAGCGCATGGGCCGGTAAAGCGGCATAAAAAATCTGACAGTATAATTACAGAGAGAATTTCAAAAATTATCTTCCTTGCGTTCCAGTCTATACTCGACACGGGCTGAGAACTACCTATTACAGACACATACCAAGATGCATGTTAAAGAACTCGCGCCAAATAGGGACTTTATAAAGATCTTGATGTAACATACATATTTATATCTCTCGCATCTACAACAGACTACACCTCAGCAACAGCATTTTGGCCGTCGCCATAAACAGCATATATGTTCCCGATCAACCACATGCTTTTCAAAGCCACGTGACATGTTACTACTATTTCCAGTGCATTGGATCAAACACTTTAAACACAAGAGCCGCCCAAAGACGCGACTACCACAGCGTGAAGGAGGAGTGGCGAGGATGAGTCCGGGTAATTACCACTGACGTCACCTGGCTCCCACACACCCCATCGAGCGCTCCAGCCTAAAATTAAAACAGGCAAGTTTATAAGCATCCAATCTTGAGAACCGTCTCACGCTAATTAAAAGGTGAGGCCCCGCAAAGAAAAAGAAGTGCCACGTTTCTATGTTGATCGAAGGCTGTTAAATGCACGAAATTAAGACAGGGTTAACGAGCCATTCTTCCTATAATTAAAAGTACTCTCTTCATACGGGAAGAATTAATCTCAAGACGTCTAGGTCAGAAAAAGAGGAAACTTTCACATAAGAATGACCAAATTCTAGGTGTGGTCATCCGCCGCCTGTGATGTCACCAAATAGTATAAAAGGAGCAAGCGCGCTCTGAAACTTTGTCTTCCCATCAAAACTCGACACCAGGGAAGAACAGATAGCATTAGGCTTTTTTCTTGTCGCAAACCAAATTCTGCTGTTTTATTATTATTTCATTATTATACTTGGCCTAGAAAGTTAAAAACAATGAAGAGATAGGGCATTAGGTGTTGAATAAGGTTCCCGCAGCCAACTACCATGCGGAAACGAGATGTCACTCCTTGAAGATTTAGCGTTATAAGATTCGTCTGAAGAAGAATTGGTACCAGTTCCAAAACGGTTTCCATGCTGCTCGTTATTAGCTAGTGGAGAGCCCTGTACTAGAACCTTTACTAGGAAATCCGACCGCACACTTCATGTTAAGAAGGATCATCTCTTTCAGTCAGCCTTCTGTGTGATATGCCAGTATCTCTACACCATGACTCGCTACGGGGTGAGCCACGCACTCCGATATCATCACCATGTGTTAGAAGAAACATTAGTTCCTGGGGAAGAGAACGAGGATCATGCCGTTTTAGCCACCCATTTCGAATCTCGGTTCCCGGTTAAAGTTCTTCCGACCGAAGAACACTACGCGTAGATATCCCATTGGTCATCGTCTTCCCGCGACTACCATAAGCGATGTACCGACAGCCAGCCGTGAAATCCTTCCCGCCGCGGCATCAGGAAGCATTACACCGGTACCAGTTACTTCATCCACACTGGTCCTGAAGTGGAGTAAGAAGCAAAAGTCTCCCGCAAAATCCAGTCTGGCCGCACCCACATCAGTTATTACCCATCTGGCTACGGTCACTACACCCGCAAGCGTGGTGTCTAAGGCAGTGTTAGCCAGTCAGCCGATTTCGGTAGTGATGACGACACCTGCGGAAATAGACATTCCCAGTTACCCACAGTCACCATCTCCGCCAGAACTGACCATAGATGAGGGACCAGGGCCGTCGCAGCCTGCGGCAATTAGTATAACTTTGACCTGTGTTATTCAGCGTCCGCTTCCTAGCCTTTCTGACCAAGCAATCAGAAAGGGGACTATGCCGGAACGTCCATACGTGGGAAAGAGACGAATTGCCCACACACAGGACATTCAGCCCGTGCCTAATGTCACCGCGAATCGTCTGTTAAACTATGCTAAGTTTCGGAAGATGTCGTCTCCTGCTGTATCCGCTCCCGCATCGTAGCCTCAGCCTATGGTACAGCTCACCGCCATCACCACGGCAGCTACAGCAGCCACCACGACGATTACCACCATGACAGCATCAAAGACATTAGCAACCACTAGTACCGCCGCTGCCTTACCGATGGATATTTTAGAACTGGCAGTAACTGTGAGAGACATAATGGACGTGCATATTTCCGCCACCATCACTTCAGATATTTCCGGGTGTGCCAGTAATAGTGAACACATCTCAGCAATGATAGTGCATCCACCACGACCAACCACCATCAGTCGCAGGACCCAGACTCAATGGTGAAATTACGCAGCAGAGGTGCAATCATTTGTGATACAGTAGAAACATCAATGGTATTGATTATTACTTTATTTTTTAAATACTTTTCTTCTTATTATATATGTTAGATCATTTGAATCCCGTCCCTAGGATGACTACGGTTATCCAACACAACTACACACTTCGGTGCCCGGCTGTGTCCCACACAAAGTGAGCACTGCGGACTCCGATGTTGTAAGAACATCGCGTGCGACATAAAGAATACAATGTCCCACAGTGCAATAATGTCATAATCCCATCATGGAGTCTCAGCTACGCTGGGCTGCCTGATAAACTAACTTTTAAGTTATTATTATTATTATATATTCTATTTTTGTTATTAGCTATAACGGGCCGCAATTATATTTTTAATACATAATAAGATATACGTGTTGTGTACCCCTTTATTTACCCAGGGTGCGCAAGTAATTTGGAGTGATTCACTAAATACCCCATAAGGGTATGTTACATCGTTCATATATGTATACTTATATATATTATTTTACTATATTATATATTTAAAACATAAATTGTGGTACGTTGAAGCTTGGGTGTTCTCTGCGGAGATAATGATTATCCGCACTCCACTCGGAGAGAACACCCATGCAAGCTATTGTTTAGAATCATTTACTAAATAAAGTTGCAGCCCGCACCGTAATATTAATAAAACTAAACAAAAAAAAAGAAAAGGGTGTGGAAAAATAATTCCAGGTCAAAAATTGAAAATAAAAGTATGCCTCCCCCTCACTTGGCACCTCTATGTGCTCTGTCTCTTGAATACTCGTCTATTGCATTACTACTCCCCTCTGGCCACGCACCAACCCGGAAAGTCTAGTGTATGTCTGTGCGTTGATCCACTATATGCGATCATTTGCCACGGATGTTAAACTAGGAGGGGGTGGTGTAGTTCGGATCGACAGGTCGGGTACCGGCCAAACCAGCTAAGCTGGGTACGCGCCACCCATCCTGGATTCGTTCCATGAACATGCACCCCTGGGTAGAGCCATAATCATATATGGGCCTATGAGAGAGATCGCATTGCGAAAACGACTAAGTTCGTTAAAATGCATGGTGCACATGCGCGCGTCGAGATGCAATTTTTGATGGAGCACGTAGTTTACGGCCAAGATGGGGTGGCGCTTTAGTGTACCGAGATGGTACCCTGCAATCTTTTTTGATTACCTGTTCCCGTTGAATCTGGCATTAATCAAAACCAGAATTCAACAAGCTTTTTAAATCTGTGAACCATTTCAAAATCGGTTAAGAAATGGCTGAGTTATCCACGGAAAACCCTTCTTGATTACCTTCAAAATATTGCCGTGACGTCATAACCACGTGGACGCAGAACTTCTAGAATGTTCTAGCACATTCGACTGCGCTATTATTAGCTACGCGCTGATTGGGTGTTGCTCGAACGATGATTGGTTGGAGCCTGCACCTGTGACGTCACAAGGAGTATAAAAGGAGACACGATCCAGAGATCGAGAGCATCCTCGGCCAGGGGCTGAGCAGGTTGGATCTGTACCAGCTACTATCAGTGCAACAGACAATATGCGTATTACTTCGCTATGTGTCGGGGTTTTCTCCCGTAGCTGGCAGTTGCCCAACCCACCGCACTAAAACAATTTTGTAACTCCCTACTTACGGGAGCAATTTGGAACTTTCTGATTACTGTTCACGAATATCAATATCTACTTCGGAACACAAATTTGTGGTGAGGCCTTTACGGCCTGAATATGTGAGTCTACAGATGTAGAGGCAGGATATTCTTTGAGGGATGACTCGCTGGATCTGCCAGCCATGCCTAAAAGTGGTATTTCAACTGTCACCCCACTAATATCGTGTTGGTTCTTTCGACCGCAGCAAGTAAACTCTGCCCGGTGCGTCTTCAGAGCTGGCTGACGTACCCAGCACCGTGAAGCTTTGTTTTGTATCTTCGTTTGCCTCTGCAACCCCCGCTTGTGATCGGGTTGTTTACAACTTCCATCCATGCTATCGGTGTATGGGAACTTTCTTCTCCACAGTAGTACTATCGTATCTTTTGCTGACTGCTCGTTAGACATCCTATTAGGCTTACAGTGCTGAGCGATGTCCTGCCACCATGAGTGTTCTTGCAGAAATCTTTTTTGCAGAAAACAGCTTGCGGGAACCAACCTGCGGGAACTTTCCAGCTTCCTGAGACAGCATCAACGCACGTCAACTACAGAATGACGTATCAATTTCAGTAACACGGTAGCCTAACTTAAGAACGACTACTGAGTATTCAAGTAACTATACTTCCCAGTTTAATTATTTCTCTATATGTACTTCTTTAATTATATTGTATCTGTAAGAACGGTCCCGATGACTGAAATGTACAGTAACGGTCTTAGTTAGTTATAATTCCTGTATTTATTTATGGTTATTCTCATTTTCTGTAAGGTGTTCTACTAACCGCACCGTAATAGGTTCGCTAACCTGTACTAAATATATAACTCTGATCATTTGATACCGTATTAATTGTTTTGGTTGGATTATGTATAGATATGGCCAGTTGGCATCACTTCATATGTTTTGCTTATTTATAGAAAATATAGGACTGCAGTGCACGTAGGAAACACTATACAGCAACATTTATATGTGCAGCACCTTCTCCCGCCACCAACACTTTTGTACTGATGTCGCTGTCCATGCTATCACTCTGTTTAGCCCGGCATGCTTCTGACTAAACCTTTTTCTATTCAGCTCGATAGGATAGGTTCAAAATGATTAGAGACACTTTCTTCATTACCAACTCGGTAATATACTCTTCTGTTCCGGCAGTGTGATAATCTAGCCCTGCACTCCGGTAAGACTCATAACTCCAAGATTGTGTCTCTCTTTATGCTCCACTCAGCCTTGTGGCTTCTTAATTGTTTAGATGTCCCCATCCGCACCATGGGCTGATCCAACTCTGGGAAACTGTTGGGGTTTCCGAGCGGTGATGGCCAGGGTGTGGTATCACATACATTCCCCTTGTATCTTGGGATACTTAGTAGTTAGCACTTTAGCCAATGTAGGAAAGCACTACGAATACATATATTAATTATTATTTTATTACTGAACAAACTTCCCGCACCTCAGTGCAAAACATGGCAACTTGTATATAAACCTAACGACAGGCTAAACGATTAGTTCCATAGGACCCATTGACGGGCGAGATACGTAGCCCCACCGAATTCCATAAGAATGTCTGGGCATGATATTTAGATCTGCCATGCCCTTGTGGGAAGGACATTTACGGTGGGTATTCGTCTCTCTCACCCCCACCATAACCATAGAACAATGGTCTAATAATGCTTTCGTGAAAAGTAACCTATGTCTTGTAATGTTTTAGGTGGTTACGGAGCGGGAATTCCGGATTCTTATCCAGTTCGGAGATCTTACTAAGGAACATGTATGAGCGTTGTCTTCAGTATTGATGTCTTAGGGCATCTGTTCTCTGTGACAGCAGTTTCTGATAGCTAGTTAGATACCAGCCATTTGCAGCCAAAAATAGTTCTTGTTTTAAAAACAACTAAAAGCTAAGTAAGCAAAGCAGAAGGTCCGCATAAATAAAGCGGCAACTACTAATTCAGCATACATTCAGGAATCACATAAGATGGTGATGAGGGAATCCATCGGGAATCGCTCGTCCCGTCTTCACGGAAAACAGCACGCATCCCTATAGTCATAATCTCACCAGGTATGGTCTTTTCTTTCTCAAGTATTTTTGGTTGAAATATTAGCCCACTTTTGCCTACTACTCTTTTCCCGCTTTACGCAGTGGCGACACCTTCCCAAGACAGAGGCCCGCGCGAGGCACTTGCCTCTCGCAAGGATTCAGCGACGACGGTACACACGAGGATAATACTCCTCACCCAAACTAGCACTAGGAGTAGTGCCCGTGTGAGGCACATAACTTTTAGTCCGAGATAATCTTCTTCCTTTCAGCCGAGAGGTATAATAACTTATAATAAGTTAATTAGTTAAGTCTTCTGTATGGGAGCCTCCCTTGCAGGGATACCTCTCCAGACCTACGAGTCTGTGTGGTACCTCCGAGATCCCCATGTTTAAAAGTTCATCTACCTGTCTCTATGTCTTGTATTTTCGTATGCTCTTATTTTAGTTTTATCTAGCATATTTATAATTGTTTAGGTAAAATCATTGTATAGACTTATATTTTTAGGTCACCAAAATCAAATCTTGTAAGTCCATATATCACGAAATTGCTATGGACAGGCATACTGGTGACACACATTCTTGGGATGAGACTGTTGTATTTAATGTTCGCAACGATGGTCGCATGACCCAGCCGGAATGATTGCGTTCCACCGGCCTTAGAAACCAGTTTTATTTACCCGCAGGGCAGTCTTGTACACGGTCTGTCACCCCCGAGACCGGATGCTAACCAGCGTCATCATTTGTCGTGCACTTGTGGTGCAGCGAGTCGACATGATACACCAGAACGGCCTGACACTACCCGGCGAGCTACACTACTCATGTGATAGTAGACATACAATATTACATAAACATTCAATACAAAACTGAACGTAACTCACTTGTGTGGACGCTAAGTTGTACAATGTCACCAACTGGTTTTCCTACAACGTATTCTTGAAAATCCAGTTTAATTTTCAGAAGTCACATAAGGCACACTTTCTTGGATGCATGTACATCATCATAAAGATATTCGAAATGGTAATTATACCTAACACGATTTCGATCTTTATGTCTCCAAACCAAGTCAAAGTTGAAGAGTAATGTATTTTGATTTTCTTGTGCATTTAGTTCCTGTATTCGTCCATTTAACGTAAGGACCTGATCAGTTAAAATGACATCTTCTTCAACTAATGATACAGGGTTTGGATGATGTTTGCCCTGGTTCCATAATTTCAAAGAGTATATAGGCAGCTGGACAAATTGTATTGGCTGCCCATAGCTTGATGCGATGGAGATCGCCTTCCGATACAGTTCACAAATGTTGAAGATTGTCTCATTCGATTTATCTGTTAAATAAATGAACTTGCCATCTTTGTATGAAAGGTTACAAGTACCTGACCAAAAATAGAAAATAATATGGTGGTACTTGTCTACAGCTCTTTGAATACGTTTTTCTAACAAATCTACCAACTCCAACGTGGTGGCACCACTTAAACACCAATATTCAATTAAAGTATCATGATCGTGTTTTTTAATACCAAACCCTTGCTGGTACTTATTAATATGGGTTTTAACGTAGCATCATGAATGACTGGTACTTCATGTCACTCCAAAAATAAATCCAACTTGGATTTTGCCTTCGACATACATATGCATTAGAAAGAAAGAAATTTTAACAAAATGATGATGATGATGATGAGGATGATGATGATGATAATGATACCACGCCAGATCAAAATCATCACGGAATTAGATTACGGTACGATTACATTATCACACATTATGTATACAACACTGATAGAGATGATATACTGTACCAAATCCTCATAGTCTTGCATACCTATGTTTTACAATTTCGGTAAAACGTGTATATATCTCTCCAGCTACATTTCACAAACAACACACTGTAGTAATAACACCGGAAATGGCATGCATTTATTATATACTCGAATAGATGGAAAAGTGGTCTATAGCAAAACCGAGAAGCATGTTCCAAATTGGATTTTACAATGATCAAAGCAAAAATATGACAGGGTAAAACCCAGACGAAGCTAGACGTAAGAATGGAACACTAAGATCGCTTTAGAACATTTGAAGAATAAAGGAACAACAATAATTACACATTTTCTCAGAGAAGATTGTACTGCTCCATCCTAGGAAACCACTACAAGATGGCTGCGCATCACAGTATAGGATTATTAGGCAGATGGAGAAAATAGTGCATCAGAAAAAGTAAATAATGTAGCTTGATTTACTCCTGACACCAATATCGTGCCTGGGCGTATCAGTATAGATAGCAGTAATAGTAGTAGAAGAGCTATGGAAAGACTTACCCAGCCGAGACAAACTGGTTAGGTGTGTCCTGGAAGGCCGTGTGAAGATCGTTCCCAATCGCGTCCTTTGTCGCCAAGGACACGTCACAAGCATGACGTAAGTGCTCGGCAATCTTCGGTCGTTTCCGTATTATTGTGCGGGTGGGCACAGTATAGTGTAGTGGATGGCCAGCATCACAAAACCTAGAAGGTAGTTGTTTTATGATGGATATATGTGCCTTTTGAAGGATTCGCCTTTAGAGGTTCAAGATTTTGGGCGAAAATTTGCTTTTTAATGCAAACTCATGATTCTTGTCCATGCTCTCGCAAACAGCATACCTTACATAACCGTATCAGATACCTTAATAAAACGTAGTATATATCTCCCACTTATAATACGCAGATGTGTCTTTTGAAGGATTCACTTTTATAAGCTCAGGAATTTGGGGTGTAAAAACTCACGATTTTGTCAATGTTCGCATAAACATCATATCAGCATTTTGTATTTTTTATTATTTTTATTTATTTATTTATTTATTTATTTTTATAATAGCCCTATGAATGCTTTGAATAACATTGCTACCTACTAGATAAAGAAAGGTATATTCAGTGATTAGGGGGGAGGGGGTAGGGTGGAGGCTCTGAGTCAAACAACGTTTTCTGGTTTTATTTGGCTAAGCCTTACGCCCACACCTGTGTTCGCAGCTGGTATCCCTGGACATATTAATTCATATATCATGGCATCAGTAGTGACAGAAGCAGGAGAAGCATGCCTAAATGTAGGCCTACAGCTAATATAACATTTTGTCTGATAAGCTAATTGATAAACCACGATTTGCCATAAAACATCGAACTAGGCCTGCCCTCATACAGTGACCCAAAAGATGGCCAGTTGGCCGCACGCGGCAACTCTGTAAGTGTAATAGGTCTAGCTATCTAGGCCCTATATTGATCAAATTTTGTGAGTTATTCAGGACAATAGGCTTAGTAGGTATATTCAAAGTTTTGGCAAATTTCTCGATGGAAAATAAATATCCGTATGCGCTGCATCTTCTAAAATAATAAATTGGATGAACCAGAACGTATAACACTAAATCCCATGTTAAAGGTGCATATTCACACCAAATTGCTCGAAAATAATATTATTAAAATTGTATAGGCCTACGTTTAGAGGCTTAAAAAGTTGTGCTTAGATTAGTTGGAGTTCTCTGACTCTACCCTACTATGCCGATTCTGACATGCCGAGGAGGCGGCATAGGACGGAGTCAGAGAACTCGGACTAGCCTAGATGTAATGAAACGAAATACATTTTAACATATGGTGATTTCATTATGTATAAATTAATATAATGTTTTTAGTTGTGAAATTGAATCACAGACACGAGTCCCTATTTCAACCTCACAACTAAATAATTATAATAATGTATACAGAATTAAACCAGCATAAGCTTTATTTCGTTTCCTTGCATTTAGACACACAATTTAAACCACTAAAAGTATACAATTTAATTATTTTCAAGCAGTTTGGTGTGAATATACACCTTTAAATCAGCGAGTAATAGAGCTAAATACGATTACGATCGGAACAGTAAAGCCATTTCTCCAACTTCCAATCACCCGCCTTGTCTAAGTAGGCAAAACATCAACGACGTCATCGCTTTTACGTTTATAAAAATAGGAACTCTGCGCAAAGCTATAAACTTAGCAGGCACTTGAAAGAGGGGAAAGAGTCCAGCTGCTATGGACGACTGCATTACACCACATTGGTTTATATCTATATAGAACTTTACAATCAGCTTACCCACTCGTCAACTATCGTGTTATTTTGACATTGATGGTAAAGGATTGGATGAAAGTATGACACTAAACTCACCTTGTTCTGCGTCGATGCAGTCATTGTATTCCAAACTCTTTAATACAACGCGCATGTCAATTGGCTGAAAGATGACCCAATTAAATACGTCGTAGTTACATGAGCAGTGCAAAGGCATCAGAACGAGTTCATCCTAATCGTTTAAACCTACCGCAAGTGTGGGGACAAGGGAATGTCCCCAGAACCCAAGCATGTCCCCGAAATGTTGGTCCTAGACTTGGAAATGTCCCCGGAATTACGATAAAACAAGCTCTCTCTCTCTCTCTCTCTCTCTCTCTCTCTCTCTTTCTCTCGCTCACCCTATACATACCACCACCCACTCCCCACCTCCCTCACTCAAGCATGGCCAATTTTGCCTAGCTTATATTAAAGATGTGACGCACACCATGCTGGTATTGACTATATTCTCAGCATGTCCTTGTTTCGCAATACAATCCTGACAGTGTGTGACACTCATTAACCCTGTTCACACTAAGTACCAGCCTGTGCATTACTTCTCTCGTTATATGGTGAGGACTGGAATAGCTTTCTTAGAATCGTGTTGCTGAAAGCAGTTGAAGTTACTAACAGTAACAGATTAAATAAACCTGTTTCCAAAATGTAATTGCACCCCATACCTTACGACTTTCACATTTCCCAATTGAAACTCTGGGTTAAGAAGCGTCGACATATGTCTTGCAATGAAACTATATTACGCCATGGAATAACTTAAAAAGTGTGTGTCAGCTGGTGTGTTTTGGATATAGTCATTTCGAAACTCCAAACACTGCTTAATATATTGCTGCGTTAACACATGCCATTCCAACCATAAGGCTGAAATTGTTCATAGATGGATCTATTTCTAGCTACGTCCTGCCCATTTCTTTCATAGCTCCGCCCACCAAGTACGCATGATTGAATCAATTTATATCATTTGAAGCAGGAATTCTCAGAATGGCAATTTAAAGGTAGACTGTGGAATATTTTGAAACTAATTCGACTAAGTATTGTTGCTGCCTATAGCAGCAACAGCACCAAGTCAAATTAGTCTCAAAATATTCAACATACTGCTTTTTTTAAATAAACCCATCAAAGACACGTGACGTCATTGAGTATGACGTCATAACCTTGGGTGACAGATCGGATCACTGAATTGCTAACTGTGTATAACGGTATGCAACACAGATCATTTTAACGAGGCATGCCATTTAGTCTCAAAGCAGGACAATACACAATTATGTATTCTGTAGATCTATGCTTTACAGCTGATGCAAACTGTCTCACTGTGCGGTGCCGAGTTTACTTCTAAAATATACTAATACGTATACTTACCTCTGTAATAGTCTTTAAGCCTGCAGGTAGATCATAATTAGGACTTATTTAGGTTTTGTAAATAGGCACTGTGTACAGCAAAATATTGTATGTGCATAGGCTCTTGAATATACCAGAAATTACTCCAGAATTTGTCTAGTCTGTTTTTAAAACAATTTAGACTAGGCGCAATAACTACAAACAATGTTAAGTTATTCCAACCGTTGATAATTTGAGGAAAGGTTTGGTCTTATTGATTTATTTTATTGTTTCACTAGTAGTGTCAGAATTAAAATGATCCCACCTCCCTCAACTGGCCGCCGTTCAGTGATCCGTGGCACCCTACCACCCTCTCAATCTCTGGGGCATAGGTTGGTGAGACATGTGGTTGGTGTATGCCTCTAGATGGAGGCCCAGGGTTGTTGAGATAGTTGGTTCGTATGCCTCTAGATGGAGGCCCCAGGGATTGAAAGGGCGGTGGTGGCAACGGATCGCCGAACAGCGGCCAGTTGAGGGAGATTGTATCAATTTAATTCCGAAAATGATACAAAAGCCCTCTCAATCCATGGGGCATAGGCTGCGGGGCCAAAACTGATCACCGAACGGCTGCCATGGAGGTAGTATCATTCCGACACTACTACTACCAGGGTCAGAACGCCCATTTAGAGACAAGCCTCCACAGTGATATACACCACTGATCGCTATCAACCACAGGGACGGCATCTCTCTCTCTCTCTCTCTCTCTCTCTCTCTATTCTGTGTAGGCTCAGACAGACACCTAATCTCTGCCAGAGTCGCATCGGCATGATGGGACCACCCAAAGGGGCGTCCATCTACCTTGACAACGCTCACTGGGGAGGAGGCTAAAGTGATTAGCATGTGGACCACGGCAGACTCTGGCATGTTCACATGTTACGCAGAGAATCTGGTGCTGAGCAGGGGTCTCCAGTAGACAACCACGGCCTACCGTCTCCACCCCATAGAAGTGGGAGACAGACTTGATCTCTTCATGTGGGTGAAAGCGGTCGTAAATCATTCTCCGCAAGGGGTCGACCCAAGGATTGTACTGGCGGTCATCCCGGAAGTGGGCCCACTTGGCATCCAATATCATGGCAGTCTCAGCGCCCTGTACCACTGATGTAGACGCCAGCACGAGCAGTATGATGCGAATCATGGCTATATACGAAGAGTTAAACTGAACAGAGTGAACTCCTTGAGAAATATATGTGCCAGATCGAGCACTGTTTCATCCGGATCGATAGTGATCTTCATCCCCTCAGGAGCAGGAGCTAGCTGCTTCACTCTGCCACCAGCTAAGAAACCTATCTCTAGGACTATGAGTCGTTTGCGGGCTAGTGATCCCGACTCGCTGAAGCAGTTAACAACACCCTTGACTTTGGAGGCATGTGACACACCATGTACCCGTAGGGTGCCCTCCTGGGGGTTAACAGCTTCTTCTAGTCCATCAAATGGACGACGCAGCATAAGCTTTCCACCTGTAACCCCGATCCGGTGACCCACCATCATCAGGGAGACACCTTCACCTATGTAGGTCAGGACGGACGATCCCCGAATGTAGAGCCTTTGAACTGTCCCATCCTTTTACACAACAGTGGAGAGGGGAGTAATCTCTATGTAAATGACTGCGGGAGGCCTACATAGGGGCAACCATGTTTGCCGGTCACCCCCAGGTCCATCATGGGCCATCGGCGGGGCACCACTCGAATAGGGTTTGACCAGAGGAATGCTGAGGTCGTTATTTAGGGTGTTGATATCTGCCACCTCTCTATCCGAGAGCTCAATCAACGGCTCGAGGATGTACTTCCTCTTCGGGAAATCGTACAGAAACACGATCTTGTGGCCATCAATGTTGTGACCCAAGCGCTCCTTCGACACATCCTTGAGGTCTGTGGGCAGCTCCACCCCATCACCACCAATGGGGTGGAGGGAGAATGCCTTTGAGTTTCCTTCGTACTGTAGGGCGAATGACTTGCCATAGCTCTCTTCTACCTTAGCAGCATCAACTGCGTAGACATCTGCCAGGTCAGCAAGACCAGTCGGGTGAGCAAATATGGGTTCTATATCACGCTATAGGAGGGCGTTAAACAGGACATATAACCATGCCAATTGTCCGACTGCTGCTCTCCGTTGGTGAGAACGTAATCTCACCCTCTCTAGAGGGGAGACGGGTGGTACAGAACCATGTAGAATGGGTCGTCTTCGAGGTGCCCCAGCGGGGCACAACATATATACACGCAGATGTGCTACATCAACCTCCTGGCAGTGCACACAGCAGCTCACTGGTAGAAGTCAGCCGGGACGTGATAGAGTATCTCCCAGGTGGCAACCGCAACCTATGGAAAGCTATCAGTCCTAGCCTGTTCACACCTGTACATCACCTGAATGACAGCCCCTCCATTAACATATATGCCAGCACGGATGTGGTATTGGGTGCCCATTTAGAGTTTACCATCTTAGTACTCATTGACCTGACATGATATCACACCAGGAATATCTGACCTTTGTTGTGATGATGAAGAGTCAGCTTCAGGGTTACCCCTTCATGATCCCTGCACAGATGCTCGCACAGCAACAGATCTGTCAACAAGAAGGAGAGCGACTACAGTGGGAGAGCTGAAATCTACAGAACGCAAGCCTTGCAAGGAGGCTGAGGAACAGTGAATGTTCCCGATACTGGCAGGCCTCCTGGAGGAGAGTAAGCAGTACGATGTCTTCACATACAATGATGAGCCAGATGTAGCGGAGACTGCGGATGATGCAGCGGAGACCGCAGACGAGGATGAGCAAGAGAGTAAGCGGGATAATGTCTTCACATACGACGATGAGCCAGATGTCTTCACAGACGAGGATGAGCCAGATGTCATACAGTGGGAAGAGGGGATGGCACAGAAGTGTAAGACCAAGAAAGCCATCCAGCCACGGAAATACTATCTTGGTCATAAGGTGACGTTCCAGATGTCAGGTCTCAGAAAACTACTGGCACCCAACAGAGTGCTGGATGACCTATGTCTAAGAGACGTCTGTCTCGACACCAGCAAGCTGGCATGGTTTGCCAGGCTCTCCAAAATGCACCCTTCTGGGACTCATGAGCAAATTCTGCAGGTGATGCAGGTTTAATCTCCAGGTATTCTATGGCAAAATCAGAGTGGTGGAAGCAACCAGAAATATACCCCTGCTTAACGACTGACGAGGGCGGTACCATCCATGGCTGGCGACTCTAGCAGATAGATACCATCAGACAGAATCTCGCCCATGAGGCTGAAAAGCACAGCAGAATGCGCAGGCAATATAAGACAGCCTACAACGTCCTCGTGCATACAACCAGTGCTGTGGGTGTGATTGGAGCCAGTGCTGGGGTGGCAGCTGTGGCCACTCTCGCTACAGGGGTGGGGGCAATCGTCGCCATCCCGCTGGGTGGCGTGACACTAGCCACCACTCTCTTGGCCACGGGCTTGGGGATGGGGCAGCGGCAGATCACAAAGAGGCTGGATAAGCATGCTAAGTACGTGGTACCGGCACAGAGTATGCTACAGACTATCGACGAGTCTGTACACCTCTCGAGGATGGCCAGGTCACCGATGAAGAGTACCACCATATATTGAAGGTCCAAGCCCTGTACCACACAGAGAAACCTAACGTGCGACCTCAAAGGCTCCAGCGGGCGGGTTGATATGGAGGAGTTAAAAACGAGATGTTACCGCGAGGTCACTTTGCTGGTCTCTGGAGTCGAGACGACTACAAATAGGGTGCTGCCTGTATGGTAGCTTTAAGAACACCAGTATGGATGGCCTTCCCACTGAACCTCATGACAGTCATCCGGAGCCAACCGCCCCTCCTGGGTACACCCTTGACTGGCCTGAGAGGTCTACTGGACGATATACCAGAGCTAACACCATTCTCCATCACAGTGGATGGACGGTCCCGAACCAGCTTCCACGTCAACCCACGACCGCTGACCAACCGCCCCATCACCATCAAGGATACGAAGCAAGCTCATACCTGGATGGCTGCTCCAATCCTCTCATATTGGAATCAGCAGCTGAACTGTTGTGTGGTGTGCCACTGCAGGATGTGGTGTAAGTTCCACCCTGCTTCACTCCTATTCGGGTACTCCTGAAGCTGCGCGCCGCATCTCCAGTTGTCTCAGATTCCATGTGTACTTCACAGTGCAACGAATCCTCCAAGAGCTGGGTGCAAGGCTCCCTGATACAAACGCCTTCGACCCACAGCTCAACAGTCATATCATCTCAGCGGCCAGCAAAATACAGAGAGAGTTCAGCGCTCACCCAGACTATCGGTGGCATGTTGGTGATAACAGCGGTCTAGGGGTTATGTACAGTGACTAGAGACATGACTACTCAGGATTCCCCTATCGAACCCCCCGACGAGCAGGCCATCGGAAGACAGCGACATTCTTGTTCAATCCAGAATCCGACCCTGGGGCGCTGGTGCAAAATATGCACATCACTGGCTTGCGGCAGGACTATCCAAATGTGTGGAAGTTCTGTGTCTCACACGTCACCTCAGGCCTCAGACCAGCAGGGATCGTTCGGATCAACCAGTCCCTGGAAGCACTGTGCTACTGCCTCTTTACAGCACAGACCCAGCTGCGGCATTCCATAGATGGTAGCAGCGAAGCAGAGGTTCAGGCCATGTTCATCAGTGTTGTTGAGGATATGATCATCGTGGTAGACCCCAGTAGTCTTATTGCTAAGTTCCAGCAGGGGTTGCAGAAGGCCCGTCGCAAACTTGACATTGCTATTTCGGCACACCTACGGTTGATTCCGAGCAACATGATCATGAACATCGAGGACCTCCAAGTCAGGTGCTATAACAACATGATAGTCGAGGGGACTTCCCCCGGTGTCCACTTCGGCTTCAACACCACCATCAACGCACCTACATGTAGTACGAGCAATACAGTTGGTCCGAACCTGACACTGCAGCCAGTCGACACTGCAGCTCCAGGCGCCCCGACACTGCAGCCAGTCGACACGACACCACTTCCCATGGTGGCTCTACATGTGGTGTCAGGCCTAACTATCATGGCGCTCGGGATCAACCTACCCCCCTGCTAGCAAATCAGCTATAGGACTATCCTGACTCTCTACATTAGCAATGGGGACCACGGTGAGATACTGAACCAGCTTGGCATGCCAACAGCCCCTATACCCGCTGCCAACATGCACATCCAAGGGCTGGAGGGTTTGGCTTTAGCTCGCAGGAGCTGCTCGACGATACGCCCGCCCCCGTCCCTAGCCAAATCCTAGATAGAGATTCACAGCTGTCAGCTCCTCTGTCAGCTCAGCACCAGATAGCTGAGCGAGCTCATCTGGTGTCTTCTTCTTGTAGTCCTTCAACTCACTCCGGAAGACATCATAGTACTACTCGCATAGCGTGAGCACGGACATGTTTAAGATGTCTCAATAGAGAGATGAATATTCCTGAGTACCAACCAGGCCACCTGGCAGACGCAGACTGGGATGTTCTTATTAGCTCTCTCGACAGGAGACACAGACCTTTATCTGCATTGTATCCTCAGTATCCTCAGTGCTTACGCAATGACATCAACGGTACAGATCGTGAAGCAACTGCCTGAGAGCCAGGTGAGTCTTCAGAAGGCAGAGAACCTGCTGCGAACCAAGACACAGAAGTTACTGACCAAAGCAAAACCTCTGGCAGTCCATGTCGCCAGTAATATGGCAGCGAATGTGTCCATGGTGAAGATGACAGGGGGAAATGAGGTTCTTCCTGTCGCCACTGTGGCTCTCCTCGCTACAGTGGTGCTTGGGGTGGCTGGGAACTGTCTCGGAAAAACTCACCCCATCCCAAAGATCGCCCTCAGTGGTGCCTCCTCCACTGTTGCAGCCAAGATCGTGGGTGAACGTATCACACTAATGGAGGCCACGGTTCTAGGGCTAGCAACGAGTGCAATGGCTGAGATCATCGTCGCCTACGTTTAACACCTCTGAATAGTGAGAGATGGATCACGAGACTCCTGTAGCATATGAGGCATGGCATGCCGGAGGGCGGTGTAGAGCCCATAGTCGAGCTTGCTGACTGAGGATCACCAATGTCTGAGAATGGTGGACCGCCCACAAGGCGTGCCCCTGCAGAGAGGGCCAGCACCCTGAGCACAGCTAGTTATTCCCGTGGCCGACTGCGTGGTCCTTCTATGCCCAACTATTTCACTGAGGGCATGACCAGTAGGTTTAAGCCGTCTATATATATATATATATATATATATATATATATATATATATATATATATATATATATATATATATATATATATATATATATATATATGCACCTGTGCAAAAGTTAAGCACCAGCAAAAACAATAGAACGTAGAAACATGATGGTACAACTAGGCTGCCATACTTTTTGTCCCCGCGTTAGCTGACATAATTCCAAGTACGAAATGCACATGCATGCATGACTTCACGCCGCTTGATGTCCGTGCGTGGCGGGAAACAGCACACGTGTTCAGTTATGTAAAAGTCCAGTTTGAGGTGTAGAACATTACATACAGATTTAGGCGACAAGATTAGGAATTTTGTGTTCATGACCGTGGTTTATTTGTACAGAGAGAATTAGCTCTTGATTGTGAACCGCTATTGCAAGACGAAGGTTAAGTGATCGTGTGAAATGGCAAATCATAGGCATGCATACCACTGGTATGTCATGCAGAGAGATTGGCAGACAGCTGAACATTAACCATACTGTAATCAGTCGTTTGATTGCAAAACATGGGCAAACTAACGAGGTGAAGGACAGGCCTAGATCTGGAAGACCGAAGAAGACTACTGCCCGTGATGATCGAGCCCTAGTACGCCTTGTTAGGAGATCTCCATTCACCAACAGCAGAGTGCTCAGCCAGCAATGGGAAACGCGCAATAGAGTGTCAATGTCTACCGTCAAAAGGAGACTGTATGCTGCTGGCATGAAAGCTAGGAGACCTGTCAGACGTCCTCTGCTCACTGCACACCACAAAGAGGAGCGTCTGAGGTGGTGCAAGGAAAGAAGACACTGGAACATGAGATCCTGGAGACGGGTACACTGGTCCGATGAAAGTCGCTTCCTGCTTCATGCCACAGATGGTCGAACTCGTGTATGGAGGTCCAGACGCACGGCGTACGACCAACGTAACATCATGGAAGAAGTTCCATTTGGTGGAGGTTCCGTTATGATATGGGGGTGCATCTCATTTGATTGTAAGCTGGATCTGTTGACTGTACCTGGAACACTAGATGGACAAAGATATCAAGATTCCATACTGGATAGAGTTGTGGTCCCTCATTTTGTAAATCATGCACCTGGAACCCACCCTATATGCATGGATGACAACGCCCGACCACATCGTGCTAGAGCTGTGCATGAATACTTCCGCCAGAATGCCATCGAAACCCTACCATGGCCAGCAAGGAGCCCTGACATGAACCCTATTGAGCATATCTGGGACATTCTGGGAAACATGGTGAGAAGGAGGGATCCTCCTGTGCAGAACCTACAGGAATTAACAGACGCACTCCATCTTGAATGGCAACGAATACCACAATGGCGTATCAGTCGGTTGGTGACCAGCATGAGACGTCGTGTCCAGGCCGTCATCCAGGCACAAGGTGGATATACCCGGTATTAATAATGGCAGTCTCAAACTCGTGCACAGATGTTAAACTTCGTTTTCAGACACCATTAATGACAATCTAGCCACGTGTGTCAACTGTAGGGCAATAGTTGTCAGTTGTGTCAACGTAACCATATTCAGGCCTCGTTTTCAAGTTCAAACAAAAACATACAGTGTTTCCCCACCATCATAATCAGCATTCCTCTAGTTGCATTATTACCTCTTGCACTAAGATGGATGGGTACATAAATGTTTATGCTATTGCTTTCTTCATAGCACATGAATATACCCTCGCATGTGCGTAAAAATAGGGTGGTGCTTAAGTTTTGCACAGGTGTATATATATATATATATATGAGTCTGTCACTCACAGACCTAGAAAGCAAAGAGCTAGGCGATCTTGCTCACATGGGCGAGGCATGCCTCGGTTCAGAGGACACTGTTGCCCCTATTTCCTTCCTAGACTTCAATGAGAAGGGAGACCCGCGGGAGATCCGGGCTACCATCCCAGCCCGAGATCTTATCAGGAACACTGATACGGTAGGACATACGGCCATTAACAAGGCCAAGACTGTATACAAGGGGATGGGCATCAAGGAGACGGCGACGTTTGAGGTATGCTCGGAGTCGATGAGGCTGGAGCCATCAATCTTATGGCTGAGTCCTATGCACAGGACCTGGTTAAGGATTTCCTGATACCACGGAGCTCATTCCGACAGGATGGAGAGAATCTCAAGATTGGCACCCTCGGCCTGAGCCATGTCACTATCGCTGGCCAAACTGTTTAAGACCACAGGGTAGTCATGGCTTCCCGTGCATGTATCATACAGATACTGGATGTACTAGACACTGTGGGTGCTTACACAGGCCCTCTATGCTATCTTCTCAGCTGCTGCTGGGATTTCATGCTTGACGCCTCCATCGCATCCTTCATATCCGTCGGAGGTGCAGGATTCCCTGCTCTGCAGGCGAAAGAGTTGCACAGGAAGTACTGCCGTTTAGTCTACCAGATATAGACGAGGTTACCGCACTCCAAGTGCTAACCATCCTCCACATGCATGTCTGTACCATTCGACAGTAGGCCGGCTGATGCTGGCCAGGTGGTGCTGATCACTGCCCCGTCAGCACACAGGAAAAACATCTTACTGTGGGCTCTTCTGTCCGAACATCTACACTCTCAATGTATCCTTCTGGTGTCTGACTCCGCTGATGAGGTGATTGACAGTAATGATCAATGTTACAATGGCCCGATCACCAAGATGCAGAACCTGCAAGCACTGATGGGGAAGCTGCTTGCCCGACTGACAGAACCACTTGTTCTAGTTATCGATGACCCTGCAATAGATCAGAAGTCAGTCACCTACCTCAGCAACATCACCAGGCGCATCCGGCACACAAAGATAACTGTCTTCATCCACGTTCAGAAGCACACCCGCGAGATCTCCCTGGACATCCGCCACAATTTCCGGTTGCTATTTTTAAGCTCCAAGTGTGGACGTGTCCTGCTTGAGACTATATACGACAGCCTAACCATCAAGGAGACCAAAGGGGACTTTATCGCAGGTGTACAGAGGGCAGGAGCTGTACTCCTTCATCTTCAGCAACACGCAGACAGGTGAGCTGTCACACTTCAAGCCATCTCCCGAAACGGTGCAGACCTTCACCTACAAGCTGAATCCAGCCAGGAAACTAGCCTGCTCTACGTGTCATCGCTGACAGACTGTTGCAGCTGCCGCAACTTTTCTTTCATTCAGCAGACGGTTGGGAAACTTTGCCCGTAGTCTCTGCTACTTCGTCAGATGCTTGAGGAGCTTCGTCATAAGCTTGAGGAACTTCATCAGAAGCATGAGGAACTTCGTCAGTTTCATCAGAAGCCTGTCACTTAAACTCTACCCACTGAGGGTCAGAGTCCAGGGATCTCTTCTTCTGGAACTTCTCACGGAAGCCCTACTTTTTCCATGCACGTCTAGCATCTGACTTGCAAGTGGATTTAATGGGGTAGTCTTGGTAGTTATCTGGAAATTTCAGAAATGCTGGCAGATTACTGGCCAGTCTCCTGCGCCCTCTTCCGTTGAAGATGTGCTCAACAGCCTCCTTGCAGCCAACAGTGAGCCCCTCCTGAGTACCTTCTGCATGACCGGTGTTGTGGCTCTCCACTACAGCAGCACTGACCTCCTCCCTGAAGTAGTTATTTGCTCCAGACTGGAGGCTATCCAGTATATCTCCCACTTCCTGGCTATGGAGGCTGAATACGGCAGCCCACTTCCCGACCGTTAGTAGATCTTTGGGTTTGAACCTCGCCCTTTGGAGAGCAAGAATAACAGGACCGTTGGTTGGGGCCACAGGTAGGTTGAGTGCCCCACCCTGGGTGCTGTCAAACCTCTGGTAGAGTATCCGAGTCAGGATTAATTTGTACTATGAGCTGGCGCTCCTTCCTCTATGGCGGTCAGTATCTCGACATCAGACGAAGGTGTGACGTTGGCTCAGTCGTGGATAATGTTGATGTCACGAAGCAGTCCTCGGACCCTGTCACCGTGGCACAGTGGACACTGTGGCTGTCGTACTGACTGCCGTGTCGACTTGTCCTGCTGTCTATAGGCAATCTGCTGGAGAACGTTACCAAACATGGCAGCCGTTTAACATCTCTATATACCCAGACCTTAAACATGCTGCAGTATGTGCAACATCCAGATGGGGTCATTGAACCCGTGACATCGCACCGCACTGATCCTCGGAAGGACTGCCTGATGGTCATTCGACCCAGTATACACGATGAGAACCCGTTGTCCGCTGCTGGGAAGTACATTGACTTTGTAATCTCAGCACAGATCCCCGAGATCAAGAGCATGACACTCGAGTTCAAGCTTCAGAGCACAATAGAACAGATGGTAGAACTCCCGCAGAATCTGAACAGGGGGGAGTTCGTGCAGAGCAACAGCACCGCGGAAACCACCTATGTGAACGATGGGTACCGAGTCCTAGGTCCGCTGGCTCGTGGCCCAGCCTTCTATGTGAAGAGAAAGGGGTACTACGATGTGGGGTGCAATAAGGGGTTCATGTTATTCGAACTACGGGCAGCTGTCGAGACGCCCGTGGCAATTCCACTCTTAACCTCCTCGAGAACACACACGTGAATCTGGCTGTCATGCAGGATAAGCTGTTCCTCTGGGTGTACACTGAGCAGCTCGCAGATGCGACGATAATTGCTCCAAGACTTCATGTCTGGCATGACGAGAATGACCAGGAGCTGAAGCAAACGGATTCCAAACAGCGGATCATGCATGTGGGCGAGAACACCAGCAAGTCTAAGCCACAGCTAACCAACGGGTAGAGCTGACATTGCATCGTGGTGCATGGGACTGTGTCGCTGTTGCGGTCCTGGTTCAGAAGGGAGGAGCCATCCAGCAGGTGGATAAGCTAGATGACTTCAAGCTTGTCGTTGCTGGGACCAATGTTCTTGGTGAGGTACACAAGCTTGCTGATTGCCAACTCTACAGACAGAAAGCTAAGTCATATGCACTTCTGCGCCTAACCAGTGAAAGCGACGACCTCGAGTCGGCACTCGAGGGCCATCACCACCTCAGCGGCAGGGGCATCCCACCTAATCAGGGCAACCGGCTCAGCTTCAACATCGGAAACCTCATAGCTGGGACTCGCTCATTAGGTGTGATGGTACTTTACATTGGCTATGCTAATGTATACGTTTCAAACACATCAGGTATTCAGCTTGAGCGTGCGTAGAGCACGACTCCTCATGTCGGCACTGCTGCAGCTGCCACAACTACTATAAGCTCTGCTGTCTTCTGACCTGTCGATGCTTCATAATCAAGCACTGGCTCAGATATCTTTATAGCCTCGTAGTACGCATCGAGACTCTCATCTGCCTCTTTGAGGCTCTGGTTGGCCTGAGCTCGGAGTTTTCGTCGGCGTGCCTCCCTCTGGCGCATATGCTCGAGTGCTTTGCTTTACTCAAACTTCTCCGTGGACAGCTTCTCGATCGCCTGGTGATGACGCTCACGCTCGACCTCTGCAAAAAATACAAAGAAAAATTACTATTCTTCTAAGATACTTGCTAACTACTTGAGTTATCATTACTAAGTCAAATAATAAGATTATTATGCTTTGATTATGATGTACAAGCTTTGATTATGACATGCAAGTTATCTAGCGTGAATACAGTTCGGAATAGCGGTCGAGCTATGTATGATAATATTTATGGTGTATTATCTCCCTTTGAACTGAGCTTAGACCACGAAGATTTGTCTCCCTTAATTTTAAGAATATTTCGAACGTGACAACACCAAGAGTAGATACTAATTTGATGGTTAATAATTACCAAAACCTAATGCTAATTGTCAAATTAGTTCCAACATATAATATTGGATACTTTTATAGGTACAAACAAGTTTATATAGGGTTCACGGGCTGGGAAAGTGAGTCCCAAAAATGGGTGTCTGTAACTGATAGCACGGTATAAACTGTTATGTTAGAGTCTATTTTGTTCTGATAAGCGGACGAAAACACGAACATGAAGCATGAATGTTATTTAAGTCAACTTACACTGTGGTAGCTCCTAGCTGTGACCGTCAGTGAACGTGAACGCGAAACAACCGACAAAACAAGAAACATGTTGACAAGGGGGTCTTGCACATAGAAATAATATATTGTACTAGATTGCCTAAGTAAATAATAGAGGACGGAATTACTTAACTAAAAAATGCAACACTATGTGAAATACACTGCAACGGCTCAATATGTTGCGAAACGCCCCGTTTTGGCTTTAGAGTGTATGGACTACCATGCACTGCTGCCATCTGTTCACTGTTTTGTTAGTAAACAACATTACACGGTCGCCGTTGACGCTACTCAACGCTATGCAAATTGCAGTTTTACGTCGACACTACTGGTAAAGTTGACTGAATTGACAATTCTACCATCAAATACTATTTTACTATGCATTTTCAGAAATATATTATTGATTCTATGCACATTAGAAGGCAAACTACTACCGCGATGGTATGTCAGAAACGCCCCCACCCGATCAGTGCATGTGGATCCTGGTAGGCTATAGTACCAATACCAGCGGCTGCTCGATAGATAATGTTTACGAATGCGCCCAAGATGGTTATATATGGCCCTACTGTCATAATGATTATCAGTGTGTGCATATGCGAGAGAGAGGGGTGGGGCGCATTGGGTGTGTACGTGCATGTGCATAGATTTCAAAATTTGTTCAGGGGAAGATACCTGTACCCCATATTTAGGTTGGCTTTGCACCCCCACCCCACCCCAATCCCACCCTTGAGGTGGTGGTTGGTGGGGGTGGAGGGTGGTGGACTCTTTTAATTCCATCTGCATCCCAGTAAATAAACAAGGGCCCATGGGCCTGTAGCGCTCCCCTGGACCATTAGCATTTGAACCATTTGGATTTAAATAGATATGATGGATAATTTTCGGAAAAGATGGCCACCCAAAATATTTACCAATCAAAATTCTGAATAGATATTCTAGCCTACCTTGATAGGGTCACTCTAGACAAATTTGTTTGAAATATGTCAAACAACTAAGGTGAAGCAGCATTTTGACACTTTCTGGTAGATTATCACAAAAATTTGATGAATCGAAATTCTGAATGGATGTTCCGGAGCCAACTACAATAGGGTCCTTTCAGCCAAATTTGGTTGAAATCACTCAGAATGGTAAGGAGAAGAAGCATTTTGACAATTTCCACCACATTTTTCATAAAATCTAAGATTTTCACCCCAGAAATTGATGAATCAAGATTCTGAAAGGAAATCTGGAGCCAACGACCATTGGGTCCTTTCAGCCACATTTGGTTGAAATCGCTCAGAATGGCAAGGAGAAGAAGTATTTTGACAATTTCTGGTACATTTTTCATAAAATCCCAGATTTTCACACATAAAATTGATGAATCAAAATTCTGAATGGAGCCTACGACCATAGGGTACTTCCAGCTAAATTTTGTTGAAATCGGCCAACGGTTAATGAGGAGTAGTGTTTTAAAGCAAAAGTTGATGGACGGACGGATGGATGACGGACGGATGTTTGCTATTGCATAAGCTCACTTGGTCCTTCGGATGAGAAGGTGGGTTAACAATGATTAATTTCGATTTGATTATGAGTTAATTAATCAAACTACTCCGAGCATCCCATTTTCCAATTATTATAGGGAAAGGGCATGACACCCCTCCTTACCCCCACCGCCACTGGGAATCCCACCAAGACCTTGACTGCTAGGTTGGACACACCCCAATAATAGAATCTTAAATCCACCAAGACACACTTGGTGAATTTACTATTAGACTCTCCAGACTTATGAGTGTTATTTTCACAAATTGTGTGTTTTGTGGAGTTAGTTACAAACACAGAGGGTGGGTTAGGGAGCATTAGGCCCCTAAAAGTTTTAGATGGTGTGTGGAGGGATAGATGGAGGGGTGGTGGCTAAGACAATTTCTTTTCCTGGCAGCAACTAGTCAGTAAATAAAATAATACTAAATAAAGTCATACTCAGATAGCTGATCAGTACAGTATATTTTAATATTCAACTGGAAAAACATCTGAAATGTACAGGGTGAACATGGTGAGGTCATATACTGTGGGCCAGGGGCTGTGGAACCTGGCTCTAGGGCTATCTGTTCAGCAGTATCCCTGTATTGGTGAGGATTCGTAAATTGACATCTTTCAAGACATATTACTACAGAAGCAATTGTTGGCAATCACTAAGAAAATTTCAATTTTTTCACACAAAATGCACATTTACACTTTAGAGATCAAAAGAAGGCAATTTTTAAATTTTACAACAAATTCATAGTAAGCGTGCGAACTTCCTAGACAATTGTAATCAGTGGTTGATATAAATTATCATTTAACCAGTTATACATACGTTACTATTTAATTATGTTTTATTATACCCCATCGTGATGTATTTATTAATGTATTGTATTTGTATGTATGGGAGACACGTGTATAAGACTTATGTCTTACTGTGCTCCCATTGAACTAAATATAATTCTGTTTAAACCAACAAATGGCTGGCTTGATTATGGAGCCAGGCATCTCAAGATCAATACAAATGCTGGTTTGGGACAATTTGGCCTTTAAAGTGTCAAAAACCTACTCACTTTGTTATATTACATATGTTATTGTAGCTCGTGGGGTAGTGTCGGGCTGTTCCAGTGGCTGGTGTCGACTCGCCACGCCGCAAGTGCATGACGAATGATGACGCTGGTTAGCTTCCGGTCTTGGGGTGACGGATCCTGTACGATACTGCCCTACAGGTAACAAAGACCAGTCCCGTACACGAGACTTAACTAATTAACTTAATATAAGCTATTATACCTCTAAGCTGAAAGGAAATAAAATTATCTTTGTAGTGACGGAAAATCATGTGCCTCACGCAGGCACTAGTCCTAGTGCTAGTTTGGGTGAGGAGTATTATCCTTGCCTGGACCGTCATCGCTGAATCCTTGCGAGAGGCAAGTGCCTCGCGTGGGCCTCCACTACAGGAACATGTTGCCACTGCTTAAAGCGGGAGAAGAGTAGTGGTCGAAAGGGGCCCACTCTAATATTTAACCAAAATGCTGTAAGAAAAGACCAAAATGCTGTAAAGAAAAGACCATGCCTAGTGAGATTATGACTATAAGGATGCATGCTGTTTTACGTGAAGACGGGACGAACGATTCCCGAAGGATTCCCACGTCACCGTCTTATGTAATTCTCAGTATGCTGAATTAGTAGTTGCCGCTTTTTATTTATGTGGGCCTTCTTCTATGCTTAACCCAATATTTAGTTTTAGAGACAATAATTATTTTAGGCTGCAAATGGCTGGCGTCTATCTGGCTTTTAGCTACTGCTGTCATTGAGAACAGATGCCCTAAGAGATCAATACTGAAGAGAGCGTGCATACATGTTACTTAGCAAGATCTCCGGACTGGATAAGAATCCGGCCATCTCTCTCCGTAACCACATAAAACAACACATGACATTGGTTACTTTTCACAAAAGCATTTTTTAGGCATCTGATCTATCGTTATGGTGGGGGTAAGAGAGACGAATACCCACCGTAAATGTCCTTTCCGTGAGGGCGTGGCAGATCTGAATATCATGCCCAAAAATTGTTACAGAATTCGGTGGGGATGCGCATCTCGCCCGTCACCAGGTCCTATGGAACTAACCTTTTAAACTGTCGTTAGGTTTAAACACAAGTTGCCCAGCTATGCACTGCGGTGCGGCAGATCCAGCGAGTCATCCACCAAAGAACATCACTGCTTCTACATCTGTAGAATCACATTTTCAGGCTGGGAAAGGCCTCACCGCAAGTTCGTGTTATGAATTAGTTCTTGATATATTCGTGAACAATATCTAAAAAGTTCCAAAAATGCTCCTACAGGCAACGGGAGTTACAAAATTGCTTTTAGTGCGGTGGGTTGGATTACTTCTGGCCATGGGAGAGAAAACGACAGAAAGCGAAGTGATCTGCGTAATGCCTGTTGTGCTGATCATAGCTGACACAGGTCCAATCTATTCGACCCCTGGCGGAGGATGCTCTCGAGCTCTGGATCTCATCTCCTTTTATGCTACTCGTGACGTCACATGCGCAGGCTCCAACCAATCAATGGTCAAGCAACAGCCAATCAGCGCGTAGCTAATAATAACGCAGTCGAATGTTCTAGAACATTCTAGAAGTTCTGCTTCCACGTGGTTATGACGTCACGGCAATATTTTGAAGATAATCAAAAGGGGCTTTCCGTGGATAACCCAGCCATTTCCTAACCGATTTTGAAATGGTTTACAGATTTGGAAACCCCGTCGAATTCTGGTCTTGAGTAATGCCAGATTCGGCGGGAACAGGTAATTAAAAAGGATTACATTGTACCGTCTCGGTACACTAAAAGAGTCATCCTATCTTGTTCGTAAACTACGTGCTCTGTCAAAAATAGCATTTAAGCGTGCGCATGCGCACTATGCGCTTTAACGAACTTAGTCGTTTTTATAACGCGATCTCTTTCATAGGCCCATATACGCTTATGGCTGTACCCGGGGGGGGGGGGGGGGGGGCGTGTTCAGGAAATGAATCCAGGCGGGTACCCAGCTTGGCTGGTTTCTGTCGATACCAGTCTGGTCGATCCAACCTACACCACCACCCCTCCTAGTTTGACATCCGTGACAAATGATCGTGCATTGTGGATCGACGCATGGATGGTAGGAATTATAGACTTCCCAGG
Source organism: Chaetoderma sp. LZ-2023a (assembly GCA_034401795.1). Classification (NCBI taxonomy): domain Eukaryota; kingdom Metazoa; phylum Mollusca; class Caudofoveata; order Chaetodermatida; family Chaetodermatidae; genus Chaetoderma; species Chaetoderma sp. LZ-2023a. The sequence continues at coordinate 164,985,975 of CM067372.1, read as the reverse complement.
TAGTCGTGTGGCCAGAGAGGTGTAGTGACGCAGTAGACGTGTATTTAAGAGACAGAGCACATAGAGGTGCCAAAAAGGAGAGGGGAGGCATACTTTTAGTTTTTAATTTTTTACCTGGAATTATAATTCCAGGTCTTTTTTTTTGGTCTTTTCTTTTAATATTTTGGTGCGCGCTTTCAACTTTATTTAGCTAATGATTCCTAAACAATAGCTCGCATGGGTATTCTTTTTGGGTGCGGATAATTATTATCTCCGCAGAGAACACCCAAGCTCCAACGGACCACAATTTAAGTTTAAGATATATAATAATATAAAATATATGTATATCAAATATATAATTGTCACGTAACATACCCTTACGGGGTACCTAAAATATCACGGCTGAATTACTTGCACACCCCGAGTAAATAAAGGGGTACACAACACGTATCTTGATAACAAATATATTTGCGGCCCGTTATAAAGGGTCTATAACGGGCAGCTCTCGCTGACCCCATAGCCGTCCTGACATCTAAGACAGGAAGAAAAAAAAAAGAAAAATAGTAATTATAATAATAATAACTCAAAAGTTAGTTTAGCAGGCAGTCACAGCATAGCTGAGACTGCATGACGGGATTATGACATTATTGCACTGCAGGGTGTTGGATTCTTTACGTTGCACACGATGTTCCTACAACACCGGAGTCCGCAGTGCTCATTTTGTGTGGGACACAGCTGGGCGACTTAAGTGCGCAGCTGTGTCGGATAACCGTAGTCATCTAGATGCGAGATATTGAAATATAGGCTATATATATGTTATACCAAGATTTCGTTTTTATAATAATGTCCCTATTTGCGCAGGTTCCTAAACATGCGTCTTATAGTTGTCTGTAAAAGTAGTTCTCAGCCCGTGTTGATTATGGACTGGAATGCAGAGAAGAGAATTTTTGAAATTCTCGTTGTAATTATACTGTTAGATGTGTGATGCCGCTTTACCGGCCCGTGCGCTAATGATTTACACGGTAGAGCAGTTGTGTTCTTAATCAAAAATATAACATTAAAGTTGTAAGTAATTTGATGTGTGGTTTAAACAGATCTGTGCAGGCGGTAGATCAAAGTTATTGATCCCGACAAGATAGCTGCGTTTTCCGAGCGGGAGGGCTGCTAAGCATTCTCCTCAATGGGTAGAACTAGCTCCGTCCTGGCCTAGACCAGACACATTAATACCACTTAATAATGGTTAAATTACAGTGAAACTCGGAGGTGGGTGCCACCACAGTATTACAATTTATAATCCCGTCACTTGGAGATTGTGAATACTGTAAGGGAATTAGCTGACGTTGACGTGGATTAGATTACTGTACGATGTGAAACACCAATGCGTTTTATCCAAACGTTTTATCCTTGTTGTACGGTTTTGCGGTTTTAGACACGCCAAGGCTTCATCCAGCCTCTTCACTTCCATGCTATTCATCATATGTTCCACCCCTCAGCAATTATGGCTTGGGTCAGCCTCAGCTTCCGGCTGTGGCAATTCTATGATGGGGGCATAGCATGAAGTGGGTGGGAATGGGAAGAGATCGGAGGAACAGCTTTTCCCACCGGTCCTATGGACAAAACAAACACAAAGTTCTTCAGTTACGGCTTCCCAGGTCGAGTAGACCCATGCTGAGGAGGGAGAGGGCGAGTACCTATCTCATCATCGTCGTCAGCGTTAGCCACTTGTTCCCAGCATTCTAGCTTGGTAGAAGTGGGGTTGAACTGGCACCACGGTGCTCTGCGCTAACCATGGGAACACTAATTTTCATAGAAATATCAATCTGGGTACTGGTGTCATGAGAAACGCCCAGTCCGAGCTCTGGTGCTGGTCGTCACTGACACACGGTTTAAGCCGATCGAAGTGGATGACTGAGGTCAGGCCATCCGAAGCACGGATTCGGTAGGTCACGTCCGACGTCTTATCTACTACCACATAGGGGCCTTTCCACTGGTAACTCAGTTTACTTGGCACGTTTGCAGACCATCGTGAATCATGTACCTAAACCATCCTTCCTGCTTCATAAGGATCTCCATGCACCCTCCGGTCGTGCCTCATCTGTTGCCACTCGTGTGCAGTGGATAGTGTCTCTCTCACTAACTCATGGGCTTGTTCTATCCTCTGCAGCAAGAGTTCAACATAGAGAGATGGTGAATGTTTCTCTCCTGGTATCCGAGGCATGACCAGATCCAGGAGTAAGGTTAATTTACGGCCTAACATTAACCGACCATTGGTATAATCCGTGCTGGAATGTACTGAAGTGTGGTAAGCCATGAGTACATATGGGAGCCATAGATCCCAATCTCTACAATCAAGGCGTGTTTCCTTCGTAAGCATCTCCGTGAGAGTTCTGTTGAATCTCTCTACCATCCCGTCACTCCGGGGGTGGTATGGAGTCGTCCCTGTTTTGACGATACGTAACAATTTGCAGAGGGGTCCATCGCTTCAATCGCGGTATTCAACAATCATTGATGATGGAGATGTTGCTCGTTCAGGGTATGCAGTATTAGTGTAGACAGCGGTGCGTACGGGATGACGGATAAGCTCCACCTGTGCGCGCCATTTCCTGCAATGCTTCATTGGATGTTTTGGCGAAGCACAGAAGAAACAGTGATGCCGCCAGGGACGGGTTCCTCCCCATCTACGGTGGCGTTTGCGAATCCAAGAGGCAGAGTGAACGGCTTCTCCCGAGTCGCTGCTGGCTGTGGATGCGGGAGATGTTGCTGTGTGGTGTGGTGTTTTGCATATCACCAAGGGAGACCGAGAATTTAGTGTCATGGAGGTGGGATGTGGTACTTGCAAAAACGTTGTTTCAGCGGAGGTGCTACAACCTACCACTGCCGTTTTATAATGGAAAGAAGGCTTGTCATGTACGGAGATAGAGGGGGATGGCGATGCTGCGGATGTGGGCATCGTAGGCATCGACATATGTGAAGCCGTTTGTTTTGGTGTAGGTGTAAAAGCTGAATTGGGTTTGTAATAGTTGGCCACTGAACGTTGTTGTTTACGCGGTAAGCAAATACGGGCACGAGTTTGACGGCTTCTCCGGTTGCGGTGTGCTGCGGTCAGGGGTAGGCGTTCTTGAAGGAGGTCAGTTAGGACACCGTTCCCTCCAATGGCCTGGCTGACTGCATCCACCTGTTTGGTGGCGGTGCGGTGTTGGTGGTGTTCGTTGTCCTGAAGTGAGTGGTGGCGAGGTTCGTGCTGAGTGTGGTCACTAAATTGGTTAATGCGGAGATCTGTTTGTTGATCTCGATTATTCGTTCCCTCATGTTGCCGTGGCTGTTATTGTTGCGCTGGTTCCCGTGCCCGGGGGCCCCGTTGTAGTTTCCTCTACGGGCACGCCTCCTTCGTCTTGATTGGAATTGTGTACATTTGCTTGTGGTGATGTTGGTGCAGTCGGTGTTGATGACATGGGGGGGGGAGCATTAGTGGGCGTGGCGATAGCTGCACCCTCTACCTCGTTGATAGGGTGAAGTTGGCATTGGCTGCTCTTTTCCCGCTCCAGAAAGCTTTCTATTCGGACCTCAGTTGCCGTTAATTGGGCCAAACTCCCGCGGTCGCCAAGTGATGATTTTTCTTTCTGGGCGGGTTCACCACTTAATGCATTTGTGAAGGTGTCAAGATGCAGATGTATTACGCCTTCTATGTTGGTGCTAAGATATATGCGGGTGAGTAGCCTTCTGATTCGACTAGCTAACTCTGGAAGAGTTTCTCCCACGCGTCGTCGGAGATTTTTGAGTTGCAGGCAACTCGTTTCTCTGAGAGCTGTGTCGCTAAATCGCCCAGTTAGTGCTCGTTCCAATTAGATATATGTGGGTGTGTAATCAGTCCCGAGATCTGCAAGAACTTGAAGGGCTTTTCCGGAAAGCTTTGCGGCGAGATATTCACCAATTTGCTGCTCGTTCCAGTGGTTAGTTCGACTCGAACTGTATTTTATAGTTGGTCCAGGCAGTCTCCCCACTAAATTCGGGAGGGAGAATGACTCGGTCAACACCACGAGAGGAATGAAGTGGTTGAAATCCAGATGGTAGTGGTATCTGCGAGACTGACGAGTATTCTGAGGCCGCTCGTTGTGCAGGGGGTGGTGGTGGTAGTGGTGTTGGCGTTTCCCGTCGAAGCCAATGACGAGGAGCGAGAACACGCGTACTCCAATTCAGTGAATCCTGCCCCATTGTAGAACTATAAACTGGCATGTGTCTATGGATGGGAGGCAGAATATTATGAAGATCACGCGGACGTTCTTCTCGGGGTGAGGACTGATATTTCTCATATGGTGGTGGTGCAGTTGGCTGATGGTTGTGGTGTGTAGCATGACTGATGTACCGGCGAAAAGGTGGTGCCGATTCCTCCCGATGATGCCGCGGTGTTCCCCTCGAGTATAGTCTTGTGTTTGAAGGGGGCGGCGTTGGTGGTTGTCTGTAATATGGATTGTCTCCCTACCATATGGTCTCCATAGATAACACGGGTGAACGATAGTAGTCTGAAGGATTATGAATGTGCCCGTAATCGGGTCTTTGTCGTGATCGTCCACGATTCAGCCCTGATTGAGTTGGCCTGTCGCAGACATCCAATATGGTTCTAAACTCTGTTCCCGCCTGTGAGGCATCCCGAAAGGTGCCGTCACTGATAGGCAAAGACAGGTTATATTGCAGGGTTGTTGATCCTGCCGGTGAATTTCTGGCATAGTTGGTGAGCATGTGAGCTTGGAATCCATCGTATAATGCTACCTCCTGATCAAGGGAGTCGTCGCTCAATGGAGACAGTATAGAACTTAGCTCACTATACGGTATGGGCGTGAGTTCGCTGTGCATTAATAATAATGTTCTTCGAGCCCCACATCGGGCGCCACTTGTAGCCCGCGTGGTAGTGTTGGGCCGTTCTGGTGTCTGGTGTTGACTCACTGCGCTGCAAGTGCACGATGAATGATGATGCCGGCTCCTAAGGCTGGTGGAACTCACCCGTTCTGGTGGGGCCGTGCGGACATCATCGCGAACATTAAACACAGCAGTCTCATCCCAAGAGTTTGTGTCACCGGTATACCTGTCAATAGCAATTTCGTGATCCATGGACTTACAAGATTTAATTGGTGAACTAATTAAACTAAGTCTATACAACAGTTTTACCTAAACAGGCCGTCAATTATGCTGGCTAAAAATAATGAGCATACGCAAATACAAGACATACAGACAGCCTGATGACCTTTTAAACGTGGGGCTCCCGGAGGTAACACACAGACTCATAGGTCCGCAGAGGTATCCCCACATGGGAAGCTCCCGTACACGAGATGTAACTAATTAACTTAATATAAGCTATTATACATCTAAGCTGAAAGGAAAGAAAATTATCTCTGTGGTGACGAAAAATCATGTGCCTCATGCGGGCACTACTCCTGGTGCTAGTTGGGGTGAGAAGTATTATCCTCACATGGGCCGTCGTCACTGAATCCTTGCGAGAGGCAAGTGCCCCGCGCAGGCATCCATCATGGGAAGGTGTCACCACTGCTTAAAGCGGGAGAAGAGTAGTAGGCAAACATGGGCCCACTCTAATATTTAACCTAATTGCTGAAAAGAAAAGACTATACCTAGTGGGATTATGACTATAGGGTTGCCTGCTGTTTTACGTGAAGATAGGGCGAACGATTCCAGAAGGATTCCCACGTCACCGTCTTATGTAATTCTTGGTATGCTGGTTTAGTAGTTGCCGCTTTATTTATGTGGGCCTTCCTCTTATGCTTATCTCACCTTTAGTTTTTAGTGACAAGAACTATTTTAGGCCGCGAATGGTGGGTGGCTACCTAGCTGTTAGATATGGCTGTCATTCAGAACGGATTCCCGAAGACATCGATACTGAAGACTGCGCTCATACATGTTACTTAGTAAGATCTCCGAACTGGATAAGAATCCGGACATCTCGCTCCGTAATCACAAAATCGTCACAAGACACTGCTTACTTTTCACAAAAGCATTTTTAGGCAACTGATCTATCGTTATGGTGGGGGAAAGAGAGACGAATACCCACCGTAAATGTCCTTCCCATGAGGGCGTGGCAGATCTAAATATCGTGCCCAGACATTTTTACGGAATTCGGTGGGAATGCGCATCTCGCCCGTCACCGGGTCCTATGGAACTAACCGTTTAATCTGTCGTTAGGTTTAAATACAAGTTGCCCAGTTTTGCACTGTGGTGCAGGAGGATTGTTCAGCAAATAAAAGAGAAATAATAATTAAGATATGTTTGCGCAGTGCTTTCCTACATTGGCAGAAGTGCTAACTACTAAGTATCCGAAGATACGGGGTGAATGTATGTGATACCACACCTTGGCCATCACTGCTCGGAAACTCCAACAATTTCCCAGGGTCGGATCAACTCATGGTTCGGATAGAGTCATCCAAACAATTAAGAAGCCACAAGGCTTAGTGGAACATGAAGAGAGATGATGGCTTAGAGATATGCATATTGCCGGAGTGGGGGGCTAAATTATCGCAACTACCTGGAAAGAGGCGTACACTACAGATTTCCTAGCGAAGAAATTGTCTCTAATCATATTCAACCTATCCTATCGAGCTGAATAGAAAAGTATTCAGTCGGTAGCATGCCGGGCTAAACAGAGTTATAGCACGGACAGCGACCTCAGTGAAAAACTGTTTGTGGCCGGAGAAAGTGCTGAATATATAAGTGTTGCTGAATAGTGTTTCCTATGTGCACTGCAATCCTATATTTTCTACAACTAAACAAAACATACGAACTGATAGACCAACCAGAACAATCAATACAGTGTAAAATGATCAAAATTATATAGCTTTAGTACAGGTTAACGAACCTACTATGGTGCGGTTAGTGAAAACACCTTACAGATGACAAATGAGAATAACTATAAACATATACAGAAATTTTAACTAGCGGTCCTAAGACTGTTACAGTACCTTTTAGTCATCGGGACCGTTTGTATGGGTACGATATAATTAGAAGAATATATTTAACGGAATAATTAAAATGTTAAGTATAGTTACTTGAATAATCGGTAGCCATTCTTAAGTTTGGCGATCGTGTTACTGAAATTGATACGTCATTCTTAGTTTGACATGAGTTGATGCATTCTCAGGAAGCTGGAATGTTCCCACAGGTTGGTTCCCGCAAACAGGATTCCCGCAAGATGCTTATGACGGGAGCGGATCGAACTCAGGACTGTAATCATAATATAGAATGTCTAATGAGTAGTCAGTACGAGATATAATAGCACTGCTGCTGTGAAGAAAGTTCCCATACACCGATGGGAAGGATGGAAGTTGGCAACAACATGATCACAAGCGGGGGTTGTTAGATGCAGATGAAGATACAAAACACAGCTTTAACGGTGCGGGGTACGTCGACCAGCTCTGAAGACGTACCAGGCAAAGTTTTACTTGCTGCGGTCGAAAGTTAGAAGAACCTTCACGACATCAGTGCGGGGATGGTTAAATAACCACTTTTTGGCGTGGCCGGCAGATCCGGCACGTCATCCACCAAAGAACATCGCTGCCTCTACATCTGTAGAATCACATTTTCAGGCTGTAAAGGCCTCACCGCAAGTTCGTATTCCGAAGTAGCTCTTGATATATTCGTGAAGAATAACTATAAAGTTCCAAAATGCTCCTGCAAGGACGGGCGTTACAAAATTGCTTTTAGTGCGGTGGGCTGGTGTACTGTTGGCTACGGGAGAGAAACCGACAGAAGGCGAAGAGATCAGCGTAATGTCATGCTGATCGTAGCTGGAACAGGTCCAACCTATTCGGCCACTGGCCGAGGATGCTCTCGATCTCTGGATCGCATCGCCTTTTATACTACTCGTGACGTCATAGGTGCAAGCTCCAAACAATCATCGGCCGAGCAACAGCCAATCAGCGTGTAGCTAATAATAATGCAGTCGAAAGTTCTAGAACATTCTAGAAGTTCTGCTTCCACGTGGTTATGACGTCACAGCAATATTTTGAAGATAATCAAAAGGGGCTTTCCGTGGATAACTCAGCCATTTCGTAACCGATTTTGAAATGGTTTACAGATTTACGAAGCCCGTCGAATTCTGGTCTTGATCAATGCCGGATCCGGCGGGAACAGGTAATTAAAAAGGATTACACGTTACCATCTCGGTACACTAAAAGCGTCATCCCATCTTGGTCGTAAACTACGTGCTCTATTGAAATAGCATCTAAGCGTGCGCATGCGCACTATGCGCTTTAATTGACTTTTACAACGCGATCTCTCTCATGGGCTAATATACGCTTATGGCTCTACCCAGGGGGGGGGCGTGTTCAGGGAACGAGTCCAGGACGGGCGGCGCATACTCAGCTTGGCTGGTACTGTCGATACCTGTCCGGTCGATCCAACCTACACCATCCCCTCCTAGTTTGACATCCGTGGCAAATGATCGTGCATTGCGGATCAGCGCACGGGCGTATGCTAAGTGGGAATTATAGACTTCCCGAGTAGGTGCATGGCCGAAGAGGAGTAGTGACGCAATAGACGCGTATTCGAGAGACAGAGCACATAAGGGTGCCAAATAGGAGGGGGGAGGCATACTTTTAGTTTTCAATTTTTGACCTGGAATTATTTTTACAGGCCGTTTCTTTTTTTTTGTTTTAATATTTTGGCGCATGCTGTAATTTTATTTAGTACATGATGCTAAACAATAGCTCGCATGGGTGTTCTCTCTGGGTGCGGATAATCATTATCTCTGCAGAGAACACCCAAGCTCCAATGCGGTCGGATTTTCTCGTAAAAGTTCTGGTACAGGGTTCTCCGCTAGCTAATAATGAGCTGCACGGGAATCGTTTTGGACTGGTACCGATTCTTCTTCAGACGAATCCGACAACGCTAAATCTTCAAGGACTGACATCTCGTTCCCACATGGTAGGTGGCTGCGGGAACCTAATTCCCTATCTCTTCATTTTGTTTAACTTTCCAGGCCAAGTATAATAATGAACTAATAATAAAACAGCAGAAATTGGTTTTCGACATGAAAGAAGCCTAATGCTATCTGTTCTTCCCTGGTGCCACGCTTTGACGGGAAGACAACGTTACAGCATTACGAGTTATGTATTCACAATGAACAAATATTCTGCTGTCAGCTTCTTCGTGGTCTGATTAGAGAGGCAGCAGATTAGTCTTATTGACTGAGTTTGTGATCTATACTTCTGATCCATCTTGCGATGCTAGAATTAGTTTTTGACCTTTTTGAGCTATCTGGGAGGCTCACCACTGCAGTCAGAGAAAGAAATGTTAGCAAATTTGATTTGGTCTTGGCACTTGATAAGTACATTTTCAGACTGACTGGTCAGTTATTTGTATCTCTATTGCCATCAATTCATTTTGTCTTGCTCTTTTACCTGATTTACCTGATTTGATGGAATCAGCTACATCATGCCTATCTGTAAAACAGACATGATTAGCGATAAGCAATTTAGCAAGAAATGTTGCTCCACGTGTGTCAGACAGTTCACCGAATGCTGTCATCTTGCCTTTTGTTACCATCTGAATTAATGCCAAGGGGTCAACTATGTAAGTTGTTTGGTTATAACTAACCATAGAAAGTAGGGGTTGTGCCACCTTGTAAATATCTAATATCTTAGTAATGTAGTTGTATTTGCTTTCCTAAGAGAGCCATCCATATTAGCTAGTGAAATAGGAACTGGCGCAGCCTCATATGACTGCACTGCCCTTATTTCAATTCCGCATGTCTTTGGCACTGGCAATCGTCGACTGTATACGTTTTACTGTCTGCTTTCCTTTTGTCAGTTTACCGACTTGTTCAGAATTTCAAAGGTGTGTAACTTCATTTTCATCACAGGGCTCCAGGAATCATCTTTTCCATCGATACGCCTCTTTTCCTCAAACTCTTTCATGGACTTTTGTGGTTGCTCCTTTGCAGTAAGTAATGAATTGGTAACATTAACTATATTTATTAGGGCCCCTCCCCAATGTCCACTTTAGCCAATTGTGAAGCAGACTGGCAAAATGTAGCCAGTTCCGCCATTAGGAGTCACTTCATATCAGCCGGATGTTGTCGCATAGGTTAACTACTTAGCATAGTGAAACATTACAACTGGTGCCTGGACATGGGCTGCTTTTAATGAGTATATCCACTATGATTGGTGCCCGAATATTGGCCAGTACGAGCACTTGGAAGCAACAACGTCCAGTCAAATTAGTTCAAAGTATTCAACAGCTTACCTTTATGATTCGTTCTTTAGCATATGCCAAATTATTGCTGGAGCGTCTATACCTGTGCGTATCCCAAGGCAGACACGCTGATTTTTTTTTAATTGGTTGAAAAGTAAATCATGACAGCCATTATAGGCTGTAGAAATGTATCAACATTTTGCTATTAAAGTCTGAATATTTTTCGTTGTCGGTATGATAAAAAGCTAAAACGTCAGGGATAGATTATGGGTGGCAAATTCTCTTCTCTGAATGGTTAGTAAAAGATAAGATGAGATTTCCTTAAATCCTATGACTGGCTTGTTATAACCAGTGTGAAACCTCATTTTATGGTCACAGACAATGTCTTCTCATCACAGTCAGCAGATCATGTGTTGTTTGGAATTCATTGATCGAACATAAATGTATACATGCTGTCCTTGCTGAATACCTCGTTCTAGAAGGAAAGCGAGTATAGGTATGCACTCATTCTACTTAGATACCAGATAACTGCATAGATTCCGATTTGAAAAGATGTTGCTGCCAAATTATTCAACAACTTACAGTCAGATTTCTCTTCAAATCAGCAGCCAGTTTCACCAGAAATCTATGATGATTATTTTTAATATGTAGCAGGAATTTTCATTAAAAATCCTATACAAACTGTAGCAACTAGCACATGCATTGCCCACTGATTATTTTGAAAATAATTAGACTGAATGCTGTGATGCCTTGCACATTATTTTCAAACTATACAACATCATTGGCGTATTTTCTCCTGGAAATTGATACACGTGTGCCGAGTTGCATTGAAATACAAGCTGTTGAGGCTATTGCCGTGAATATGTCCTATGAGCTTACGTCTCAAGAGCTAGCTGAGAAATGGCCAGTTACACGTGCAGGCAGCGACTTTTTCTTTGCAAAATCCAGGATTGTACAGATAATAGACGCAACTAATATCAGTAGTTACAATGAATATGGAATCTGGGAATTGTATGCTGAATAAATTCCCAGAAATCAACAGGCATCTTGTTAACTCGTGCAAATGTTACTCTATGTAATGGGACACGGAATCTTTAACACGAGAGTGGATTTTCAAACACGTAGTTCACAACAAAGCAGATTTTAATTGATCTTTTCTTTTAATGACTTGTTTACAGAGTGTAATTTTGAGGAATATTTTAAGTGTTATTCTTTAATAATTAGGCATAAGAGAAATCAAGATGGTGTAATTTCACAGGTAGAATAAGGGTGGCGTTTTCAGACCTCATCGTCTTCTTTAATCTTTGCTGTAAACCTTTGTAACGCCATCTGTAAAAATACACAAACGTAAATAAAGTTGACCAGTATGCTTAAACATCATAAAGAAAACATCTAGCCTTACGCTTGGGACGTGAGGTTGTATGGCCTACTTGCGGCTCCATATGTTGCTTAACGCTGTACCCATTGCAATGTTAGTGGCTCAGCTTGAAGACACGTATACAGGAGAGATGTTGACTATTTCGAAAGTAATTTGACAGTCAATTTATTTTCAAAATATTAAACAGAGAATATTCCTTACATTTTATAGAATTTATCATTTCTTTAACGTAAGTGTGAAATGGCAGATTTTGATTGTTAGGAATAGCTCAGCATTCCAAGACCTTCGCAAATGTGATTCTGTAATGAAAGCCAATACAAATACCCTCGCACATACCTGTCCTGACAAGAGTAACATTATTGGCGATATCCTATGGTTAATATGCGCAGCAATTACCCCTACATCCCCTGCATCTGAGGGGCTTCCAGACCTTGATGGGAGCATTATGCTTCTATACAAATCGAGAGAGAGAGAGAAAGGGTGGGGGGAGGGGGGAGATTGAGAGAAAGAGAGAGCAAGGGAGAGTGAGAGTGGGTGGTGTAGAGTTGGGTGCGAGGGAGGGAGAGCGAGAGAGAGACGGAGAGAAACAGAGAGCAAGGGAGGGCGGGAGTGAGGGAGGGAGGGAGAGAGGGAGGGAGATAGATAGATAGAGAGAGAGAGAGAGAGAGAGAGGGGGGGGGAGAGTAAGAAAATAGGTAAAAGAGAAGAGTCTTAAAATGTATCCTATGTGTTCATGCTTATGTCATTTGCCTAACTAGTTGCCTAACTATCATATGCATAAGACAGGGCGACCATCTCTCCAGATTTATCCGGAAAATGTTGATTTTTTCATGCCTCCGGATTTTTGGACATCCTGTGAAATATCCGAATTTTTGTCATCCACCTATCAAAAGTGATTTTTCTTGGTGCAAAAAAGCTAATAATTGTATCTGCTAAGTGTTAATAAATAAATCTGTTGAATCATATCTATACCTTTGCAATTTGTGATAGACAAGTTATTGTTTAAATTGATGGTTTGTATGCATATCTGCATGCTAACATATGCAAACACTGGAAGCAAACATGTGTTTTCCGGACAAAAACGTATGACAAGCTAGTCGGCCTGACAGCATAGCTTACATAAATCAGCGCACAATATATTTAACATGTAATATTACCTATCCGTATCAACAGTTGAGACTGAGAGTTGAAGATAATGGTGTATGTGTGACCTCAACCACGATTAACTGATCTTGTACACCGTTACTGTTAATGCGTTCTGTAATACATGAAAGATAGTGACGTATCACCAGCACAGCCTCATGCCCAGTGAGAATCTGTTAACTTATACTGTGTCGAAGGCTGTGATTAGCTCATGGGTTAAAACCTGTCAGCCAATGACAGCCGCCAACACATCCGCCAATGGGATTACTTACCATGATAATATGACGTCACACATTATGATTGTGATGTGATATTTTACTACTATAACCGCGTTGCACTAGAAAATGTGCATACACCTACTAAGATTGTGTGCATCCCCAGTCACGCTAAGCAGCCAGACTTGCTCCAGACTGATCTCGAGAGAGGAATCTGTAATAGTCTCATGATATATTGGTATATTAAATCTGCGATACTTACCATTTTTTCACCTGTGGCAATAACCATGCTATTATGTTGTTCAGGTACCAATAAATAAGGCTGTCATTTGCTTTTCAGATAGATGTGCTCCCACAAAATAATGCCCCCCAGGAAGTCAAAAACAAAGATAACGTGTTCGCCCTTTGAACCTTACATCGCAGAAAACATTTTGATGGTCAATTTCTTGAAAGATATTTTAATTTCAGAAGAATATTTTTTTGTAAATTTACCGCTGAATATGTTTTCGTCCGTTTGGCCATTAAAGGTGTACAAGTAAAGAAAATTAAAGTTTTTTTCCTTAGCCAGTGTCTATCTGCAAGCCGAGAGAAGAATATTCTTTTCGACATTTACCTCTAGAATGACTGGCTCGGTTACCGAGCCAGTCATTCTAGTGGTAAATATTCAACAAAACCTTTCTCTAGGACTATCAAATAGCCATACCTGCAAAGTAGTTTTTTTGGTCAGTTTGACCATTAAAGGGTTAAGTTGACACACGTGGGTTTACACGTGAATACATACAATATATAACAGCATGAAGATCTGAAACACTGTGCATTTGCTCCAGCATCCATAAATACATGATGTGCTTTATAAGACACAAGAGGACAGTGTATAGCCTACGCTAGTGAAGGATTGCGGTATGAGAGTCATCTGTGATAACGCACGCCATCTGGTCTAAATTGACCCAATACCGGCCTAGTACCGATTATGTGACTTGCGTTATCAGGGATCTATTCATCTTGTTGCCGGAGATATGTCTCATACAGATTAGCTAAATGATGCATTGTTCTGTAAAATTGCCACTTTGTAGCCATGATTGACATGCTAGCATAGAGCATCTTGGAGAACATAAAACATACTATACAACACCACACGCATATGTTATTAGATACTTAAAATTAACTGATCTAGTAGCAATTTAGTGAAATTTAGCAACGGAATTTGTAGGCTATTTGGAACAGTCGTCAATACTGTGCTTTGCAACGAGTGATACTGTTCAGATTTACTTGTTCCCTGTAGAATATTTATGTCTATAAGATATCCGCGATCAGCGTGTTGAGCATGTATGGTGATATATTATGTAACGCGCTTGCCCCATAGGTGGAAGACGATTTTACACTCGTGTCTGTCTGTCTGTCTGTCTGTCTGTCTGTCTGTCTGTCTGTCTGTCTGTCTGTCTGTCTGTCTGTCTGTCTGTCTGTCTGTCTGTCTGTCTGTCTGTCTGTCTGTCTGTCTGTCTGTCTGTCTGTCTGTCTGTCTGTCTGTCTGTCTGTCTGTCTGTCTGTCTGTCTGTCTGTCTGTCTGTCTGTCTGTCTGTCTGTCTGTCTGTCTGTCTGTCTGTCTGTCTGTCTGTCTGTCTGTCTGTCTGTCTGTCTGTCTGTCTGTCTTTACATTGAAAAATACGCATTGGCACAGGAATTTAATTACAAATTTCTTTACCTAAATTTGTCCTATCGAGACCAAGTTTAGATTTACTTAGAGTGGTCCCCCCTTGAGATTAGTTGGGGTAAAATGAACTTATCAGTAGGTCGCTTTAACAGGTAAAGGCTGGAATTGATCCTATATTATAGAGAAATCACTGTCTGTCTGTCTGTCTGTCTGTCTGTCTGTCTGTCTGTCTGTCTGTCTGTCTGTCTGTCTGTCTGTCTGTCTGTCTGTCTGTCTGTCCGTCCGTCCGTCCGTCCGTCCGTCCGTCCGTCCGTCCGTCCGTCCGTCCGTCCGTCCGTCCGTCCGTCCGTCCGTCCGTCCGTCCGTCCGTCCGTCCGTCCGTCTGTCTGTCTGTCTGTCTGTCTGTCTTTACATTGAAAAAAACGCATTGGCACAGGAATTTAATTAAAAATTTCTTTACCTAAATTTGTCCTATCGAGACCAAGTTTAGATTTACTTAGAGTGGTCCCCCCTTGAGATTAGTTGGGGTAAAGTGAACTTATCGGTAGGTCGCTTTAACAGGTAAAGGCTGGGATTGATCCTACATTATAGAGAAATCACACACACACGCACGCACGCACGCACGCACGCACGCACGCACGCACGCTCGCACCTGTACGAATGCACGAATGCATGCACACAGTAATACATGCACGACTGCACGCAATAATGCATGCATGAACGCATGCACGAACGTACGCACGAATGCATGCACGCACACATCCACGCACTGATGTACTCACGAATTAATGCACCCACACCCACATACACACCCGCACACATACACCCACGCAAGTATAGATGCACGCACGTACGGATGTACGAGCATACACCCATATACATACACACATATGAACAAACGCGCGCACGCACACACTTTTGCAGACACAAAATTAAAAGATGTCCTACGGATATGATTTCATGTTGCCCCACCATTGATTTTGGTTGGGATTAGATTTATTTAAGAATAGGTAGGGAGGTATGAAACCTTGTCATTGTTATCAGGAACCATACGGTCTAACTTTGATCTTACTAGCAAATCTTTCAGGTTTGGATTTCTATTGTAAGCTATTACTGGTCGTGCTTTGATCGGTTCCTTTAATTTAGATTGCAACTGTGAATATTCGTCTTTCATGGTTTTCGCTAATTCAACATTACGTCTATTGTATATGAGTTGAAATGGGATAATTTTGTTCTTTTGTGATATTCCCGAATCTACATTTATTCCAAATGGTGCTTTTGTTTGGAGTGTTCTAATCCAATGGCCCTCTCGGATTTTGCGAAACGAACTCGTTTCTTCCTCACTATCGAAGGTCGGAATCTGTTCTATTGGCATGATTTCAAAATGATGTTCAACTGAATGATCCGGAAGTTGGAAATGTTGAGCAATTGGCGTATCTGCTGAGGTGTTAATATCAGAAACGTGGCGTCTAGCACGCACTCTAAATGCATTTTTTGTTTCACCAACATACTGTTTCTGGCAAAGGGCACAATTGATCAAATAGACTACATTCTCAGAATCACAATGCATATTAGTTCGGATATGATATTCATTTTTAGTTTGAAAGCTCAGGAATGTTTGGGTTCAGCTAATACAAAAGGCGTGATTGCTGTCTGTCTGTCTGTCTGTCTGTCTGTCTGTCTGTCTGTCTGTCTGTCTGTCTGTCTGTCTGTCTGTCTGTCTGTCTGTCTGTCTGTCTGTCTGTCTGTCTGTCTGTCTGTCTGTATGTCTGTCTGTCTGTCTGTCTGTCTGTCTGTCTGTCTGTCTGTCTGTCTGTCTGTCTGTCTGTCTGTCTGTCTGTCTGTCTGTCTGTCTGTCTGTCTGTCTGTCTGTCTGTCTGTAGGTCGGTAGGTCGGTCGGTTGGTCGGTCAGTCGGTCGGTCGGTCGGTCGGTGGGCGGTTGGTCGGCTGGTCGGCTGGTCGTTGGGCCACTCTGTCTCCTGGTCAGTCCAGAACTGTATCTAAAAACGAATGATGCGATTTGGTCCAAGTTTTAACACACGAAATGTTGTGAAAGTACGCTAGGATTCCATAACGTTGGGCATGATTCGAAGATTGAAATCCAGTAAATGCGAACAAAATCCTTCCAATCCGAAGAATTTACGATGTGACAAAGTAGGAAGTGGAGCTTAGAATGGACCTCTCCAGTTTTAGCTATGGCCAGCCCATCTCTAGCTAAGGTCAATCCACACCTAGCTTGTGGTGGGAGTGATCATTCTCTGAACTCCATGATTATCAATTTCCAGAAAACTATAAAGGTAAGTGGTTTAATAACTTGAAACTAACTTGAGTGGGCACTGTTGGCAGCAACACCACCCAACCAAATTGGTTTCAAAATATTCAGCAGCATGTTTATTAAATAGCAAAAGCAAACAATTCGTACAACGTGTCAGACTATTAAGTGGTTAAGACGGCTATATTGAGTCATTCGCGAGGTCATGATTATGGCCTCATCCTACACGTCACGAAGCTGGTTATGACGTCATATGACGTCATATGACGTCAGATGATAGACGGATGCTCTGGAAATGTGAATAATAGACCTTACCAATTACCACTCTATCTATCCACCATATGACATCATAATCAACTACGTGACGAGTAGAATGATACCATAATCAATGACGTCATGACTGACGCAGATAAGTACGTCACGAACGCATAATTGAAGAGCGACTATGCGTTCTTATATGAATTGTATGTCTTTAATATTTAATACAGATTCTGTTGAATATTTCGAATGTAATTTGCCTGGGCGCTGTTGCTGCCACAAGGCAGCAAGAACACACAGGCAAATTAGTTTGAAAATATTTAACAGCGTATCAGTATAGTTTTCTGGAAATTGATAATCACAGAGTTCAGGGATCAATCGATCCCAACACGAGCGAGGTATGGGTAAGGCTTAGCTAGAGGTGGGCGTGGCTTAGCAAACACTGATTTTAACATGAATATTGAAATGTCTTATTGTACAAGCTAATTAGGAACAGCAGATAACACAGTTACCAGAATAAATGAACATACCGTGTTTTAGAAAGCCACAGTCAGGCTTACTGAAATGCTTAATGATGGTATTTCCAGAACTATCAGTACGAGTATACTTGTCCGCTTGATGCACGGCCCCCGACGCAAGGGTAAGTGTTACTGTTTCTGGTGTTCCCCAATCCACATCTGGAAAACAAAGGTAGAATATCTTTATTTGTATTAACTTGTATTGCTAATGTTGTCATTCACCAAATATTGACGCTGTAATATAATTGATGAACCCAATCTGTTACTCAAGTATATGACATCATAATGAATTACGTCACTTAGACTGACATCATAATCCAAATGCGTAATGTATGACATTGATAAGTCCGTCTTGAACTTTTTTTTAAAAAGTCTGTCAGCTGTACGAATTATGTTTTTACTATTTAATAAACATAGGCTACAAGAGCACCCAGCCAAATTACTTTCAAAATATTGAACAGGTTAGCTCTAGAGTTTCCATGAAACTTGGCTTCAGGGAACTCATGATTCAAAGTCTATAAATCAACCCCAATACGCGTAAACTATGGGCGGAGCTTAGCTAGACATGGGCGGAGCTTAGCTACATATGGGCGTATATTAGGTAGACATGGGCCCAGCTTAGCTAGTCATGGACGGAGCTTAGCTAGACATACGCGGATCTTAGCTAGACATGGGCGGAGATTAGCTAGCCATGGGCGGGGCTTAGGTAGACATGGGCCGAGCTTAGCTAGACATGGGCGGAGCTTGGCTAAACATGGGCGGGGCTTAGCTAGACATGGGCGGGGATTAGCTAGACATGTGCGAAGCTTAGCTAGACATGGGCGGAGCTTAGCTAGACATGGGCGAAGCTTAGCTAGACATGGGCGGAGGTTAGTTAGACATGGGCTAAGCTTAGTTAGACTTGGTCGCAGGTTAGCTACACGTGGGCGGGACTTAGCTAGACGTGGGCGAAGCTTAGCTAGACATAGACGGAGTTTAGCTAGACATGTGCGGTGCGTAGCTAGACACGGGTGCGTCATAGCTAAAAGTGGATTCTACCATTGTTCAGATTATTCCTATTATCAACAAATGCGTATTGCAATAAACTAAAACGATATCTTGGACCATATGGAGCATAGTGACAGTGACCCGTATGATGTAGTGGCTGAATGGAGTCTATTTGCTCGATCCATTAGTAGTTGGCAGTCATTGTTGTTTGGGAACCTTTTGCCAATCAAACATTTTGTCTGTAGCAATTAAGCAAGGCTACAACGAATAATTTGATTGGTCGATTGAGACAACGGCTAGGTTAAATTAGCTAGTTTATGCAAACCAACAGCAGTAGTAGCAAAAAGTAAAATCCGGAAATTTTGAAAACTGTATACAATGTGACGAAAACGGCAGGCCGATGGTCTGCAGTCTCCGGTTGCTCTTGGTTTTAGGTGTGAGTGTTCCTAGTATACTTTTGTCTGTCAATATGTCGATATTTTAATCTGGCGGTCATTCTGTTTTATTTTTGTCAACTAACTAATTTGGCAGCTATAAGACATTTACGCTGGATTTCTTCCATCATATCTTTCAATGGTCTATAACTTTAATGGCAATATTATTATCTGGCTTAAACTTCACAAGATCAATACGGGAGCATTATGGAATTGTGAAAATACGGGGACCAAACTTTGTGTATTTTAATTATGTTTGTACAGCATGTGCACGAGGATGAAAATTCGATCATCGATAGAGTTTGCCTCTGTTTACGTTTAGCCTATGTTGTACGGAGAGCCTTGCAATTCACTGGCCTCTACTGGATGCTAGCAGCTGCTATGTGTAAAGAGGTCAATACATCTGTTAAGGAGGCTATACATAAGTGAGGCTGGTGGACTCATAAACGAGCATGATGAGGCTAAGGACGGAAATAGACGCAGTGACGGGTGAATAAGTGATTGCAGCTGTATTGCTTATTTATAAATGTATAATTATTATGTCAGCCAGAGGCAAACGGTCTCTAACGAGTTTCAAAAAATATCACACCATATTAGTAATCAAATACTATTACAATCACCGCTAGACTACAACTTGCGCAGTACTATTTCAGTGATGCCTCGCGTAACTGCTAGGTGACGGTGTTACGCTCCTTGCATATAAATGATTATAGATAGGCTATGTGATGGATTATAGGATCCTATGCAATGACATATAAATTACAGGAATCCAGTCTGTCTGTCAGCTATATGACGTCATAATGAATTTTGTCAAATGTAGGTTGACGTCAAAATCAATTACGTCATGAATAGGCCATTATACACGCTTAATAGTCCGTCAAGTTGTACGACTTGTATGTATTTACTATCCATTAACCATTCTGTTAAATAGTTTGAAGCTAAATTGACTGGGCGTCGTTGATGCAATATGCAGCAACAGCACTCAGTCAAATTAGTTTCAAAATATTCAACAGCTTACTTGTATGGTTTTCTGGAAATTGAGATACAGGAAGTTCAGGGTGCACTGTATCGCAACACGGATACCGCTTAGGGGCGGGGGTGGGGTGGGGGGGTAGGGAGGAATGGGTGGTGGCACTGCTAAATCTGTATTCATCCATTGCTTATGTGATGACGCATGAATAACTGGGCATACCTCATAGGCACTTAATACCAATGCAGATCACAAATTTCGCTATATTTGACAGGGGATCGAACCCGAAACCAACGAAAGCGCTCAGCGTCATAGCTCACACACGCTTCTATCAGACCAATGCCGCAAGACTTGTGTGTTGGCTATGGCGCTGGCTGTTTTCGCTGGTTGTGGGTTCGATTCCCTGCCAATGCCAAAATACCGTAATACCACGACTTCTTGCATAATATGTTTCGTTATAGTGCACTGACATATGCACGAGGTATGTGTTATTGAAGCATGGGGTCACGAATACCCATTTCTATACATTATTACGTACCTGTTCGACAATAAAACTTGCCCACTGTTACAGACATATCCTGTGGACTAGCTATACAATTATTATTTTCGTATCTATCGCCAATTTTCTGAAATTGAATGTAAAAAAGTGCGTATGCTTTATTTAAACCGGTGTAATCATAGGGAGGATTAAATATTTGAATTTCCAAATGGATTATATATCACAATGACTTCACATGCCATTTATATTTTAGAATAATAACATTCTATTGGTCGGAAAGCCCAATGTAATAAATAAACAAAATAATAATAATAATATTAATAATAATAATAATAATAATAATAATAATAATATTAATAATAATAAAAATAATAATAATAATAATAATAATAATAATAATAATACACCTCATATGCCGTTATCCCGGCCTGAGTATAAAAAAATAGAGAAAAAATATGTAACATTGATTTCATAGCAAAATGCCCTCTACAATAGACAGCAGAAAATGTGATAAAGGTTTTTTCAGGCACTCTGTATCATTTTAAACACGAACAGATTATGATATTTCATAAACCCACGATGCAACTGTAATTTGAAGTTATCAGAATCTTGAGAATTGGTCAATTAGTTAAAGGGATGATAATCGCATCTCACATGTTACATTGCACTGATAGATAGTTTATAGATTCCATATCATTCATCTCCTGTCACATTCCTGTAGGCCTATCTGGATCACAATTATCTGCTTTATAATATCGCGCAAACACTGAACACAACGAACAACCATTTTGTCTCTTCAAGCGATAGTGTATGATGTCATGTACGTGCCAAAGTATTACATTCTTTATATGGAATACTCATCTCATTGACTATTTTGAAACTAATTTGAACGGAGGTTGTTGCCGTTGTTGCTGCCGTCGTCCAGTCAAATTAATTTCAAAATATTCACCAGCTTACCTGTACGATTGCCTTTATACCACTTTTCAAAACTACAGATGGTACTTCTATGACGGAGCATATATCCCGAGTCAGGCACGCTAGGCTTTTTCTGATTGTTGGAAAGTAAATCATGACAGCCATCATATGCTGTAGACATGTATCAACATTTTGCTACTAAAGCCTGAATATTTTTCGTTGTCGGCATGATAAAAAGCTAACTTGTCAGGGACGCATTATGGGTGGACAATTCTATCCTCTGAGTGGTTAGTAAAAGATAAGGTGAGATTTTCTTTAAAGTTGTTGGCCCTGTCTTGATTTATATATCTCACATAAAATCATCCATGTTTATGAGAAGTTGTTCTTGTATGCGTGACAAGTATATTGATAACAGGCCCCTTGTTTAATAGTACCAGTCAAAATATCTGTGTAGATGTATATATCAAAGACATCAAGGAAAGGCAGCTCATTCTTTCCAAATTCCTTTTAATAGTAATAATTGTATTATGCGAATATATGTTCATTTCATAATTAAAAGGAGGAATTACCTTTTGCTCAACTTCTCCTGCTTCACCATGGCAACATTAATAAATTCATAAGGACACGTTCCAAATGCTATATTATTATTATTATTATTATTATTATTATTATTATTATTATTATTATTATTATTATTGTTATTATTCCTAGCCTGCATGGCTGCAACTCTATTGTTTTTGTTCTGTTTATTTATTATTATTATTATTATTATTATTATTATTATTATTCTTCCGCTCTCGTTTTATTTTTTGTATTTGTTAAAAGCAGGTAAAGACGAAACACGACATGGTACTAGGGATTAACTTAGACTGGTATGTGAACGCCGATGAATCTGACTGGCTAATTGGCTCAGCGGCCATCATGGATTTCTTTAAATTCTTTAGGAATTTTCAAAATTCTTTTCCTCGGAAACCACTCGGCTGATTGATCCAAACTTAGAATATAATATCTAGTTCGGGAGCCGGATAACATTTCTTCAAGAGAACTTGATTGGCCCAGCCTTTCGGCGGCCATCTTGATGATGGCATAACTACGATAATTATGTCTGCGGATTTTAAAAAATCCAGGCTGATTGAGATGAACCTAAGAATATAGTATCTTGGTAATGAGGAGAATAAAACTGTTCCAAGAGAACTGGATTGGCGCATGGCTCCGGGGTGGGGTGGGGGGGGGGGGGTGTTGTCGGTCATCTTGATGATGTCATAGCATGCAGAAAGGACTTTTTCTCTGAGACTATCAGACCAACTTGTCTGAAATGTGTGCCAAATGCAACGCTACGAAGAAAAATCGATAGCTGTTAAAACATAGCTACAATCGTTCAATGAAATGTGAACATTTCGTCGGCCATAGGACATTTAGGCGGCCTGATTAAATGTTTTTATTTGATGGAATTTGACGGTGAAAATTCGCAGGTCGACATAAAATCGGATCCTGATTTCAAATTTGCTAGTTTGGAGCATGTGAAATTAAGCAATCTGCGCCAATCTTGGATTTTCCGTGGCCCGAAAAATCCCCATAGGCAATGTATGGTGGCATTTTTGAAATTTGAATCACGTTTTTGTCCTAGGGATTTGGGCCGACCAACTTAAAAATTGGCAGGCATCTAGCATTATGTAGCCCACATCATGCCTTCTAAAATATTTTGGTCTATTCAGTGGTTTCTCGAAAATGCTGAATAAAGCAATTGTTAGTGACATTGCTGTCACTTTACGCTTCTATAAGAGTCAGTGGGTTGCAATTTTGCACATAGGTAGACACAATATACGCCTATTGAATGATGAAACAAAACTGTTAGCGTACATATTACCCTGTCTGATATGCACACTGTCTTCTCTATTTCCGTGATTTGCCGGTAAGTGATGCAATTCTAAGCTGATTCTAGGCATTGGTGATGCTGCGGATGCTGTCAGATCTTAAGTTCCTGACAAGAACCGCAGCTTCATTCGTCAGGCAACCATGGTGTGATTCCCCAAGGAGATTGAGTTCCAGTCTCTTCTAATATGTGCTTGCTCCGATTTTAACCATTTATACTGAGTGTTACGTTGGGAGTAATCAGTTATAGCATATTTGTATATGTGTGCACTTAATTTAGATTGTTTCTCCGAGATTAGCTTTAACCTGAAGTTTACCATATGCTGTTTGATTTTTAGTTCTAGTAGCATTTCATTCACCTCTCGGCAAATAATCTACTTAGGCGTGCTTCGTTTTACTTTTAACACAACTCAAGAACCCTAGCTTGACTCTCTCTAAGATCTTCTCGATACCGATTATTTCTCTACTATATAATACAATTACCTCGATTGTCTTCTGAAATAGCTTCAAATGGCAGTCAACCGGCAGGTAATCAGGCACACATTGGTAAAACATAATTATGCTATGGGATATGTATAGATCAGTTTAGACAAACATGGCATACACTTATGATCGACTTGTGGAAAGGAAAACTATATAAATGCTTTAAGACAACTTGGGAAATGGAAAAGTATTAACTTGAACTAAATGATAAGAAGAATCATATTTACTAGATTCAGGACCAGCAACCATTCTTTGTGGATAGAAAAAATGGAGATCGAAAGGAATGGTAAATGAAGATATAAAATGTAAGGTTTGGCAAAAACGAAATAGGAGATACATACCATTATATACAGTATTCATCTATGAATTTTTCAAAGATATACCATCGGAAATGTTACCAGAATATTGCTGTAAGCGACCAAATTATTAGAAGAATTTCAGTTGTTCTCAACAAACGGCAACAAACTATTATCTAAAATGTATCGACTTATTAGTGTCATTAGCACATATTTTAAATGTAAATAGATGACGGCAACGATGATGATGATGACAACCACAACTGCGAGACTAAGAACAATGACTACTGCTTCACAGCCACCTCATACCACAGCTACGGTCATTAGCACAATTACCAATGCCGCCACCACGTTCACACAACAACAACAACAACAACAACAACAACAACAACAACAACTGTGTTGGCGATGATGGTGCCAATGACGGATTCCGAGTATTAAAGCAAATGACAATGGCAAGAATAAGGCGAATGAAAATGAAAATAATAATCCGCACTGATAAATACTTTGATAAAGATGATGATGATTATAGTAATGTCGATGACAACATATACAGTATTTATATTATAACGATATTGATTAATTAATTTCGACTCTGTAAAATATTGTAAAATCGTGTTCCCCATATTTCATATACGTATTACCTCAGTCTAAATAGTTCAGTTAAGTTCCGTTAGGTTGGAGGTAACAGGTAATTTTGTTTTAAGCTAATAATCTTATTAAATAAAATATTTCCTTATTATTGATCTTAAGGCTACTTTTCTGGCATCTGAATACATAGTTACAATTTTGACAGACCATAAATAAAATTACTTTCATTCACAATTGCCACAACTTTCTCTCTGACTGGAATACTAGGGTGCATTCAGGAGCGCAAACCCCGTTTTCTATTACGTAACAGTGTCACTGTCCCACGAAGAACGCGAACGTTCGCGAAACATCCACCTTCCTGAACTCACTCCAGATGTGGCTACTGATCACACAGTTGAATTTGTTTTTAATTGTTAGGATGTACTGGAAACAGACGTGCGGGCATATATATATATATATAGTTTTTTTAAATACATCTGCATGTATCTTATGGACGCACGCACTTACCGTGGCAATTTCAATAACCTTCTCAACAACAGGTGATCCAATTCTCCACCAGTGCATCATGGTACCATAAAAACGGACATACACCTAATGATAATAACAGGGATGATAGACCATTTTAACAATTAACGTAGGAGGAGTGGCAGTGGTAATACTAATAATAATAATACTAATAATAATAATAATAATAATAATAATAATAATAATAATTATAATAATAATAATAATAAATATAGCCGCAAGCGGCGATGCATGGGGGTGGGTGGGTGCAAGTTGCTAGCATCCCGGTCGCTAAAAAGAGAACATTATCTGATCCATCTCTTATAGGTGGCTTAGACCTAAATTGCCTCTTAGATTTGATCAAGTTGGATTAATGCTGTCAATTTTATTGAATTATGTGAGACGGTTACAGTAGGAATTTTCTTTATCCGTCCAGTCTACCCATCATTGAATGTGGTTTTGAAAAACAAACAATCGTGTGTCAACAATGGCAGTAAAAATAATATAAATGAAGTCGGCCCAGTTCTTCTGGAGAAGAAGACAATTCAATTCTCCAATTGCGTCATGGCGGGAAAATGATCCAAGATGGCCGTCAAACCGTCCGTCCGACAGTATTGAAAATGGCAAATTTGGAATCAGAAGATTCAAAAACTTATGTA
Organism: Chaetoderma sp. LZ-2023a; assembly: GCA_034401795.1. Lineage (NCBI taxonomy): Eukaryota > Metazoa > Mollusca > Caudofoveata > Chaetodermatida > Chaetodermatidae > Chaetoderma > Chaetoderma sp. LZ-2023a. The sequence continues at coordinate 164,960,157 of CM067372.1, read as the reverse complement.
AAACCAATTTCGGCTTCAAATTTCGACAAATAAAAACATTTCAAAATGGCCGCCAATCTTGCTTAATTTTTATTGGTTGATGGCGGCAACGATTTTTTACATATCAATTTCTCTTGACCAACCTGTGATGCCCCTCAGTCCCTAATCATACCAGCCACATTTCGGCCCGATCTGTTCAGCTGTTCCGGTGAACTCGTTTTCACGAAAACTAGTTCATTCAAGATGGCCACCGAAGTGTTTGGTCGATCAAATACCCTTGAATAAACTTGGTTCAGCGGATGCCCTAGATGATATTTCATGAGTTTTCAATCAATCCGCCAAGTGCTTTCGGAGGAGAAGATTTTTAAATATGTTTCCCGAAATACTACAAAATCTAAAATGCCCACCGCCATGATAGGCCCACCAGGATTGTTTGAACAAAATCAGATCTTTATTACATAATGATGTTTTCTCAAAAATATAATTCAAATCCACCCAGTGGTTTCCGAGGAGAAGGAATTTAAATTTTCCACTTGCTTTACTATGGAGGAATTTGGCAGAAAATCGATCCAAGATGGCCGCCAAACTGTTCGTTCAACAGTATAGAAAATGGCAAATTTGGAATCACAAGACACAAAAACCTATGTGAAACCAATTTCGGCTTAAAATTTCTACAAATAAAAAAATTCTAAATGGCCGCCAATCATGCTGAATTTTGATTGGTCGATGGTGGCCAGGTTTTCGGAGTTTCAAACTATGATGGACCTCAGTTCCTAATCATATCACCCAAATGTCGGCCCAATTCGTAGAGCGGTTTTGGAGAAGAAATCGTTTTCACGAAAACTAGGTCATTCAAGATGGCCACCTAAGTTCTCGGCCAATCAAATTCCCTTGAACAAACTTGGTTCAGCCGATGCCCTAGACGATATTTCATGAGTTTTGAATCAATCCGCGAGGTGGTTTCGGAGGAGTAGATTTTTAAATACGTTTCCTGAAATACTACAAAATGCAAAATAGCCGCCAGCCTAATAGGCCAACCAGCGTTGGTTGAACAAAATCAGATCTCTATTACCTAACGATGCTTCCTGTAAAATATAATTGAAATCCACCTAGTGGTTTCCGAGGAGAAGACATTTTAAATTTCCAATTGCTTTACTATGGGGAATTTGGTGGGAAACGAATCCAAGATGGCAGTCAAACCGTAGATCGAACAAATTCGAAAATGCCATATTTGAATTTCTCGACCCCCAAAACCTATATA
>CM067372.1:164941417-164956417 GCA_034401795.1 Chaetoderma sp. LZ-2023a | reverse complement strand
ATGCTTTAAATACAAGTGGATATAATGTATTTATCTACCATGGTTAAGCTGGGAGACTTTCTAAATCTTTACGCCTGTGTGTGTATGTGTGTGTGCGTACGTGCGTGCGTGCGTGCGTGCGTGCGTGCGTGCGTGCGTGCGTGCGTGCGTGCGTGCGTGCGTGCGTGCGTGCGTGCGTGCGTGCGTGCGTGCGTGCGTGCGTGCGTGCGTGCGTGCGTGTGCGTGTGCGTGTGTGTGTGCGGGCGCGCGCGTGTGTGTGTATTTATATGTGTACAAACAAGACGTGCTATCACTGCAACTCACATAAAATTAATAGGTTGATGAGCTTTCCCGGGATTTATATAATCTAGTTATCTCGTGGTCACACAGGTAACCTACTGATTAATGGACGTTTCCATCTTTAGCTATGCCTCGCCCATCTCTATCTAGGCTCCACCCATACCTCACCCGTGTTGAGATCAATCGATCTCTGAACTCCATGATCTGTTAAATATGTTGAAACTAATTTGACTGCGTGCTGTTGCTGTCTCTGGCAGAGTTAAATACGGGCTTAAGCGAATCATTCATGACGTCATGATTATGACATCAGCCTGCACGTCACGTAATTGCTTATGACGCCATATGATTTAGAGAGGCGATGTATTCATGAATTATGTTTATGGTATTCTTTCTAATGCAATGCAGGAGGTCATACATACCCTATATTAAAACATAGTCGCGTAAGAACCATAAGAACAGTAAGAAGCAGTTGTTTTAATATATGTGATAGGACACAAAGCAAGGATTATAATGCAGTTGATAGGACATAAAGGCAGGGATTATAATGTAATTCACAACAAATTGCATTAGATAGACGACATTTTTTTAACATTGGGAATCGTTGTGATAAGGTGTTTTGATGTTTTCGGTTAATAGAATATTTCCATTGAAGCCCGGGTCTGACAAGTGAAAACGAGGTGTCGCCATTGATTTGAGATTGTAATTATGTAACAATCTAATCTTGGCAACACTATTTAAATGAACAATGCTAACCTGTTTATCATACTGATGGTAACATCTTGGATAAATTCAGCAAGAAGATCACTTTTTGTCTGAAGTTGATCATTTAGATTCGACCATTACACACGTATTTCCAGTACGATCTGGACTAAGCTTTCGCCATATAGCTGCAGCTATGATTGTGCCCATCTAATTTCTAATACAGTTTCCTTGATTGCTATCACACTCCTGGTGAGAGCACTCACACCCACGCAACAAGGCTCCTACGAACAGTTGCAATTGAGATAAATCCAAGAGGGTCACCAATCCTTTAATTGGACACAGTGCCAAATGGAAAATTCAAAACAGCTTCTCACAATTCTTTCTTTTTATTGGTCAATAGCAGCCATGTTTTTCCCTCTTTCAACTTCCCTTGATCAGACTTATATGGCCTTTAGTCCTTAATAATATATTCCGAATTTTGGACTGGCCCGCTCAGCAGTTCTGGAGAAGATATTTGTGCAAAAACCTAGGTCATCCAAGATGGGCGCAAGTGATTCCGGCCATTCGGCTTATTTCGATTCAACTTGGTTAAAGAATGCCCATAGACAAGATTTCTCAAATGTTAGTTCAATCGGTTTGATGAATTTATGGGAAACGAGCTCTGAATATTTAAAAAATCGCCGAAAATCCAAGATGGATGTCCACATAATTGACCAATCAGCTTCAGTCATTGTCAGAATCTAGCCCTTATGGATCCCTATCATAATGTCACAATTCATCTTTATGCACTATATGGTTTTGACAGCATTCAGTTTTGAAAAAAAATTAGCTGGAATAATATTTTGCTGGAATAATTCAATCTTGACAATTACAATAAGGTTCCACATAACAACGTTCTTGGAACCTAATAATCTTGACAATTACAATAAAGTTACACATAACAACGTTCTTGGACACCTAATGATCTTTACAAGTACAATATGGTTCCACAGAAATACGTGCTTGGTCCACTAATAATAACAATGTAGAATAAACGTAATAATCTGAGATTCTGATTTTTGCTTAAAATGTGTAGAAGTATCAAATTCAAAAAGTTCGTGTACCAATATATAGACATATTCGTGCTCAGCATCCAATGACAAAAACATGTTGAATTTTGATTGATTGATGAAATTCAAAATTCTTGCTACAAAAGTATTTTAGCCATATCTCATCCATTTACCGACGGATCTAGTTTTTGTTTTTAATACTTTCATGCGTTAATATATTTACGAAATTTGTTGTGTGGACTAAATTAATGTTCAAGATTTTCCGTAAATTTTGCATTTTTCTCAAAATCATTACAGTCTGGAGTAAGCAGGCCGTCCTGGGGTAGCAACGGATTACACCTGGTGCTGGCACAAAAATCAATTAAATAAATATGGCCGCCAGAATGCTTGAATTTGGTTGAACTTTAATGGCCCGGAGTCCTTAATGATATATTCCTAATTCCAGCCGGGTCCATTCGGCACTATTGGCGAACACATTTTTGCAAAAACTCGGTCATCCAAAATGGCCGCCAGGGATGCAGGCCAATCGGCTTATTTCGATTAAATTTGGTAGACAGTTACGCATAGACAAGATTTCTTAAATGTCAGCTCAATCAGTTGATCGTGTTTTAGAATAACTCTGAAAACCTAAATAATTCGCCAAAATTCCAAGATGGCTACCACCCTAATTGATCAATCAGATCCAGTCATTGCCAGCAACTAGTTCTTACGTATCCTTATCACCAGGCCATGTTTCCTCGTTATGGGCAACCTGGATTTGGCGATATTCAGCTCTGAAATATTTGATGGAATAATATTTTGCTGAAATAATTTAATCTTAACAATTACAGAAATACCTTCTTGAGCCCCTAATAATTTTGGCCATTGCAATAGGGTTCCATAAAACTACGTTCTTGAACACCTAATAAGAATGATCATTAATATCCATAATAATCTGCAATTCCAATCTTTCCTTAAATGTGTAGATATCTCTAGAACAGATGAACAGATTTTGAATATACACTTAGAATATAAGACTTGTTCTTTTGATCTGAGGCCAAATAACTCGTGCAATTGGTTTATTTCGATCAAACCTTGTTCAGAGCTGCCCTAGACAAGATTTCTCAAATTCTAGGAGTCTATCGGTTTTTTGGTTTTATAGAAGTGCTCTGAAAATCAAAATAATTAGCAGATACTGCAAGATCGACACCCCCCACCCCCTAATTGACCAATCAGTTTCAGTCATTGTCAGCAACTATGCCTTCTGGGTCCATATCACCATGTCATGTGTCTTCTTTATGGACAACCTGGTTTTGATGGTATTCTGCTTTGAAAGATTGGGTGGAATAATATTTTGCAGGAATTATTTAATCTTGACAATTACAATAGGGTTCCACTGAACTGTGTTGTTAGACTGGGTGGGAAGGTGGGTGGGTGGGTGTATGGGTGGACGGGCAGGTGGGTTGGTGAGCAGCCGGGTGGGTGGCCGGGCAGGCAGCAGTTTGAAATTTATAACAAGGAAAGTAAGAAACACAGAAACCAAAATTTAGTTTGAGAAAATTTGATGTAAGTCTTATGCATATTTAATAAACTAGCTTTACTTATCTCCAAAAATACATTTCCATATTAAGCTTAAAACTTACCACATCATGCGGTTCCATTGCTGTGTGATACATGATGCCGTATGGATACGCCGACCTTATACAGCATGGATCAGCAGATGCAGTCGCAATGGCAATGAGTATTATAGCGGGGACCAGGCAATTCATGTTGATTCAGATGACTGAACTTCACTAAAATAATCGGGTGGAGAAAGAGAATTCAAATAAAGCAATTTAGGTTTTTAGAACTGTAATTAAGCACATACCTTTCGGAAGCCCTCTATTGAATTAGAATTTAGAAATTGTATACCGAATCTATATGACCTCAGAACGTGCATACAGAAATTTGACTGGTCAATTTTACCGGTTTAAATCATTAAAAATATTTGTTATGCAACGACCCAATATTTGGCGCACACGACGGTTTTTTAATGCAAACCGGATTCATGCTGACGCAATACGGGCGAACACACCCGTGTGCGGGTAATTGCGTATCCGCTTCCTTCGAATTTTCTAAACGCAATGAATATCAAACCATTTTGATCATAAAGCGATGCTAATCTCATCTCCAATATTATACTGCACCGATATATTATGGTTTATAGATTCCAGATCGTTCATATCCTTTCACATTCCCGTTTCTGTATCACAAGTATTTGCTTTGTAATATCACGTAAATGTTGAACAGTGATCGCCACCATTATTTCTCCTCAAGCAATAGTGTGTGACGTCATGTAAGTGCCAAGACATTACGTTCGTTATTATGTAATAGTCATCTCGTTGAATATTTTGAAACTAATTTGACTGGAGGTTGTAGCTGCCATAGGCCATAGGCAGCAACAACCTCCAGTCAAATTAGTTTCAAAATATTCAACCGCTTACCTGTATGATTGCTTTTATACCACACTGCCAAACTATAGCTGGCGCCTCTATGACTGAGCTACATCCCGAAGCAGGCACGGTAGGATTTTTCTGATTGGTTGAAAAGTAAATCATGACAGCCATCATAAGCTGTCGAAACGTAGCAACATTTAGCTACTAAAGCCTGAATATCTCTCTTAAGCGGCATGATGAAAAGCTTAACATTGCCTGCATAGTTTATGACCGGCATATTAGATCACCTGAATAGCTATCGAGAGTTCAGATTAGTTATCCTTTAAATGGATGACCACAGTGTTACACCGAAACCAACCAGCAAGCATGCTTCATGCGTGTATGCGTCACGCATTATGCAATTCCATTACGCCTCCATTATATTCTATGAGAATGCCTACACGCCCCTCGTACATAGTGAGCAATAGCACGTTACTCGCTGACTCGCCGCTCTAAAATAGAACCCAAGTCTATGTGTTCACCTACGCAAGCGACGAAATGCGCCTGGCCAATCGTCTTACTAGATTATTATCGATAATATTAAAATCTCGTTATTTGCATTATGCAATAATATTATGGACCTTTGTTAATCAATTGCCTTCATTGGCTAATTGACCTTTCCAGTTTTAACTATGCCCCGCCAATCTTTACCTAATCTCTGCCAACCGGTGTTGGGATCGATCGATCCCTGAAGTGCCTGACTATCAATTTCCAGAAATCTATACTGGTAAGGTGTTAAATATTTTGAAACTAATTTAACTGGGTGATGTTGCTGTCAGCGCCCAGACAAATTAGTTTCAAAATATTCAACAGCTTACTTATTAAATAGTAAAGACATACAATTCATGCAACAGCGTTGAGCCCGTCATCAATGGACCATTCCATGTTTAGCTATGCCCCGCGCATCTCTAGCTAAGCTTCGCCCACACCTCGCCGTGTTGGGATTGATCGATCCCCGAATGCCCTAACTATCAATTTCCTGAAAACTATACAGGAAAGCTGTTGAATATTTTGCAACTAACTTGACTGGGTGCTGTTGCTGCCTATGGCAGCAACACCGCCCAGTCAAAATAGTTTCAAAATATTCAGCAGAATATTTATTAAATATTAAAGGCATACAATTTGTACAACAACACACAGACCGTCTTCAAATATGCGTTCGTGACGTACTTATCGACATCATTCATGACATCATTCATTATGCCATCATTCTACATATCACGTAGTTGATTATGACGTCATGTGATGGGTTGGTACTCTGGAAATTTGAATTAAGCTTTCGTGACGAACCATTCATGACGTGATTCGTGACGCCATTGATTGTGACGTCATCATACACGTCACGTAGTTGATTACGATGTCATATAATGGATGGATAAATTGGAAATTCATGCGCTTATATAAACGTGCCATGTGTAGGTCTAATACGCATGTATCCCATGCATAATCTCGCGCACGCATAGCGCACACATTCGGTTTGGTTTCGGTGTGTCGTGAAACGGACCGTGTGCTACGAGATCCGTCTCCGTGCATGCGATTTGATTGCCTCATGCAATTTTGAAAAATGTCACATGATATGAAAGCGTTAAAGGAACGGACAATGGAAATAACAAACGATGTTTATTGGTAATCTCATACAATATTAAATTAAGTACCATCGGTAAAAATGTAACTGAATCAGGACTATTTGTGAAAAAGCATTTACTAAATCTAGGAGCGCTTAACTTGGAGTTAATTAGTGCCCAAGCTGGTGCTTCTCACACCGCCGTGTGTCATTTGTGTGTGCAGGTATAACGCATAGGCCTATATGAAAGGAATGCTAATCTCATCTCAGATGCTGTATTGTACCGATAGATTCCATACAAATTCATATCCTGTCACATTCCCTTATCTGTATCACAATTATCTGCATTGTAATATCGCGTAAATGGTGAACAGTGATCGCGGCCATTTTGTCTCCCCATGGGATAGTGTGTGATGCCATGCAAGTGCCAATGCATTACATTCTTTATTATGAAATATTCATCCCACTAAGTATTTTGGAACTAATTTGACTGGAAGTTGTTGCTGCCTATGGCAACAACAACTTCCAGTAAAATTAGTTTCAAAATATGCAACATCTTTCCTGTATGATTGCTTTTATAGCAAATTGCCAAACTATAGCTGGCACCTCTATGACCGAGAATATATAATGAGGCGGGCACGCCAGGTTTTTTCTGATTGGTCGAAAAGTAAATCATGACATCTACCATAGGTTATAGAACTGTATCAATATTTAGGTACTAAAGCCTGAATATCTTTCGTTTTCCACATGATAAAAGGCTAAAATCTCATGGATGGCTGATGTGTTGCAAATTCTATCACATGAATGGTTAGCATAAGATAGGTTGAGATTTCCTTTAATATAACGAAACCACACCTGAATATAGTTTTGTAAGCGGTATGAATAGTATTCTCTATATGCACCGATGTAGAGGGATTAACTGTTTACCGCTAATTCACTATTCAATTCAATTCAATTCAATTCAATTCAATTTATTACTCCAAGACTTTATACAAAGTATGTGGGGAACATATTTACATTCATATAGATGTATACTAGCTGCGTACAAGTGTACACGTTTATAGCATTTTCTTTTGTTTCAGCAATACCAGTACTACTGCTAGTAGAAGTAGTAGTAGTAGTAGTGGTAGTAGTGGTGGTGGTGGTGGTGGTGGTAGTAGTAGTAGTAGTAGTAGTAGTAGTAGTAGTAGTAGTAGTAGTAGTAGTAGTGGTAGTAGTACTAGTAGTAGTAGTAGTAGTAGTAGTAGTAGTAGTAGTAGTAGTAGTACTAGTAGTAGTAGTAGTAGTAGTAGTAGTAGTAGTAGTAGTAGTAGTAGTAGTAGTAGTAGTAGTAGTAGTCGTCGTCGTCGACGTCCTCATTGTTATTGTTGTTCAGTACTAGGTCATGGATATGTTCACACTTTAGAGGGACATAACTATTGCGACTAGTGTCTCTGATCGCATTGTATAGCACACCTCGGCATACAAAATGAGAAAGATTATGCTATTTCTGCCCAAAGTGCGCTATAACATTTGTAGCAAATTGGCATGGTTATTCTGCGATCTATCGCAGATTATTGTTTTTACTCAGGATCTTTCTTATTTTTATTATTATTCTTATTCTTCTCCCAAACGTTTAGGAGCTATCTCCTACAGTTTGTCATCCGACCAGCTCCAACCTTGGTCAACTTCAAGGGCCCATGCCACAATCGATGGCTATTACTTTTATTTTGGATCCTCCAAATAGTTTTCGAGCTACCCACCTTTGAGTGGGCAAAAGTCCCCTAGGAAATGTATGGGGAATTTCAAAATTGATCTTTGAAGTGATATTACAGCTACAGTTTTCAACGGATCACTACCATACTTGCTGAGGAGGATGTTACCACTGGCACTTTTCAAAATGGCCGCCAGACCTTTGACCCCACAATGCAGGGAAAAAAGTCCCATAGGAAATGTATGGGGATTTCAAATGGATGTTTGAAGTGCTACTATACCTAGAGTTTTGATCGGATCACTCCCATACTTGGGTAGGATGTTGGCAATGATGATTATTATTTTCAAAATGGCCGCCATGACCAAATTTTGGACAAAAGTACCAGTTATCGGGGTTTTTTGTGCAGAAATGAACTCGGGATTAAAAATGTGTTTTGGGAAAAATGAGGACCCGGCGCACTATTTGGGGTCAAAATGACAACAAAAAATTGTTAGGTAGAAATGAACACATTTTTTTTTTAAATGGCTATTTTGATCGGCTTGAAATTTGGTGAACCTCTAGCTATCATATGGCTTGATTTGGTCTCAAATTTAAAGTTGATCCGGTTAACAGTTTTCAAGAAAATCAGCTTTTAGGTGCCACATATTCCCATAGTAAACCTATGGGAACAATATTTGAACAGTGTTATCTCCTATAGTTTTCTTCCGATTCTCTTCAAACCTGGCCAGATTGTGGAACATTGAGAGATCAAAAACGTTTCCAATGAAAATATTAATATCTCCCTTGGGGACAAGGTCATTCATGGGTAAATCTTTCCAGTGTTCATGTTTGGCATAAGTTACTTGCCCTCATCATCTTCAACAGGTTAAGGGAGGTAATTCATGGCAAACCTAAAAATGTGTCAGTTTTTTACATGAATTGCCTCCCTTTACCTTTAATTCATTAATCTCTCATTTATTTGGCATGTAACGGCATTTTCCTTGAATTTGGTAGATTTTACTACAGCAAATCAGCACACATTATTTTATACATTAGGATCAAGGATATCGGTTTTCAAGAAATCAGCTTTTCCATACCCTGTGTTAAAGTATGGCAATTTCAACTATGGATCTTTGAACAACGACAACACTTAGACTTTTTTTATCAGATCAGCATCAGACATGTTCAATGATCATATGCGAAGAGGGCTTATAATACTCCTTAATACTCAGTCATCGCAGATTTACAGTTACTTCAGTAAATGTGTTCTAGATTTCTTTACAATGTCAAGTTGGTAGTCACTAATAGCTTTTGAAATTGTTAGTAGTTTGGTTGTGTAGAGTAATACGCAGGCATGAATAATTTACGGCATTCTTCAAAGAATTGACATAGAACCAAGTAATGGTATTCGTCACCAATATCATTATTATTGCATAATGGACATTTTCTGTTGATTTTTGATATTCCTGTCCAGCTGCCTGTTTCAACGGGTAAGCGGTGATTGACAGTCCTAAATTTCGTATGAGTTCTACTAGCTTCATTTAATTTTAATAAATATGGCTCTAAACAGATTTCTGATTTAAATATTCTATATGTTTCGCCCATAGATAATTTACTCAATGATTCTTGATCGATGAGATTTTGCTTTATATTATGTATTGTACTTCTTTTTTCCATGATTTGTTGTGAGGTCCACAAGTAACTGTACCCTGCGTTATTTAAGATTGATTCGACATGCCTAACCCATTTGTATTGAACCCCCTCCTCATTGTACTGTTTATGCATATATTTTTATATTTGATATGATAATTTATCATGTTTACCGGTTAGAAGTTCTGCCCAGAAATTCAACATTCTGCATTGTACGTTTATTTGTAAAGGATACATTCCCAGTTCACCATAAACCATTGCAGATGGTGTTGTGCGTTTAACTTTGAGCACATATCTCATAAATTCTAGGTTGACTTGCTCTAATGACTGATATTTTTCAAAACACCATATTTCGCTCCCATACACTGTTATTGTGGCTATCATTGCATTGAATAATTTAAGTTCGCGGTCAATGGGTAGTGTTAAATTGGAAGGGCGGCGATACAGGCAATGCATTGCTTTTCGGCATTGTCGTGTAAGGTGCTTAATTGTCTCACCGTATTATTTGTTTTTTGAAAACATAATTCCTAGGTATTTATAACCATCAATAATTTCAATGTGTATATTATTTAGTTTAAAATCAAAAGTATGTATTAATTTCTGTGCATTGATCATTTAGAAAACGTTATATTTGAATCACCTTTTCTGGCGGAAACAACAAGTTTCGGTCAAAATGATTTCAAAATACACTGCTGGTCTCCAGGTCACAATATGATGCCTACTGAATATTTTGACATTCGTGTGACTGAATGCAGACCCTGTCTCTGGAAACAGCGGCTTTCATTCAAATTGTTTTAAAACTAGACAGTATTTTGCCTGTAGGGCGTAGTGGCTAATCAGCTTAGCACGAATAGAACTGAGCTTATATGACCGGCTATAGCTGGTATTATTTATTCGCTCAGCATACACCAGGGTGCATGGGTCCAACTTCGTCACTAATTGGTTTCCGCCAGAATGCCATTAATGTTATTTAGCTGCTTTTTTCTAATTATTTTGATTTATTCCTGTTTTTCACTGGTGGGTATAGGTTGGCTATTATATAAAGCTCTCATTCATGAGCATATGTTAGTTCCCTGATCATTTCATTTAACAGGTCTCGTAACGCGGGATTGATAAAATGTAGTAAACGGAGGCCTAGCGCAGTACTGATGCAATGATACGGGCACACGAAGTCGATTCCATAGTGCATTTTCAAATGCATATGGATCCGTTTGAAACGGGCGGACGGGCGTATGTGCGGGGAATAACAGGAACATTTTCCAGATGAGTGCCACAGGCCCTTGGGACTCTTGTTTCAGTGCATGTTTGCTAGTTACTAAATAGCGCCCAGTCAAATTAGTTTCAAAATATTCAACAGAATATTTATTCAATAGTAAAGACATACAATTTGTACAACAACGCATAGCCCGTCTTCAAATATGCGTTCGTAACGTACGTATCGACGTCATTCATGACGTCATTCATTATGATGTCATTCTACACATCATGTAGTTGATTATGACGTCATATGTTGGGTGGGTACTCTGGAAAGGTGAATTGAATTATAAATGTATAAAGTAACAAGACGACAATTCTCCGCATGCATGACTGGTGTAGTCTAGAGGTTGTCCGCGTTGCTTAATCGTACAACTGTTAGTTATTCGTAACGTTATTTTGTTAGGAAATTAAGCGCACAAGCAAATATTAAACTTTCTTTGGCTATGTAGAATTGAGGTCTACACATGTTTTACTAGCCCATTTTATACCCATCAAAATCGGCTGCAGACTTATGAATATGATTTCTCTAATAACGCTATTCCCTCTTAAAACCTTTAACACTTATATTGAGAAATGTCTATTGCAGACCAAGAGAAGGCTAGTTTTGAAAACTGACCATTAGAATGATTGTCTCAATAACCTAATCATTCATTCCAGTGGTAAATCTTCAAAAAATAGTTTTCTCTTGGTCTGCAAATGGACATTTTCTATGTGTAATATCAGATCATTTTGGATTTTGTAAGTTACGGCATGCGTAATCCTACCCCATGACCCCCGAGTGGGTTTAGTAAAGCTGGACTATTTTGAGGTATTTGCGTCTTTGTTTACGCTAAACCATTCGCATGCATATAGTCTCTTAAACTGTGTTTCATATTAATCCACTGTTTACCGTAAACCACCTTTATGCATATGAACAGTGGTTTAAATGAACTGCTATACTTATTAACCCACTGTTTACCTTAAATCATCTTTCTGCATATATGAACAGTGGGCGTAAATGAAAGGTTACACAGGGTATAAGCGAAACTCTCTCTAAACCACCTTTATGCATATGGGAATGGAGAGTAATGGTATCAGTTTAACACTAAAATGTGTTAAAATAAATTTCAATTTCCTAGTAGAAAATGTCCACTTACAGACCAAGAGAAGACTACTTTCTTAAAATTTACCACTAGAATGACTGGCTCGATAACGATAGTTTTCTCCTAGTCTACAAATGGCCATTTTCTAAGAGATAATTGAAATTTCTTTGAACAAATTCGAGAGTTAAAGGGTCAATGTCATTGCGAAAAGGGAACTAAAGTAGATTAGGATCACTGTGAAGATATAATTTCATATTGTTCCTTTTAATTCGGCGTTTAATATCGATGAGAACGACTTCCCAATGCAACTTAATAATGTTATTGGACGGTAATTGGAATTATTTTGCCAATAAGATAAGCCATTTTTCAGGGATAATTCCTGTATCGAAAACTAATTTAAATAATGTTCATATATGGTACCATAATATGACGCATAGAATTTATATATTCATTTCTTATATTATCTCTCCCACCAGCCTTGTTGTCTGCTATTCTGTGTATAGTTTTATTATTTTAATCTTTAGATATTTTAATTTTGACCTCGGGGTATTCTGTCGTGTCTAGTTCTGCCAGGTTGAGTTGCTCTACGTCGTCGCCTGTATTGATTTTTTTTAATGTTGGAGAAAGATCGATTTTTTTACCATTATCTTCAAAGATGACCTCTGAGAGCAACTATAAAATTCAATATTACCCACGACCGCCATCCTACTGACAAAAGGGTCGGCACTACCAATCATCATATGCCCACTGTGCACTCCTTTGTGTACGCGACTGAAGAGACCCATCTATAGCATGGTCTATAAGACGAACAGCTTCTAGCTTAACTCGCATGTAATGGTACAATGGAGTAATCCAGTTTTAGTGATTCCCCGCCCATCTCTAGGTAAGCTCCACCCACGCGTTTGGTACAATTAATATCTAATTCAAGTAAGACAGGCTACATCCCCGATAAAGATATAAAGCATACTATTGGGTCTTCTACGAAATTGACCTTTCCGGTTTATCCGTCCAACATCTGACGTCATATGACGTCCTATTCAACTAAACGACGTGGAGGATGGCGTCATAATTAATTATTGCATGAATGACTCGATTTATTCATAATAGTCCGACACATTTTACGAATTTTATGTCCTTGCCATTTGATAACCATTCTGTGATAGGCAGCAACAGCACCCAGCCAAAGAAATTAGTTTCGAAATAGTCAAATGCTTATCTGTATAGTTTTCTGGAAATTGCTCGTCAGGTAGTTCAGGGATCGATCGATCCCAACATGAGTTAGATGTGAGTGGAGATTAGCTAAAGCTGGCCGTTCATAGCTGAAACTGGAAAGGTCCATTGTGTAAGGAAATATACCTGCATATTTTACAGCAATATTTAAAGAAGTAAAATATCTGGTAAAAGATAAAGCAATTTTAATATAACTTAATAACCATATTATGTATAGTCAAGCTTACCTGTATACTGCTTTTGAACTTGTTGTAGACTTTGCAGACACCTCTTGACAAGCGATGTCGGTGTCCAAGGAGAGTTTGCTTTTATAAAAGAAATTCTCATCGCTGATGTGTGAGTTGTGGTACACGTGGATTGCCCATCGATTTTCTCAAGACCATATGAAATAAATTGAGTGGAAAAATCCAAATTAAACATTGTATGGCAGATGAATAAATATAATATCCACATTTGAGTGGAGGATGTGTGCGCATGGGTCGAAAAGACTGACAATCGATAATTTAGTGATACATTTCTATGGTAGCTCGAGGGGTTACGTACTGGCCCGCCATGACATTTCTGCCCATCACACCGCAACTGCACGATGAATGGGGTGGCTGGTTAGCTGCTGATCTCAGGGTTGCGGATCGCATATGACGTCTCTTCGAGAAATACAAAGCCCGACTTCTAGAGCCGGTGGAATACTGATGTTCCAGTGGGGCCGTGCGAACATTGCCGCCAAGATTGAACCACACGGTTTCATCCCAACTAATAGTGTCACCGGTATGTCTATCCATACTAATTTAGAGATATGGAACAATTTATAATAATAAAAATAATAATAATAATAATAATAATAATAATAATAATAATAATAATGGTCGTAATAATAATAATAATAATAATAATAATAATAATAATAATATATATAGCCGCAAGCGACGATGCAGAGGGGGGGGGGGGGGGGGCAGCTGGTATTACGATCGCTAAGACGAGAACTTTATTGAGCCAGCTCCTATAGGTGGCTTAGAGCCTAAATAGCCTCTTAGATTTGATCAAGTTGGATTAATGCTGTCAGTTTTATGGAACTATGTGAGGTTACAGTAGAAATCTTCATTATCCGACCAGTCTACCCATCATTGAATGTGGATTTGAAAAACAAACAATCATGTGTCAACAACGGCAGTAAAAATAATATAAATGAAATTTGCCCAGTTCTTCTTGAGAAGCCGACAATTCAATTCTCCAATTTTGGCGGGAAAACAATCCAAGATGGCCGTGTAACCGTTCGTCCGACAGTATTGAAAATGACAAATTTGGAATCAAAAGACCCAAAAACCTATGTAAAACCAATTTCGGCTTCAAATTTCGACAAATTAGAAAATTCAAAATGGCCGCCAATCATGCTAAATTGTGATTGGTCGATGGCGGCCATGGTTTTGACGTATCAATTTCTCTTAAATAAACTGTAATGCACCTCAGTTCCTAATCATACCACCCAAATTTCCGCCCAATCCGTATAGAGGTTCTGGAGAAGAAGTCATTTTCACGAAAACTAGGTCATTCAGGATGCCCACCCAAGTTTTCAGCTAATCAAATACCCTTGAATAAACATAGTTTAGCCGATTCCCTAGATGATATTTTATGAGTTTTGAATCAATCCGCCAAGTGGTTTCAAAAGAGAAGAGTTTTAAAAACGTTTCGCAAAATTCTACAAAGTCCAAAATGACCGCCGTACTAATAGGCCGACCAGCGTTGTTTGAACAAAATCAGACCTCTCTGAGCTAACGATGCTTCCTACAAAATATAATTGAAATCCACCAATGGGTTTCCGAGGAGAAGGCAGTTTACATTTCCAATTGCTTTACAATGGGGAATTTGGCGGGAAACGAATCCAAAATGGCAGCCAAACCATCGATCGAACAAATTAAAAAATGACAGATTTGGATTCAAAATCCATTAAAAAAAATTCAACAAGGCCGCCAGAAATGTTGATTCTGATTGGTCCATACGTAAATCCATGTTTTTCATGCTATTAACAGCAAACTCCAAGATGGCCGCCAAAACATCGTCGTGTCGT
>CM067372.1:164935855-164940917 GCA_034401795.1 Chaetoderma sp. LZ-2023a | reverse complement strand
CACGACACGACGATGTTTTGTTCCTTTTAATTCGGCGTTTAATATCGATGAGAACGACTTCCCAATGCAACTTAATAATGTTATTGGACGGTAATTGGAATTATTTTGCCAATAAGATAAGCCATTTTTCAGGGATAATTCCTGTATCGAAAACTAATTTAAATAATGTTCATATATGGTACCATAATATGACGCATAGAATTTATATATTCATTTCTTATATTATCTCTCCCACCAGCCTTGTTGTCTGCTATTCTGTGTATAGTTTTATTATTTTAATCTTTAGATATTTTAATTTTGACCTCGGGGTATTCTGTCGTGTCTAGTTCTGCCAGGTTGAGTTGCTCTACGTCGTCGCCTGTATTGATTTTTTTTAATGTTGGAGAAAGATCGATTTTTTACCATTATCTTCAAAGATGACCTCTGAGAGCAACTATAAAATTCAATATTACCCACGACCGCCATCCTACTGACAAAAGGGTCGGCACTACCAATCATCATATGCCCACTGTGCACTCCTTTGTGTACGCGACTGAAGAGACCCATCTATAGCATGGTCTATAAGACGAACAGCTTCTAGCTTAACTCGCATGTAATGGTACAATGGAGTAATCCAGTTTTAGTGATTCCCCGCCATCTCTAGGTAAGCTCCACCCACGCGTTTGGTACAATTAATATCTAATTCAAGTAAGACAGGCTACATCCCCGATAAAGATATAAAGCATACTATTGGGTCTTCTACGAAATTGACCTTTCCGGTTTATCCGTCCAACATCTGACGTCATATGACGTCCTATTCAACTAAACGACGTGGAGGATGGCGTCATAATTAATTATTGCATGAATGACTCGATTTATTCATAATAGTCCGACACATTTTACGAATTTTATGTCCTTGCCATTTGATAACCATTCTGTGATAGGCAGCAACAGCACCCAGCCAAAGAAATTAGTTTCGAAATAGTCAAATGCTTATCTGTATAGTTTTCTGGAAATTGCTCGTCAGGTAGTTCAGGGATCGATCGATCCCAACATGAGTTAGATGTGAGTGGAGATTAGCTAAAGCTGGCCGTTCATAGCTGAAACTGGAAAGGTCCATTGTGTAAGGAAATATACCTGCATATTTTACAGCAATATTTAAAGAAGTAAAATATCTGGTAAAAGATAAAGCAATTTTAATATAACTTAATAACCATATTATGTATAGTCAAGCTTACCTGTATACTGCTTTTGAACTTGTTGTAGACTTTGCAGACACCTCTTGACAAGCGATGTCGGTGTCCAAGGAGAGTTTGCTTTTATAAAAGAAATTCTCATCGCTGATGTGTGAGTTGTGGTACACGTGGATTGCCCATCGATTTTCTCAAGACCATATGAAATAAATTGAGTGGAAAAATCCAAATTAAACATTGTATGGCAGATGAATAAATATAATATCCACATTTGAGTGGAGGATGTGTGCGCATGGGTCGAAAAGACTGACAATCGATATTTAGTGATACATTTCTATGGTAGCTCGAGGGGTTACGTACTGGCCCGCCATGACATTTCTGCCCATCACACCGCAACTGCACGATGAATGGGGTGGCTGGTTAGCTGCTGATCTCAGGGTTGCGGATCGCATATGACGTCTCTTCGAGAAATACAAAGCCCGACTTCTAGAGCCGGTGGAATACTGATGTTCCAGTGGGGCCGTGCGAACATTGCCGCCAAGATTGAACCACACGGTTTCATCCCAACTAATAGTGTCACCGGTATGTCTATCCATACTAATTTAGAGATATGGAACAATTTATAATAATAAAAATAATAATAATAATAATAATAATAATAATAATAATAATAATAATGGTCGTAATAATAATAATAATAATAATAATAATAATAATAATAATATATATAGCCGCAAGCGACGATGCAGAGGGGGGGGGGGGGGGGGGGGCAGCTGGTATTACGATCGCTAAGACGAGAACTTTATTGAGCCAGCTCCTATAGGTGGCTTAGAGCCTAAATAGCCTCTTAGATTTGATCAAGTTGGATTAATGCTGTCAGTTTTATGGAACTATGTGAGGTTACAGTAGAAATCTTCATTATCCGACCAGTCTACCCATCATTGAATGTGGATTTGAAAAACAAACAATCATGTGTCAACAACGGCAGTAAAAATAATATAAATGAAATTTGCCCAGTTCTTCTTGAGAAGCCGACAATTCAATTCTCCAATTTTGGCGGGAAAACAATCCAAGATGGCCGTGTAACCGTTCGTCCGACAGTATTGAAAATGACAAATTTGGAATCAAAAGACCCAAAAACCTATGTAAAACCAATTTCGGCTTCAAATTTCGACAAATTAGAAAATTCAAAATGGCCGCCAGTCATGCTAAATTGTGATTGGTCGATGGCGGCCATGGTTTTGACGTATCAATTTCTCTTAAATAAACTGTAATGCACCTCAGTTCCTAATCATACCACCCAAATTTCCGCCCAATCCGTATAGAGGTTCTGGAGAAGAAGTCATTTTCACGAAAACTAGGTCATTCAGGATGCCCACCCAAGTTTTCAGCTAATCAAATACCCTTGAATAAACATAGTTTAGCCGATTCCCTAGATGATATTTTATGAGTTTTGAATCAATCCGCCAAGTGGTTTCAAAGGAGAAGAGTTTTAAAAACGTTTCGCAAAATTCTACAAAGTCCAAAATGACCGCCATCCTAATAGGCCGACCAGCGTTGTTTGAACAAAATCAGACCTCTCTGACCTAACGATGCTTCCTACAAAATATAATTGAAATCCACCAATGGGTTTCCGAGGAGAAGGCAGTTTACATTTCCAATTGCTTTACAATGGGGAATTTGGCGGGAAACGAATCCAAAATGGCAGCCAAACCATCGATCGAACAAATTAAAAAATGACAGATTTGGATTCAAAATCCATTAAAAAAAATTCAACAAGGCCGCCAGAAATGTTGATTCTGATTGGTCCATACGTAAATCCATGTTTTTCATGCTATTAACAGCAAACTCCAAGATGGCCGCCAACCTATCTAGAAAATCATATTCGTTCAGACGTAAAAAGTGTGCCCTAATAAGGCCCTCTTGGCATCCAAAGCCTGTATTTTGGAATAATAAAAAAATAAAAAACAGAACAATAACAATAGGGTGCCAGCCATGATGGCTTGGGTCCCTATTAATAATAATAATAATAATAAAAATAATAATAATAATAATAATAATAATAATAATAATAATAATAATAATACTAATAATAAATGCATTGGGCTGCCGTCTTTCAATATTAATTCAAAACGAATTAGGATTGGTCATTTAAATGTACAGCGCCTGGTGCCTAAGATTGGCCAGTTAAAACTGATTATGGAGAAATGTGAAAAAGAACTTGAAGTTTTCTGTACCACTGAAACATGTCTGTCATCAACAATCCCAAATAACTCAATTGAAATTGAAGGCTATGTCAATGAAAAAAAGGACAGAAAAGAACGGGATGGTGGTGGAATTGTATTATATATAGCTGATAACTATTCATATGTGACGAAATTAAATTTTGAAACCGAAGATCTGTAAACTCTATGGATTGAAATTAGACGCTTTAAGCCTTTCCTATTGGCCTGTGTCTATAGACTCCCTGATCCACCCGCTATCTGGATTGGTGAATTTGAAGCTATGTTAGAAAAGGTATATTCCGAAAACTCAGATATTATACTTGTAGGAGATTTTAATTTCGACCTTATTAAAGCAGATACTCACAAATGGCAGTCTTTAATTGAACTTTTTCATTTAGAGCAACTTGTATGTAATCCAACCAGAGTTACTGAGAAAACATCTAAACTGATAGACCATGTGTATGTCACAAATAAAGACAAAATTCAATTGACACATGTCGGCTCTTTGGCACTAAGTGACCGTTATCCAATATTCGCTGTACGCAAATGTAAACCATTCAAAACTCAAAATTCGCACCAACTTATTAAATACAGGAGCATCAAAAGCTTTAATGAAGCTAAGTTTCTTAGTGACCTGTCTGTATGTGATTGGCGTTCTATAGGCTATGTAGGTAGTCCTGATCAAGCGCTTGATCAATGGTATGCAAAATTCATGAACATTATAAATAAACACGCTCCTATCTTTGAACACAGAGTTAAACGTCTATGTCCACAGGGATGGATGAACAGAGAAATTTTAAAAACAATGAAAAAAAGGGATTATCATAAAAACGTAGGAAACAAGTTGAATTTCAAAATGTTAAAGCAAAAAGTTGCGTATTTGATTAGAGCATCTAAACGAGATTTTTTTGCAAATAAATTAGAAGCAGGCAAAAATAATCCGGCTAATTTATGGAAAATTCTAAAAGACATAAATCGTAAGGCAAACAAATTACCTTCAATAATCTGTGACGATAATGGACGTGAAATTCAAAACCCACAAATGCATTCTGAACATTTTAATATATATTTCAGTACAATCGCGTCACAACTGATACACTCCATGATAAAACAAAGGCCAATGGCATTTGATAAGCTAGCAGATCATGTTCTTAATAAAGTTCCAGAAAATATAGAGTTTCGAATTCCATTTATAATTGTTGAATATGTGTCCAGAGAACTTAGCAACTTAAACACAACTAAGTCATCTGGTTACGATGTAATTGAACGCGCACTTCCTCAAAGCTGAAGCATCAATAATTGCGGCCTTAATTACACTTATTATAAACAAAATCGTAGCTACGGGAGAATTCCCCAAAATGTGGAAATGTGCAAAAGTAAAGCCTCTACACAAATCTGATTCAAAAACCAATATTAGCAATTATAGGCCTATCTCTATATTACCCATTATCTCTAAGCTTATTGAATGACACATACATGATCATATTTATAAATTTATAACCAAGCATAATTTATTAGTGTCGTCTCAATCAGGATTCAGACCTAACCATTCGTGTGAAATTGCATTATTAAATCTAGTGGAAGGGTTGGCGCTTTTCGATAGATAACGGCGACCGTATTGGTTCTATAATGATTGACTTTAAAAGGCCTTTGGTCTTGTCAATC
>CM067372.1:164923355-164930855 GCA_034401795.1 Chaetoderma sp. LZ-2023a | reverse complement strand
AGAACAACGAAAAGGGAATAATTAAAGGTCTTTAGGAGTACCCAATCGGTACATTATAGGCATGCACTCGTTTCCAATTCCGTGACGTGTTGTCAGGGAAGTTCTGACACGCGCGCATGCTCACCACACGTTTTATCGGACTTTGCCGATTTTAACGAAAACATTTCTTATAGGGTTTATGTACGCTCACTATCCTACCCAGAGGACGAGCTTGTAGCTAATCCAGAGTGGTCATTCCATATCAAGCTGCGCTGGGATGCTCAGTACCCATCCGGTCGGTCTGTGCTACACTATGCTATACCCTGCCGGCTTCTAGGTCAGGTTCGCCCACATTTTAAATGTGATGGAATCGTAAAAGTAAGAATATCTGGAATGTACACCAAAAATTCCAGTCAATTCGTATTGCTTTTTGATGGTTGGCTTAAAACTAGTCCTGTGAAAGAGGAGTATTGCCCTCTTTATGATAGTCTAGTGGTAGGCTCCTCACCTCCCAAACGCTAGTGTCACATAATGTATTGGTTCCAAACCCGCTCGGGTCGAGCTATATCCTAGTGCCAGTACGTCATCAATGACAGGGTTCATAGAACTAATGCTTGACATTAATAAAAAAAACTACATACTTGCAAGTGCCTAGTGATCTAGCAGAATGGATCTCAGAAACGTAAAAGTAATAATATCTGGAATGTAAACCACCAATTTCAGTCAATTCGTGTGGCTGTGAGCTGGGTATTTGAAAGCTAGTCCTGTGAAAGAGGATTATTTTTCTCTGGCTGCTGGTCGAGGGGTAGGTTTCTCTCCCACAAGACCACCATCCAGAGGACAATAATTCTCTTTCACCGGACTGGCTTTCACCAACCCTTCTCACAACCACACAAATTACATGGACTTTTGATGGTGTACATAGCAGATACCTAATGTTTACATTTTTCTGCGAACTATCCTGCTAGATCACTAGGCACTCGCAAATATGGAGTTATTTTTGCTATTGTCACGCATTAGGTCTATGTACACTGTCTTTAACGATGCACTGGCACTAGGATATAGCTCATCCATCATCTGGACCGTAATTTTTACCTTTTTCAATGTTCGTCCTCAGCGGATTGTATGTATGATTACTGTGTTCTGCGGCTGTAGAAGTAGACACATCCTACAGCTGCAATGAGGCATTCTCTTTGGACCACTGTGTCTTGTCCTCAGCCGAAATCCTTAGCTCCTTCAGGTCCATTCTTGAGCTGAGTGTACCGAGCCATGCTTTCTTGAGGTCACCTAGTAGCATGCATAGCAGATTTATGCAATGGCTTCCTCTCATGCCTTTGTATTTGCTGGCTCTGATTAGGGCGAATTCCAAGGCTCTCTGCGCTGATGTCTATCCTGGCATCCTTAGCACATGACCAAATGTTATGCTGTCTGGCCATCAGTGTCCAGTGATAGTGCGTAGGTCTTTGCGTTGGCAGGCATCGAGTTTGTCTAGAGCTGCCTTTGGGGATGCCCAGCTGTTATTAGTTATACAGCACCAATATTACGCAGGTTGCACTGCATACACAGAGCCTTTTTATCAAGGATATCTTTGATCTGCGAATCCATAGCTTCCAGAAGGACTGGAAAGCTATGTTCTCCATGACGCAGCGTGCAGCAACGTCAGCAGTACTGCAGAGCGGCGAGCCCACGATTGTGCATTTCCTCCATGGGTTGTCCCCACGAAGTGGACCGTTATTTTCTTTAGGTTCATACTTTGTAGACTGGTGTATGTGGGTGAACTGTTTTAGATTCATCCATAAAGAGAGTCTCAATCTTTAGTTTGCGTGCAGCTATTGGAAGAAGTTCGTCAAGAGGATTCTTTTTCACGTCTATGAAGTCCACATCGTCCGCATATTCCATCGCATACTGAGTATTGGTGGTGGGAGGGGGGGGGGGGGCTGAGGCGTTGGTGGGTTGTGGAACTTTTCCGAACAGATTTCAATGCAGCGGCAAGGTAACAGGTGAAAAGCACCGGAAATAGACTGTGAGGAGCCGATTGGTATCTCAAATTCCACATACTTCACTGACTTGACTCGTGCTCTCAGCTTGGCGTTTGCATGCAGTATTCTCACTAGTCGTAGCTCATCTTCATTGCAACTGGCCTGGTCTAGTGCATCTAGGATCTTTGCTCGCGGATGTGGCATAGAGTAACATTGGATAGGATTTTCCGCATGCAGTTGAGGAGAACAATGGATCAGAAATTGGCTAGGTGAAGGCGGGGTGGAGTGGGGTGGGGGAGGGTGGGTGGCTTCTTGGGCTTGGGCAGTGCGATCAGGGTGAAATGGCCTACAGCGTCAATGGGAAGGTGGTGCATACAAGCTGAATTGATTAGGTGCGTGACCGGTTTTAAGATAATATCACTTGAATATTTGAACAGTTCATTGCTCATGCCATCAGGTTCAGATGTATGTCCATTTTCAGGGCCTCAAGTGCCTTCTCAAGTTGTGCTGTTTTAATTGGTGTCAGTAATGGCCTGGAGTCTCGTGAGAACAGGTGCAATGGCTCATAGTTGTGGTCAGTGAACTTGCGAGTGCCTAGTGTAATAGCAGAATGGATCTCAGAAGCGTAAAAGTAAGAATATTTGGAATGTACACCACCAATTGCTTTCAATTCGTGTAGTTGGGACGGGTGGTTGAAAACTAGTCCTGTGAAAGAGGAGTATTGTCCTCTGGATGATGGTTTAGTGGCAAGGCTACTCGCTTGCCAAATGCTAGGTGGAAGGTGTCGCAAAATGTATTGGTTCCAATTCTGCTCGAGTTGAAAATCGAAAAAGGTAAATATTATATTGCAGATGATGAATGAGCTATATGCTAGTGCCAGTGTGTCGTCAGTGACAGGGTTCATGGATCTAATGCTTAACAATCCGCTCGGGTCGAAAATTGAAAAAGGTAACAATTTTGTTCCAGATGATGAATGACCTATATTCTAGTGCCAGTGCGTCGCCAATGGTAGGGTTCATAGAACGAATACTTGTCAATAATAAAACACGTGCATACTTGCGAGTGCCTAGTGATATAGCAGAATGGATCTCAGAAAAATAAAGATAAGAATATTTGAAATGTACACCCTCAATTTCAGTCAATTCGTATGGCTGTGAGACAGGTGGTTGAAAGCTAGATTGGTGAAAGAAGACTTTTTCCTCTGGATGCTGGTCAAGTGGTAAGTTACTCGCCTCCCACACGCTAGGAGGAAGGTGTCGTAGAATTCACTCGTTCGAACTCCGCTCTGGTCGAAAATTGAAAAAGGTAAAACTTACATTCGAGATGATAAATGAGCTAAATCCTCGTGGCAGTGCGTCGTCAAAGACATGGTTCATAGAACTAATGTTTGGCAATAATAAAAACTACACACATACATACATCCACATAGTTTGAGGATCTAAAGGTTAAACATCAATTTTACAATCATTTATCCGACAGGATTGAATATTGAACTATAATGTTGATGACTATACAATACAGCAACCATTCATCAATTTCGCTAAATGAGTAGAGACGAAAACCGATTGGCAAATGGAAAAGCCAAGAATATAAATTGCAAGAAACGCTGCATGTAAAGTAATGTGATGGAAACCGTTTGATTACTCCGGCAGTAACCTCTCTAAGCCATAGTATGTACCAAGGATTCAGCGTAATATTATTAAATTATATATAATTTTAACATTTGATTATTTGGGCACACCTGTTTAATTTGTACTCTACAAAATACTCGGGTATGGTTGATTGAAATGGTTGTTGGTGTATAATTTCCATTGCTTGAATTAACCCCTCGACCTCCTAATATATAAGATTTTGAATGTTTGAAATAAGATCGAAAAGAATTTGTTGCTGCCATGTGCAGGTGAGAATGACTGCTCCCAGAGTAAGTTGGTAAGAAAAATAGATTACAAGCATATATATTAGTAGCATTTAAATACTCAAAGCTGTTGTTGCATAGGTCAATCTATATGTTCTTGCCATAAATGTTACAAAATATGTAGCAAGAAGCAACATAATTTAGATTTTCTTCAAATCCAGGCCTGTACAGACAATATACTAAACTAATATGGCGTCCAATATTTACAACGAATATGAAGTCAGGAGATTGTATATTGGGTAACTGTACAGAAATCAACAAGCATCTCAAATCGCTTTTAAAACTTCTGCAGATTGTTTATAATATCCACGCGAGAAATTCAAGTCGTGAATCACCCGGCATGTTTATTAAGTACGAGAGAACCGTTTAGATCGTATGCCATGGTAGGTGCTATTGATTTGGTTTGTTTATTCACCTTTTAGTATTGTATGGACATGTGTACCCCTTAGCACTCTGATGGCAATTTTCTATCTTTTACTGTGTCAGTAGCGAAGTATCTGGTGTACGTGTTTCAACAGTCGCAGTGACAGCACCATCGCCCACTAAATTTGTTGAAAACGTTATACCAGTTTATCTTTAAATTGTTGACATCAGAGTGGTAAGGGTTAACCCTTAAATGACGAAGCCGTCCAAAACCTGGCTCTGCGGTGGTCTTGAGGAGTATCCATTTGCAGGCCAATAGAAGACTAGCTTTGACAATTTCCCACTGAAATGACATTCTAATGGTAAATTTCCAATAATAGTCTTCTCTTGGCCTGCAAATGGGCATTTAAAAAACAAATATTTAGAATTTCTTGACCAAATTTAGTCATGAAAGGGTTAAATATGTAAGTCTGAAAAATAAACATGTAACACGCTAAATACAGTCACACATTAACCCGTCGTCGTCGTCGTCGTCGTCGTCGTCATCGTCGTCATCGTCGTCGTCGTCGTCGTCGTCGTCGTCGTCGTCGTCGTCGTCGTCGTCGTTGTCACTGTCAACAGGATTACCAATACGTGCATCATCATCATCATCGTCATCTTCTTCTTCTACTTCTTCTTCTTCATCATCAACATTATCATCATCATCATCATCATCATCATTATCATCATCATCATTGCTCTCGACACAACTACCAATACGTCATCATCATCATCATCATCCTCATCATCATCATCACTATCGGCACAATTACGAATGCAGTCGTCGTCGTTTGTGTTGCCATAGTCAATTTAATATTGTATTCTACATTTTGAAACTAATTCAACTGAGAGTTGTTGCTTCCTATGGCAGCAACAGATTTCAGTCGAATTATTTTCAAAACATTCAACAGCTTTCCTGGATAGGTGTTTGCGGTTTTGAGACTGACATATAAATAGTTAAATGAATATTATCATTCAACAGAACGCCCATAGTTAACATGGTTGTAAAACGGGGAACCGAACAAGTCCGGTAATGAGATATTGTGGCCTAACTGCTACTGTTAAGCAAAAACAGAATCCTGAGCAAATAATTGAGGCACAAAGAACTTCATTCGCTAAATATTAATTAATCCAGTTCACCATGGCGACATGCATTCCATTGATTTGGTTCATGCATCACATGTTAATACAGTATACATATGTTTAAACATAAGTTTGACAATAAATATGCAACGCGCTAAATACCCACTCATATTAAGACCGGCATCGTCGTCGTCGTCGTCGTCGTCGTCGTCGTCGTCGTCGTCGTCGTCGTCGTCGTCGTCGTCGTCGTCGTTGTCGTCGTCGTCGTCGTCATAGTTGTCGTCGTCATAGTTGTCGTCGTCATGTTCGTCATAGTCGACATCGTCAAAATCATGATCATCATCGTCATAATCATCAGCAATAGCAGCAGCAGTAACAGCAGCATGGTCGTCATCGCCGTCGTCGTCGTCATCATCGCCATGTTCAGCACATCGTTGACATCGTCATTTTCCATCTCCGCCTATTGCATACCAACTCATTTTATCGAATTTCCAACAAATGAGAGAATGTCTAAATACATTCTTCAAGTAACTTGAGTCAAAACTATGACCTAAACAGCATGCGAGTGTTTAAACATAAACCTTTGTAAAGCATATCTCTGGCTGGAAAAATGAAGACTACGTGACGCGACGCGAGTCCGACCCAGAATACGAAACAATCCGGTTAACGGTCAATGTCAACCAAGAACAGAATTCTGATTAAACAATCGAAGCAAGCACGCGTTATTCCGATCAGGATTCTCAGTCTGAATCAACAGGTCTCTTTTTCAACTACGCTCGCTCTTAGTCATGATGATAGATAGTTTATATCCACAATATACCATCGGTACTTGAGTGTATAGTGATACAATTATTATTGGCAGATGACTAGGAAACCATATGTATGTACAGACTCACACACGCCTGCACACGCACACACGCACCGGCACGCGCGTGCAGGCACATACGCGCACACACGCACGCACGCACGCACGCACGCACGCACGCACACACACGCACACACACACGCACACACACGCACATGCACACACACACCCACCAACCCAACCACCACCGTCACACACGCACGCACACACAGCACACCCACATTCACTTACGCAAATGCGTGTATATACACACTCCTACATTTATACATATATATACGTAAATATATAATCATTGTAAATAATATTTAATATAAACATCAATGTAAATGTATAAATTGTTTACACGTTAATAAATGTTGAATATTTTGAAACTAATTTGCCTGCCGAAGATTCTCAAATGTCTAATCTCCTTGTAGCATCCCCAAGTGTGCGGAGTGTATGCTGTTGATAAACTAATATCCAAATAGCTGTTGAATATTTGAAACTAATTTGACTGGTGACCTGCTCAATTTATTCTTCTTATACTATATGGTGTACGAATTGTATGTATGTTTGCTTGTGTGTATGCTTACTATATTCTTCTTTCCGTGATAAATTTAATTGCTGTTGAATATTTTGAAACCAATCTGATTGTCCAAAGAGTTACATTTATTTAATCGTGCCGTCTTAAAGGGTATGAACTGGATGCATAGTAATACATCCACAATTTGGTAACATTTTGAAATTAATTATGCAGATGAACTGACCGATTTAGGTTCTCGTTTTCAGTATCAAACACTCTCACTTCTACTCACACGCAACTCCACGCGGCCCTGTTTATACACACACACACACACACACACACACACACACACACACACACACACACACACACACATACGCACGCACGCACGCACACACGCGCGCGCGCGCACGACCTCACGCACGCACGCCCTCACGCACGCACGCGCGTATGCATGCACGCACGCACGCATGCGCGCGCACACATACACACACACACACACACACACGTTTAAGTTGCGCCATCTACCCATTCACCATAACGCATACAAATTCTCCTCCCATGACGGTACACTATCCAACAAAGTGATTCTCAGGATAATGCCATTGCGTTGTCAAAGTTTTGGGCGAAAATGCTCATTCGTTGAGTTCGTTACGCTTCAGGAATGCACTGTAAACATATGCTGCCAGTTTCTTTAAAACATTGCCGGCGAGATCAGAAAAATTTGAAAAACTTCAACCCTGGAGAGAGCATTTAGGCTGTAATGGGGTGAGTG
>CM067372.1:164903355-164918355 GCA_034401795.1 Chaetoderma sp. LZ-2023a | reverse complement strand
GTAGCGACCTACAAGAACCCGATCAAACTACGCGATGCAATTTTAGACAGAAAATGCAGCTGGAAACCCGAATTGGAAGATGAATTTAGAAAGAATTTGTCAGCCGTGTGCGTACACAATTTACTCAAAGATATGACCACGATTTTAATTGACCCACTCAATATAAGCGAAATTACCATTGCAGAGGGTGTTGATAAATTCACCAAAGCAATAAAAACGGCAGCTGATAAACAATTCCTAGTTAATAAATCTCGCGATAACACATTTAGTAATAGAAAAAGGTCAGTTTTCAAGTATTCAATAGAATGTGAGGAAAAGCGAACGCATTTTTTTCAGGCACTTAAGAGGTACCGGAAAGAAAAGTCTGAAATGTCACGGACTAACATGATAAAATCAAGAACCGAGTTTAAGTGGTCTGTTAAAATGAACAATATAAAACAATCTGGAATTTTAACCAGGAATCTACTTAACGCGCAGTATAAAGATAGTAAACAATACTGGAAAATTTTGAAATCCGGTAAGAAGATTAGTAAAATAAACATAGATCTCGATTTCAAACAGGTAAATAATCCTAGTGGCGATTTCTACCAAGCTGAGCCTGATATAAGTAACTACGTCCAGGAAGAACTAAGGACGAACAACATTAGTACCGTTGACGAGTTAAACACGCCGATAACCGATACCGAGATTAGAAAGGCAGTAAGTCAATTAAACAATTGTAAGAGCGCCGGAGCTGACATGTTGATAAACGAATTTTTCAAAAATGCCGTAAACGAACTTTTGCCTTTTATAAATATACTGTTCAATAGTATTTTTAGTAGCGGGTGTTTTCCTAAAATATGGTCGGAAGGCAATTTAGTCCCTCTGCATAAAAAAGGAAATGCCATGGATGTTAAGAATTACAGAGGGATAAGGCTGTTAAGTACACTAGGTAAATTATTCACAACATTTCTGAACAATAGGTTAAATACATGGGCGGAATTAAACGGTAAATACGTAGAAGCGCAGGGACGTTTTAGGGCCGGCATGGGTACCGTAGATAATGTATATGTCCTAAGTGGTGTAATTTCTCACTTGTTAAATAAAGAGAGGAAGTTGTACTGTGTCTTTGTCGATTGTACGAAGACGTTTGACTACGTGGTGCATGACTGTTTATGGTATAACTTGTTAAAAATAGGTGTTAAGGGAAACATGATAAATATTATTATGTCAATGTACAATGACGTAAAAACTCGAGTTAGAGTAAATTATACCTTATCGCAATATTTTACATGTCGAACCGGAGTAAGACAAGGGGAAAGTGTGTCGCCGTTCCTTTTTGCCATGTATGTACACGATCTTGAAGATGAGCTGTATAGAAAGGGAGGGAACGGGGTGGATACATATATGTTAAACTTATTTCTAACACTATGCCGACGATATAATATTAATGGCAGAAAGTAGGCGCAGTTTGCAGAGAGAGTTAGATATTCTAGCAGATTATTGTAAGCGATGGTGTTTAACCGTGAATATTGACAAAACAAAGGTCATGGTTTTCATGCGCGGGGGTAGACTCGGAGATGGGGATAAGTGGTACCTTGACGGGTCTGAATTAGAAATAGCGAAACATTTTAAATATTTAGGAATTTTATTTAATACCACAGGTTCCTTTACGGAGGCTCAGAGAACTTTAGAGGAGCAAGGGCAAAAGGCTGTATTTTCATTACAACAATCGTGTAGCAAGTTTGTAGGGTTAAAGCCAGATCATTAATGTAAACTGTTTGACAAACTGGTGACACCAATTTTATCTTATGGTAGTGAGGTATGGGGGTTCCACCGAGGTTACGAAGTCGAAAAGTGTCATCTTAGGTTTTGTAAACAGATTTTAAAAGTAAAGCAAAGTACCCCAAATTGTATTATATATGGGGAGTTGGGGAGGGTGCCTCTGTACCTGATGAGAGAAGTAAGAATTTTAAAATATTGGTTCAAGATCCTGGAATCTGACGATCACAAATTAGTAAAATGTCTGTATGAAGCAATGTATAATGACTGGTTTAATAATAATTACTGTAATAACTGGGTCAGAAGACTTCGAGATTTGTTATGTACTCGCGGATTTAATTATGTATGGGAAACGCAAGGCGAGGATCTCGATAGGGGACATTTTATTATTCTGTACAAGCAAAGGGCTATGGATAATTTCACCCAAGAATGGAAGGGGCAATTAGAAAATAGAAGTAAATGTAGGTTATATAAACATATTTCGCTGGAGTTATCATATAAACATTATTTAGACAAAGGTAGAATTGCCAAACACAGACAGGCGTTGTGCCATCTTCGAACGGGTTCGCATAAGTTACATGTAGAAACGGGTCGATGGCATAAGCCTTTAGCAACACCGTTGATTGAGAGAATATGCTCCTCATGCGATGATCTAGAAGACGAGTACCATTTTATTTTAGTTTGCCCACTATATCAAGAATACCGAAAGAAAAGTATAAAACCCTACTATTGGAAACACGCAAGTGTTTATAAATTGACCGAATTATTAATTTCCACAAATGATCAGGTTCTGAAGGGACTCGCGGCATTTACTTACAACGAATTTTTGAAGCGGGCTGAACTCGTAGAATGAGTGCTTCCTCAGCAATTCACCTTTCCAAAGTATCCATTCATCATCTGACCTAGTATGACGTCATAATCAGTTCCGCGCGTGTATGATGACGTCACAATCATTACGTCACAAATGGTTCCATATAGACAGTCATCAAATCTCAAAGAGTCTGACACGTTGTATAAATTGTATGTCTTTGTAATTCTTTGCTATTTAATAGACATGCTGTTGGATGACTTGAGGCTGGTTTGACTGGGCGCTGTTGCGGCCTTAGGCAGCACCGGCGCCCAGTCAACTTAGCCTCAAGATACCCAACAGCTCATCTGTATAGCTTTCTGGAAATCGATAATCAGGCATAATCTATTGTATAGTGTACATATTTCGACTTTAGGGATAATCAATGCATTTATTAATTTATTGTTTATGAACGTATATAATAGCTGACCGTCATTGTAGGTTTATACTCTGTACACTCAAGGGCCTATGGCCTAATGTGGAATCAATAAATCAATCAATCAATATGTTCCAATTGATCATGTAATTACGCTCATTATATATATTCAGGGCGTTATGTTTCAATTGATCATGTAGTGACGCTCATTATATATATTCAATGGCCGCCAGATCTTTGACCCCACAATGCATGACAAAAACTCCCATAGGAAATGTATGGGGATTTCAAATGAATGTTTGAAGTGCTACTACACCTAGAGTTTTAATCGGAGCACTCCCATACTTGGGTAGGATGTTGCCACTGATGATTATTTTTGAAAAAAATTTGTTTTCCAAAATGGCCGCCAAAATGAGTTTTGGTCCGATCGACTTGAAATTTGGTGAACTTCTAGGGCTCATATTACCTTGATTTGGTCTTTTGGCTGCCACATATCCCCATACTAAACATATGGGAGCAATAATGGAACAGTGTTATCTCCTATAGTTTTCTTCAGATTCTCTTCAAACCTGGCCAGATTCTAGAGCCTTGAGAGATCTAAAAAGTTTCCAATAAAAATTTTAATATCGCCATTGGGGTCAAGGTCATTCATGAGTAAAGCTTGCCAGTTTTCATGTTTGGCATAAGTTACCTGCACTTCATCAGCTTCAACAGGTAAAGGGAGGTAATTCATGACAAAAAATGTATGAGCTTTCTGCATGAATTGCCTCCCCTTTGCCGTTAATTCATTAATCTGTCCTTTATTTGAGATTTAATGGCATTTTCCTTGATTTTGGTAAAAATATTCCACTACAGCAATTCAGGACACATTATTTTATACTTTAGGGTCAAGGCTATCGGTTTTCAAGAAATCAGCTTTTCCATACCCTGTGTAAAAGTATGGGATTTTCAACTATGGATCTTTGAACTGTGACAACACTTAGACTTTTTTCAGATCAGCATCAGACATGTTCAATGTCTACTACTCCTTAATACCCAGTCATCGCAGATTTACAGTTACTTCGGTACATGTGTTCTAGTTATTATTATTATTATTATTATTATTATTATTATTATTATTATTATTATTATTATTATTATCATCATCATACTCGCTTATTATTATTATCACTAATGACACCAACACATTTCCATCGTCATTACAATCATCATCTTTATTACTATCTTTATTTTAAACTTATTATCATTATTGGTATTAGCAGTATTATTATCACCGTCATTATCAGTGTTATTGTCACAATTACTATCATTATCATGTCCTTCATAGTCGTCAATATCGTCCGCATTTCCATCGACATTAACGTCATTTTTTGGTTTACATCGTCATATTCATCATTATTATAATTATTAGTATCATTAGTGTCTGTCATCGTCTTCGTCGCTGCTGCTGCTGCTGCTGTTGTTGTTGTTGTTGCTATTATTATTATTATTAGTATTATTATTATTATTATTATTGTTGTTGTCGTTGTTGTTGTTGTTGGTGTCGTTGTAGCTGTTGTTGCCATATTGGTGTTATTATTGTTGTTGTTGTTGTTGTTGATGTTGTTTTTGTTGTTGTTGTTGTTTTTATTGTATTAGTGTTATTGGGGTTAGTATTACTGTTGTTTATGTTGTTGTTATTGTTGCCGCCGCCGCCACCATACACAATGTTGTTGTTGCTGTTGTTGTTGTTGTTGTTGTTGTTGACATAGATGTTGATTGCTTACATGTTATAATAAAATAGTATTATCTTTTCGGGAATTCTTTTGATATTATACCGATAAATGCACACAATTTTGTCAACAGTCGTGTGTTTTTGTTGAGAATAGCTCAGAAAATTTAAAGTAGTTATGTCTGTTGTAATAAAATATTGGCAGATGTTTTTGCCTTTCATTCTTGAAATGGTCGCACACAAGTACATAGTGGCACTCGTCCCCTATGTCATTCTGTGAACACAAGTGACAAGTACGTGCATCTCTCGATACTCCCTCCCATCGGCCCTTTTCGATTGGTAAGTAGTGATTGCGTGTTCTAAATGTTGTAAAAGTAAATTTGTCTGTCAATGTTTGGAGATAATGCTCCATTTCCAATGTTTCCTTAAATGATTTACATGTTTCTCCCATTTCTCCAAACCAGTTCTTCATAAAGTGATCTTCGAGGCTTTGTTTGATAATTCCTTTTATGTCATTTACCTGGGCTACTGATTGAGCTGGCCAAATGTAATCCAATTTCCTCTAAAAGCTCCTTTATGGCGTGAATCCACCTGTAGTGTGTGTTGTTTTGGAGGTAAACATTTAGTGTATATGCATATATTTGAGCTGATAGTTTATTTTCCTTCCCAGTTACCAATCTAAGCCAGAAATAGACCATTTGTTGTTTTATAAAGACCTTTAATGGTTTTTCTCCCACTTCGCCATATACCACGTATGATGGTACGCTGCGTTTTATTTTCAATAACTGTTTTAAGAAATTAAGTTTTACCTTTTCAAGGATAGTGCAGTTTTCAATGCCTATGATCTCGCTGCCATATAGTAAAATGAGTTCGATCGTCTGTGGAATAGTTGTATATGGCAGTCAACTGGTAGGTCTAATTTCTGCACACGACGAGTTAGTGCATAAGCAGCTTTGCCGCTTGTTCAGCTTTATGTTTTTGCGCGTATATGAGACGACCATTGATTAAAAATGTAATGCCTAAGTATCTATGGCTATCAACAATTTCTATTGGGTTTCTCTTAATGTTAAATTTAAGCTTGCTGTATTACCGTTTAGTTCTTCCGAATACTAGTACTTTAGATTTATCCTGGTTTATTTTTAGTTTCCATTTATCAACATATTTATCAACTATATCAAGTGACTTCTGCAGGTCCTGTGGGTTCTCCCATGCTCACTGTATCATCTGCATAAAGTAGTTTTCGTAGTCTGCAAATTATCACTATTTCATTTTCTCTCGTATACAGCACTATTGCTTTACATTCGTTGTTTTCCATGAAGTCTTCAAGGTCGCTGATGAATAGTGAGAACAGTACAGGGGATAGGGGTTCTCCTTGTCTGACACTAAGTCTACACGTAACTGTTGCGGATACATTATTGTTAAGTTTTATTACAGATTTACTATTGTTGTACATACTTTGTATTACTTTCAAAACATTACCATTAATTTTGTGATTCAGCAGCTTTCCCCAAAGCCCTTTCTTCCAAACCGTGTCGAATGCCTTTTCAAAATCAACGAATGTGCAATATAATCTTTTCTTCATTTTTTGGAAAATGTATATTATTTGAAATGATGTGTACATGTAATCAGTGGTCGAGTAACCGTTCCTAAACCAAGCTTGGGTTTCCATCATTAAGTCATTTTCATCTAAAGAATTCTCTATTCGGTTACAAATTATTGATGTAAAAAGCTTTCACAAACAGCTGAGTAAAGTAATGGGTCTGTAATTTTTCGGTTCCATAGGATCTCCGTTTAGTTTATATATTGGTATTATTCTGCCTATTGTCCATGTCTCTGGGATATCTGTGGTGTCCAGTATTCTGTTAAAGATATAAATGTACAGGTTTAACATTGTTTCTTCTGTCGATTTTATGTATTCGTTTATAATGCTATCATATCCAGGTGAATTGTTATTTTTGAGCATTTTTATAGCTTTTGAGATTTCAGCTGCCGTGATTGGTTTGTTTAGCTCATCGTTTTCTTCTGTTATATTTTGAGGTGCTATGTCGTCATGACTATCTGGTTCTGCATCTGTAGGGTCATTCATGTTTTAAAGAATTCATACATAGTGTTTATATCAACTGCTGGGCAGATTTCTTCCTTTTTCTCTCCTTAATGGTGTTCTAGTATGCTTTGGAGTTATTTGAGCTTAGTTATCTAATTTGTGTTCTGTAGTTATACTTGTGCTGCATAATAGCTATGTTCATTGTACCTTTATAGTATGTATCTCAAGTTGATCAAAGCATACCTATGCGCAGCAGTTTTTTGTATGTGGAATATTTGTCAAGCTCTGTGGTAAGTTTTTCTGGCGTTCTCGTTACACCATGGTTGCTTTGATTTTCTTCTAGCTCTAGGTCCAGTACCTCTTGTTCCGAATATGTTTGTAGCTGCGTTTTCAAATATGTTAGCAACATTTTGTGTAATATTTTCAAGTGGTGTGTTCTCCGTAGTATTAGTTATTATATGGTCATTTAGTATTGTAAGTAGCCGGTCTTCTTTTACTTGGTTCGCAAACTTATCTTTCCTTTTTGTTTTCCATTTGCCCGGTTTATTTTTATCATTGCCTTTGTTTTGTTTGTCATGGGGTATTTCCTTAATTGCCGTTGAGTTTTATTGATATGGTTAATGCACAATGTATGTCGGACAGCAAGTTTGAGAATTTTAGGATTTCAAACTCCGTTATAAATTTAAAAAGGGGGTGTGTTGCCATGGCATAGTCGATTACACTTTTATTACGACATGTTAAGTTGCCTACCAGAGCATCCCTCCCCAATCTACCGTTTAGGATGGTAGGATTCTTATATTTGCACAATATTATCAATCTTAGTCTGTAGTTATCTGGCCTGTTCAGATCTTTTGATATTCTGTTGGGTATCATAGGGTTTGCATCTGGTGCTATGTCATTTGGGTCTACATCTACTAAATGTAAAAGTTGGTCATCTTGTGCTGCATAATCCGGTAGGTGTGCGATTTTTGCGTTTAAATCGCCCATTGACATAATATAGGTTGTGCTTGTCGTGAATTTAACAAAATCTTCTTCGGTTTCATCGAAGGCGTCAATGGACGAGTATTTTTAGCCTTCGGGTGGAATGTAGATACATCCCACCATTAGTTAGTTTTCTAGTAGCGTTATCTCTTTTGACATATATATCCATAACACATATTCGCTGCTTGTTCTTATTTCCTGGATACTTTAGCGGTCGCGTTAATCCGCATGTATTTATGGATCGAATTCTGAGTAAGTTATTGTTGTTTTTGTTATTGTTATTGTTGTTGTTGTTATTATTATTATTATATATTTTTTTATCTGGCTGTTGCTGTTGTTGTAGTAGTAGTAGTAGTAGTAGTAGTAGTAGTAGTAGTAGTAGTAGTTGTTGTTGTTTATGTTGATAGCGATGTTGATCTTGTTGTTTGTGATAATGTTGTTGTTGGTGTTGTTGTTTGTGTTGATGATGTTGCTGTTGTTGTTGTTGTTGTTGTTTTTCTAGTCTGTCTCTATGTGTTGGCCTTTGTCGTACATTGTTATTATAAACATTATCAGTATCATCATCACGATCATCACCACTGTTGTAGTAATAACATAATTGCCAACAGCAATATTTTGGCCATTTTGACTATAGCAATGGTTGTTGTTGTTGTTGTTGTTGCTGTTGTTGTTGTTGTTGTTGCTGCTGCTGTTGTTGTTGTTGTTGTTGTCGTCATTGCCATCGTCGTTGATGGCGTTAGCAGCGGTGTTGGTGGCAGTATCGATGGCAGTGCTGGCAGTGATCGTAGTGGTGGTGGCGGCATTGTGGGCAAAAGCGGTAGTAAGAGTGGTGATAGTGGCTGCATGGGTGGTGCTGGTGGTGGTAGGGTTGGTGGTATTGGATTCGTGTGTAGTAGGCAGCTTGGTTAGCATCATCTTAAAATGGGTTATTGCCCTGACGGCCCACTTTCGTCACGGGTACCATGCTGTATAGTATTATTGGGGATGACTTCCGATGGTTGGCATGTGTGCGCTGGGCGATGAGTTTCCTATTTGTATTTGGGGCTGTCCATGAATTGCACTATTGTTTACATGTGCTAGTGTTACTGTAGGGAGTGGTATTTGGACATGCCCATTATTTCACCGGGGTTTGCATTTGCATGCCTTTGCACTTCTGGTCCTGGCGCTAGAAAATGTCTAACTGTTTCACGCCACTGTAGGTTTTGCTGGCAGGATGTTCCTCGGGTGAACATCTATTTTCTATCGTTGGTACCGATATTGGCACCGAATGTTTGAGCTGGCAATTCGTTCATAGTATGGCCGGGGAAGGTGTTGGTGAAGGGCAATCAAAGAATTCTTTGTCATTGTATATATATAGTTTATCAGCCACTAGTCTTGAGCGTCTGCCCTCTGCCCTCCGAAGATTGGCACAACCTACGTCTTCTCTCTTTTATCTCTGCCGGGAACGGATCATTGACACTGTAAGGTGTGCCACCAAGTGTGCCAAAGGCTGTTGTGCGAGCCAGTTCTTTATTCTGATACCGAGTGTCAGGTTGTATGCCTATCTGAGCAGCGTTCACTACAGCTCGCTGATTGTTGAATCCACATGGTGTTGCATCCACCACTTTAGTTTGCGTGTATGTATTACTGATTAGTGGTGGCTGTTCTACTACAACTACTACTACCGGCTGTGAATGTCCATGCGTAGATGTGTCATTGATAGGTAGTTCATCAAGAACATTAAGCGCGGACGCAATAGCTGAACTCGTTTCAGCAATAGACACTTCTTGCGGTTGAGTTAGGTCATATCTTTTGCTAAAGATAGTTGCTTCATGAACAATGTTCGGATCTAATTCAGGAACCACAGATGGTGATGAAGCTGTGTAACCAGGTGCCCTTGGTGCGTGTTTTACCGTCATTACATCGGCCACGCACATTTGCCCAGGAACACGTTTTGTTGAAAATGTGTGTTCACTGTTGTTGTTTGCCCATTTTGTGTGCGAAGGGAGCACGGATTGTCGGCGCGTATAGTTCTTTTTTCATTCTATGTATTGCGGTCACGTGATCCACACACTCGTCTACTGCGTTGGTGCTCAATGTACAACTCTCTGATACCTGTTCAGATTCGGATTGTCTGTGTTAAATAAAACCCGATTCCAATCGGGAATATATATCCGGCACTACATCTCATCTGACAACCAGTTTGGCTGGGTACTGAATCCCTGCCTGTTTCCCTGCTTGTTTGGCGGATCAGTATTCCGGCCACAACTTCCCACGCGCCTCTATAATCTGTGGCGGATAGTTTCTGCTTATTGAATATTGACTGCCATGCAAAAAACATGTAGCCTTTAAAATATCGTCTATATCCATATAGTCCCTGAACAAGGCAATTAATGGGCGAGGCCTATGACTGTTCCGTTTTAATGCTGAATGACAATGCCGCAGCCATTCATAACTTTAAGTTTATGTTGCAGAAATAGAGAATCTGGAACGAGGTCACTTTTCATATCACTATTATTGACCGAGTTGAAAATGATCAATTTGCACGAGCTTTAGCGTATGGAAAATTGATAATTTTCAACAAGGTTCATAATAGTGATATGAAAAGTGACCGAGTTTGAGATTTTATTTATCATGTAAACTGTAATTTTGAAATATTTTCCAATAGTTGCTGATATGACATTTTATCTGATTTCTCATTGGTGATTTTCGTGAAATCGATACCGCCGCTGTGACGCACCACTACTTGATAACAGATACTGAATGCGCAGAAAAATATGGTGACAAACACAAAATCGTGCGATGTCAGCCGTAATCTACACTTTTCTTCTAAGACTATCGCGGAGCCACGGCCATCAACCGTTACTTCGCTGCCGACTGATGAACTGTCAAATGATGACATTTTGCTATAACGTTTCATGAATGACAAATCGTAGTAAACAAATCGTAGTAAAACAGTACCGTGTAGTAATCCCTACGCATCACGCTCACATCAATCGATGTTTAATTGGTGGATTTAAATGGGTTGCGCACCAAATAGCCAATGAAAATACTCCGTTGTTTGATATCGAAAAATATGGAACGGCTTGTTTATATGATAAAGTCTTTAAGTGTGTTCACTGGATCTTCACCATCCTGCTCATCAATGCCAAACACACCAAATTGTGTCGTCTGCTCCGCGCCTTCAAATCGATACATTTGTCAACACATCAATGTCACTGTGAGTTCTCGAGATAGCGTTTGTATTGTCTTCCACTTAAAGCCCGAGCGCGCGTATGTTGTCTTGTAACTATATCTAAGCCGCCCAAGCGTGCCATAATAACATTAAACTTGTCGTCGATTAGCATACAGGCGCCAGTCGCATTTACTTCCATATTGTTATTACCAGGATCAGTATTTTGTCCAGTACAATATTCAACGTTACTGTTCGTATAATGCGTCCTCGCATTATGATAGACAGTTTCACGATTGTCCGCTCTCGAATCGTCCGTGCCGATACGTTGACGTTTTGGAGGTATACGGCGAGGATGTTGACCTCCCTGTCAATTCACGATAGCAATCGCCATTATACCTTGGCTGGCAGAGTGTATGACGTTAGGCGGGCCAACATTTGGCGGCGGATACACTGGAGGTGGATATGTAGGGTGCCCGTTGTAAGGATACACTCTCTGGCTCACAGCAGCTCTGTTTCACCAGCTAAAGTCGGCTGACATGTAATCAAGTGTTGAGTGACTATACACACCATGCATGTTGACTACGAATGGCTATCGGCTTAAATCTACACAGCTGAATATCGAAATCTAAATTAGAAAAAATTTGACAACTAGAATCGTCAATATCTTTCGCAATCTTACTATACACTACACACCATACAGTATCTAACAGGCATTATTAACATCTTGTCGCACTAATTTCAAAACGTAACTTGTCAAGAAACATAACAGTCATGAAACACACATCGACGCTCTCAAAAACAAGCCACGGAAAAAGCTATGAGATCAGACAAGGCACTTCCTTAATGAAGGTGATCTAGTAATTGCAAACCACACACCTTTTACATTTATTTCCTCTCTCAAATGACATCTGATAATATCATAGACCACCTACCCGCCTTTAGTGACCACCTAGGCATTCGTGTGCTATTCTACGTAGCGACCTGCCTTCCGCAAGGACAGACCTGACTTTCACCAATTATTAGCCAATAGATTAGCTAACTACCCTATTACTTAGCCAAATCTGAACTATATTGGCCAATGTTTTCCAGCATCTACTATCATCACCACCGAGTAACCCTTTCAATGCCACATAGCAGATATAAAATTAGGTTGACTATTTTGAAACTAATTTGCCTGGAAGCAGTTTCTTTGTCGCAAAGAAGCCAGATGCGTTTCAAAATATACACAAGTTGGCATATATGAGTGCTTTTGACACGAGATATTAGGATTTCAAGGTTTACTTGGTCATATTAAAACATACTATAGGTCCTAGTTACAGATCTCAATTTTAATAGCATTTGACTAATTAGCGAATTTGGTATGCCGGTTCCTGCTTTAGTTACCCCCTAGGTATTCTTCATGACGAGCCGTTTTTATCCTCCCACATAGGCCCACGTATTCTTTATGACAACATGTATTTTGTTACTATGTATACACTAGGCTGAACTGGACTACTTTAAATTCACGTTCGAGATAAGAAAAAAGTGTATAAATTACAATTGCTGCGCCTCGTGGGCGTCGGGGAAATTTTATTAACCGGACGTCTTCTGCCAGAGGCATGGGCGTTATGCATTTCAAGAGAAAAGCCTGTATAATACTATTGTAGATGTGAAAGAGTAGACAAAATTTGCTAAAAGTAATGTATGCGTAATTATCATTAGTAATTGACTTTCTTAACCCTCTTGCGTCAGCAGAAAGGAATGGGGCGCTTCGATCAATCAGAAAGCGGCTCGTGACGTGGGCGATGACGCGGCGTGTCCGTGATAGTACATGGCTGAATAAAATCACAGCTTTTCACCTAGTTTTTATGTAGTAGATTATTACCATTTTAAGCGACATGCACGCTATTCCTTGGACATATGTCCTGTTGATGGAGAGTCGAACAAAACGTATCAATATTCCAATGGTTGACCAGTTGATTTGGCAAAAGTATCTAATTTTGCAGAGAAATTATGCAATTTATCAAGGTTGCTTTGTTCCAAATTTCTTTCGTGACGTCCTCACGTCATTACTTTTAGAACGGGGAAGCAGGGCTGTCAGAGCGACCATTTGCGTAAACACTAATGTTACAGTCCATAACTGATATCTTACTCACCATTAGTCCTCTAAATAATAATTGTTTGGCGAAATATCAATTATAATATATAAAATGTTCTGTTGATAATTTTGAACACAATTGAATTTGGAGACATTGCTGCCTTAGGCAGCAATGTCTTCTAATCCAATTGTGTTCAAAATATTTAACAGTACCTTTTTATTTTTTATTTGAAACATGTTAATGATCCCAGTAGTATTACTGTTGAAACTGGTTTCTAGCTTTTTTGTGATCGCAACTGCCGTTCCGACGCTCCCAGGTATGAATTTCAGAAAATTCACAAACCCGTACACCCCCCCCCCCCACACACACCCAGAGCACTAAGTTTGACCCTGATAAGCACGGGAAGAAACCACACCAGTGAACGTGATTCAACTGTACAAAAGGATTATCTGAGTGATAACGTCAGATCAGGACTTCACTTCATTCCTAGAGTATGAGTTATTCCCCGCATCCGCTCTCATTGTCTGATGACATATTAATGAAGAGGATGGAGAAGTCCCTGTCATATCATCGAGTCATATGCCACAAGCGAACACACGTATCCCAAAGGTTGTATAGTTTATAGTAGACGACGGTTATCTACTGTGATGCCTGGTATGGCTACAACATGGAACATACAGTTATTTGTACAACACACATATCCTATATATAAATGTAAGTTGGTACATGTATAAGAAGTTATATGTAATTTTGACAGTTACAGCCATGCTCATATAATAACGACAGTAGAGCGGATTCGAAGAGCCACACAGATCAAGTCCAAAGAAATATTCTTCACCAATGACATGGCATGCCTATTACCATTCGTCAAGATCGATCTTTGACAAAGGGAGAGTGCAAATCCATCTTTATTGAAGGTTTGTCAGAGCAGATGGTACAATCTGGAAAACAAATAAAAAGTGCAAATGCAGATGCTAATACGACGATTGTTCACACTGCAATAGATCTATCACATCATAAAACGTTGTAGCTCTAAGTATTGATAGCCATTTAATCATTTTGCTGGCACAAAACATTCTCAAACAGACAATGGACCTTTCCACTTTATTCATCCAGCATATGGCTTCATAATCAACTACGTGACGTGTAGAATGACATCATAATGAAGGCGGACTATGCGTTGAACTTGAACTTGAACTTGTTGTACAAATTGTAAGATACTACTATTATTTGCTATTTAATACATATTCTGTTGAATAGTGTGATGCTAATTTGACTCGGCACTGTTAACCCAGTCAAGTTAGTTACAAAATACTCAACAGCTTACCTGTATAGCTTTCAGGAAATTGATAGTTAGGGCATTCGGAGATTGATCAATCTCTATACGGCGAAGTGTGCGTGAGCTTAGCTAGCGATGGGCGGGGCATCGCTAAAAATGGAAAGGGGCATTACCTGTACGTCTGCAAATCTTGGAGTGGAACAGACGGTACCAAAGTGTATGATACCAGACATATCCAACGTTGTCTACCGGGTTGGGGTGGGGGTGGAGGGGAGGGGGGGACCAAGCCGCAGTCAGCAGTTGCAAAGTGTCCAATTCGCAGTAACCTTCAGATCGGATCCCCATCACCAACATCTGCCGCGGCAAATGCACTTAATGTCCCCGTGTGTTTATCACCAGGTGGAACAATGGTTAGGTTGTGACTTACCACCGATTGAAGGAAGTTGGGATTTAGTCTATGGATAGCTCAATTCAATTTCTTTTGTCACAAGCCTCCATCCCCAGATTCTCTGTTATGTCTGCTTTTATGCAAGTGCAACACTGGTTGTGAACGAGGTGCGGATGCAAGAAAGCTGGTATTCATTGTTCACCGCTATGTGGACAGTGTTGCGGTGGTGACTGCAGCGATTATGAAGACCCATAGACTGACGAGACAAGCAGTGAGGTCTGACGTGAATAGCTCACTGGGCATGTACAGTCTGACAATGGTTCTGATGAAGATTCACAAGAGCATGAAGAGGAGAACTTTGCTAATTCTGGTGTTTATTCA
>CM067372.1:164843163-164898163 GCA_034401795.1 Chaetoderma sp. LZ-2023a | reverse complement strand
TCAGGCTGTATGAGAATAAGAACAGTATATTCTGATGCCGAAAAATAGTATCTATTTGATGTAAATACACGAAAAATTCAACAAGAGAACAGCTGTAACCCGCCGCTTGACATAACTCAACCGTGGGAATTTTGTTGCGCCCTATTGACTAGCCACGCCCCGGGTTAGAGAGGTCATGGCCTATCATCTTGTTCAAGCATTATTAGATGTCTTGGGTGTTCACAACTTTATCCAGCAATAAAAACTTAATTCTGAACGAATTTATAATACAGACAGTCGTCCAAACAAATATTCTTAGCCATATATTGATGAAATCAGTAATTAGGTTATACATGTGATTTATAGACATGTCAAATTAAAGAGAGTTTTCCCGAATATTACTACGTCATTA
This sequence comes from Chaetoderma sp. LZ-2023a, assembly GCA_034401795.1. Classification (NCBI taxonomy): domain Eukaryota; kingdom Metazoa; phylum Mollusca; class Caudofoveata; order Chaetodermatida; family Chaetodermatidae; genus Chaetoderma; species Chaetoderma sp. LZ-2023a. The sequence goes on along the minus strand of CM067372.1, from coordinate 164,897,772 downwards.
CGCTTCTGGCCAATCAAATGTTGATGTAAAAACAGCAGATATGCTCTCTGGAGAGCATAAAAGGCAGCGCACACAACATTTCTTCGCCTTCTGCTTCTAGCAGTGAGCCATAACACCTCTCCCCCTCTCTCTCTCTCTATCTCTCTCTCTCTCTCTCTCTCTCTCTCGCTCTCTCTCTCTCTCTCTCTTTCTCTCTCTCTCTCTCTCTCTCTCTCTCTCTCTCTCTCTCTCTCTCTCTCACTAACTAACTAACTAACTAACTAACCACTAACCAAGGCTGATTGGGCCGACAGTGTCTAATAGACATTAGCACCCAGGCATAATAACCTTTCAGAGTGCAATACCCTGGCATTTCTCGTGCGCGCGCTACATATGCCTAAGCATGTCTACATACTGCCACGTTTGTGCACGTTAGACTGAACGTTAGACTGAATGTTAGACTGATGCTAGATGCATTTTTAGGAGCACGGTACGTCGAAATTTGTTGTAGATGAACGCAAAATTCTGCTCTAACGTTGCTGCTAAAATCAACAGCTCAGCCGATACATAGCAGCTCAGACAGACAGACATTGATGTACAGATGTAGAAAGATCTGGTGAGGTGGTAGCAAATTCTCTCTGTGTTGTAGCTTGACCGTAGAGTTGAAAGACTCGTAGTGATAGCCTCCACAGGGAATGTTACAGGCAAGCATCCGAAAGCTTCTGCAAGTAGTGAGTCTGTAACAGCTAACACTGATCTAACTTAAAGTTGTGGCAATACCCTGGCATTCCTCGTGCGTGGGCATACCTCGAATGTGTTCAACGGGCAGACCATGTGGACATCGTTACGGTGTACATGATCTGATGTGTGAATACAGCCATGAGAAGAGAGTAGTTCTTTCGTAAGACTGACGTGGATATGGTAGGAATCACACCACTATTGTAGACTGTTTGCAAAGCAACAGTGCGCAATAGTGTGTCTGTTTACAGACCGCTTGATTCCACAATATCCTACATAGTACAATACCAACGAACAAACGTGTACTGTTCTGTTCTTTTTAGCTGTTAAAACACCATGTCAATATTTTTGACGATAGAACATCATCTACACAAATTCGGTTTGTTTTATACATTGGTTTAGCTATCATAGCTCACGCTCCTCAAGACAACATTATACTCATGATCATAGTAGTAGAAGAGGGAAACTGTACACAGTAGGACATGATCAAACATACACATTACAGCCACACACACAAACAGACGAACAAACATTCAATTCTAGAATACAAAACACACCATCTACAACTCAAAAAGCTAGCTGATCACATTAAATAACGCACATAGTCCTATGCTCATATACACAGATTAGCACAACTATTTCTCTCTAAAAACTACATGGTCATGCATATTTTTGCTTAGACCAGACGAAACGGATTAACGTTCGTCCTGGGGTAATTTCAACAAAATTACAGAGTCACTAGGACTTAAAATCACCAAGAAGAGACCCCATTGACAGCATACAAAAGTTAACCAGTTGTTGTCAAGATACACACATGTATATGTGTATGTATGCGAATTTTGCAAGAGCATTAGCACCACCGTAACATTGCTAATAACATAGTCTTGCTCAATAGTTACTGCAACTATTCATGATATTACACTAGCGTCTGTTGAAATAATACCAAGCCTGTGTGACGATACAAGGGAGACAACTCGTATCACGAACAACACATTACCATGCAGAGTGATGCCCCTTGAACAGTGTTTCGTACATCTCAGAGGCTGCAGAATCACCATATTCTGCTTGAATTTTGGCGCTGTGTGTGTGTGTGTGTGTGTATACGAGAAGGATAACCTACACTATGGAAGGCTAGTTCAATCCACTACATGCGTTGTCACGGAAAGTACAACAGCTTGCATCAAGGCTTAACATTCGCCAGCTTACCAGTGATGTACGCCCAGTGAGTGCTACCAACGCTAGTAGTACGAATTTGAATTTGGAGCCTCACAGGAACGCTGTATCTGTGTATGGAATAACACCTCAGCCAAAGGCTGAAAAGCAGCATGAGGTGGGAAGCATTTGCGACACCAATGAGACGTGTATTGGTCCCACGATAAATAATGTTGAAGCACCACCGACTGCCATAGAGCAGACAAATATTCTGGCATATCCACAGCCAGCCATGAGCGTCAATGAATCATTTTCAATAGATCACGAACGCTTTATGGGCAGTAGTAATGATGGTTTGGGTCGGAACACCCCTACATACAGCGCCCATGAACAGAGCTCTTCTCTGCCAAGCCTGAGACGACTTGGCATATGTAACCATGAGCAAAACACACTACCAGTTAATTCACATGGCAGGCCTTGCAGTCCGCCTATGGCTGACTCACAGGAACAGGCAAGAGAAGGCCTAGAAGCCACTATCACTGCCTTAGGGGGTGAGGCAACAGTAGCCGCGATGGCGCAGTTGCTAGCTGGATATACAGATGCAACAGCATCACAAAACCAAGCTAGCACTGATAGATTAAATATTGCAAATGCTATTTGGATGGATGTTAAAATAAAGCTAGAGCCTGTCAGTAATACTGTCACACTACCGGAGCTTGAAACTAGCCATGCTTCGAGGCCACTTACAGGATATTACCAGTCAGTGGGAACACCAACTCCAGCTGGTGTCAGACATGGTTGCGCTCCAGGCTATGTGGCAGACATGGGTGTGGATAAAATTAGTGCTCCAATTGGTGGCAGCCGGGCCCGAAAAGCTTCAATATCAAGTGACTTCTGCAGGTCCTGGGGTTTCTCCCATGATCACTGTATCATCCGCATAAAGTAGTTTTAGTAGTCTGAAAATTGTCACTATTTCATTTTCTCTCATATACAGCAGTATTGCTTTACATTCGTTGTTTTCTAGGAAGTGCTCAAGGTCGTTGAGGTATAGTGAGAACAGTACAGGGGATAGGTTTTCTCCTTGTCTAACACCAAGTCTACTCGTAATTGTTGCGGATACATTAGTGTTAAGTTGTATTACAGATTTACTATTGTTGTACATACTTTGTATTACTTTCAAAACTTTACCATTAATTTTGTGGTTCTGCAGCTTTCCCCAAAACCCTTTCTTCCAAATCGTGTCGAATGCCTTTTCAAAATCTACGAATGTGCAATATAATCATTTCTTCATTTTTTGGAAAATTTATATTATTAAAAATAATGTGTACATGTGATCAGTGGTCGAGTAACCGGTCCTAAATCCGGCTTGGTTTTCCATCATTAAGTCACTTTCATCTAAATAACTCTCTATTCGGTTACAAATTATTGATGTAAAAAGTTTTCCCAAACAGCTGAGTAAAGTAATGGGTCTGTAATTTTTCGGTTCCATATGGTCTCCCTTTAGTTTAAATATGTGTGTTATTCTGCCTATTGTCTATGTCTCTGGGATATTTGTGGTGTCCAGTACTCTGTTAAAGATATAAATGTACAGGTTTAACATGGTTTCTTCTGTCGATTTTATGTATTCGTGTATAATGCTATCATATACAGGTACTTTGTTATTTTTGATCATTTGTATTACTTTTGAGATTTCAGCTGTCGTGATTGGTTTGTTTAGCTCATCGTTTTCTCCTGTTATATTTTGAGGTACTATGTCGTCATGACTATCTGGTTCTGCATCTGTAGGGTCATTCAAGTTTTTAAAGAATTCATGCATAGTGTTTATATCAACTGCTGGGCAGATTTCTTCCTTTTTCCTTTCCTTAATGGTCTTCCAGTATGCTTTGGGGTTATTTGAGCTTAGTTCTCTAATTTGTTTTCTGTATTTATTCTTGTACTGCATAATAGCTATATTCGTTGTATCTTTATAGTGTTTACTCAGGTTGATCATATGCTCTCTATGCGCAGTGGTTTTTTGTATGCGGAATGTTTTTCGTGCTATGTGGTAAGTTTTTCTGGCGTGTTGACATTTCTCGTTAAACCATGGTTGCTTTTTCTTCTAGCTCTAGATCCAGTACCTTCGGTTCCGAATATGTTTATAGCTCCGTTTTCAAATATTTTAGCAACATTTTGTGTAATATTTTCAAGTAGTGTGTTCTCCATAGTATTAGTTATTATATGTTCATTTAGTATTGTAAGTAGCGGGTCTTCTTTTACTTGGTTCGCAAACTCATCTTTCCTTTTTGTTTTCCATTTGCCTGGTTTATTTTGATCATTGCCTTTGTTTTGTTTGTCATGGGATATTTCCCTAATTGCAGGTTGAGTTTGTTTTGATATGGTTAATGCACAATGTATGTCGGACAGCAAGTTCGAGAATTCTAGGATTTCAAAGTCAGTTATATATTTAAAAATGTGTGTGTGTTGTCATGGCATAGTCTATTACACTTTTATTACGACTTGTTTAGTTGCCTATCAGAGCATCCCTCCCCGATCTACCGTTTAGGATAGTAAGATTATTATATTTGCAGAATTATATCAATCTTAGTCCGTAGTTATCTGGCCTGTTCAGATCTGTTGATGTGCTGTTGGGTATCATAGGGTTTGCATCTGATGCTATGTCATTTGGGTCTACATCTACTAAATGTAAAAGTTGGTCATCTTGTGCTACATAATTCGGCAGTTGTGCGGTTTTGTGTTTAAATCGCCCATTGACATAATATAGTTTGTTCTTGTAGTGAATTTAACAATATCTTCTTCGATTTCATCGAAGGCGTCAATGGATGAGTATTTTGAGCCTTCGGGTGGAATGTAGATACATCCCACCATTAGTTCGTTTTCTAGTGGCGTTATCTCTTTTGATATATATGTCCATAACACATATTCGCCGCTTGTTCTTATTTCCTGGATACTTTAGCTTTCTCGTTAATCCGCATGTATTTATGGATCCAATTCTGAGTAATTTATTGTTGTTGTTGTTATTGTTGTTGTTATTGTTGTTGTTGTTGTTGTTGTTATTATTATTATTATTATTATTATTATTATTATTATTATTATTATCCGGCTGTTGCTGTTGTGTAGTAGTAGTAGTAGTAGTTGTTGTTGTTGCTGTTGTGCTCGCCCTTGCTGATTTTCATGTTGCTGTAATTGCTTTTGCTGCCGCCGCTGTTGTTGTTTATGTTTATGTTGGTGTTGTTGTTGTTGTTGTTGTTTGTGTTGATGTTATTGTTGTTGTTGTTGTGGTTGTTCTTTGTGTTGATGTTGTTGTTGTTGCTGTTGCTGCTGTTGTTGTTGTTGTTGTTGTTTTTCTAGTCTGTCTCCATGTGTTTGTCTTTGTCGCACATTGTTATTATACACATTATCATTATCATCATCACGATCATCACCACCACCATCATCATCACCTGTTGTAGTAATAACATAATTGTAAATAGCAATATTTTGGCCATTTTGACTATAGTAATAGTTGTTGTTGTTGTTGCTGTTGTTGCTGTTGTCGTTGTTGTTGTTGTTGTTGTTGTTGTTGCCATCATCGCCATTGCCGTCGTCGTTGGTGGCGTTAGCAGCGGTGTTGGTGGCAGTATCGATGGCAGTGGTGGCAGTGGTCGTAGTGGTGGTGGCCGCATTGTGGGCAAACGCGTTAGTAAGAGTGGTGGTAGTGGCTGCATGGGTGGTGGTAGGGTTGGTGGTATTGGATTCGTGTGTAGTAGGCAGTTTGGTTAGCATCATCTTAACATGGGTTATTGCCCTGACGGCCCACTTTCGTCACGCGTACCATGCTGTAAAGTATTATAGGGGATGACTTCCGATGGTTGGCATGTGTGCGCTGGGCGATGATTTTCCTATTTTTATTTTTGTATGTGCTGGTGTTACTGTAGGGAGTGGTACTTGTACATGCCCACTTATTTCACCGGGGTTTGCATTTGCACGTTTTTGCACTTCTGGTCCTGGCGCCACTGTAGGTTTTGCTGGCAGGATGTTCCTCGGGTGAACATCTAGTTTCTATCGTTGGTACCGATATTGGCACCGAATGGTTGAACTAGCAATTCGTTCATTGTATGGCCGAGGAAAGGTGTTGGTGAAGGGCAATCAGAGACTAGAATTCGTTGTCCTTGTATATATAGTTTATCAGCCACTAGTCTTGAGCGTCTGCCATCGGCGCGGGCTTCGCCGAAGATTGGCATCAACCTACGTCTTCTCTCGCTTATCTCTGTCGGGAACGGATCATTGACCCTATAAGGTGTGCCACCAAGTGTGCCAAAGGCTGTTGCGCGAACCAGCTCTTTATCCTGATACCGAGTGTCAGGTTGTATGCATATCTGAGCAGCGTTCACTACAGTTCGCTGATTGTTAAGTCCACTTCGTGTTGCATCTACCACTTTATTTTGCGCGTTTGTATTACTGATTATTGGTGGCTGTTCTACTACTACTACCGGCTGTGAACGTCCATGATGAGGTGTGCCATTGATAGGTATTTCATTAAGAACATTAAGCGCGGATGCGATAGCTGAACTCGTTTCAGTAATAGACACTTCTTGCGGTTGAGTTAGGCCATATCTTTTGCTAAAGATAGTTGCTTCATGAACAATGTTCGGATCTGATTCAGGAACCACAGATGGTGATGAAGCTTTGTAACCAGATGACCTTGGTGCGTGTTTTACTCTCATTACATCGGCCACGCACATTTGCTCGGGGACACGTATTGTTGAAAATGTGTGTTCACTGTTGTTGTTTGCCCAATTTGTGTGAAGGGAGCACGGATTGTGGGCGCGTATAGTTCTTGTTCATTCTAGTATTGCGGTCACGTGATCCACACAATCGTCTGCTGCGTTGGTGCTCAATGTACGACTGTCTTGATACCTGTTCAGATTCGGAAAGTCTGTGTTAAATAAAACCCGATTCCAATCGGGAAATATATCCGGCACTACATCTCGTCCGACAACGAGTGTGGCTGGGTACTGAATCACTGCCTGTTTCCCTGCTTGTTTGGCGGATCGATATTCCGACCACAATTGCCCACACGCCTCTACAATCTGTGGCGGATAGTCTCTGCTTATTGAATATTGACTGCCATGCAAAACACCCGTAGCCTTTAAAATATCGTCTATATCCATATAGTCCCTGAACAAGGCAATTAATGGCCGAGGCCTACGACTGTTCCGTTTTAATGACCCTAGACGATGGACGTGCTGAATGACAATGCTGCCGCCATTCATAACTTTAAGTTTATGTTGCAGAAATAGAGAATCTGGAACGAGGTCACTTTTCATATCACTATTATGGACCGAGTTGAAAATTATCAATTTGCACGAGCTTTAGCGAGTGCAAAACTGAAAATTTTCAACGAGGTTCATAATAGTGATATGAAAAGTGACCGAGTTTGAGATTTTATTTATCATGTAAACTGTAATTTTGAAATATTTGCCAATAGTTGCTGATATCACTTTTATCTGATTTCTCATTGTTGATTTTCGTGAAATCGATACCGCCGCTGTGACGCATCACTACTTGATAACAGATACTGAATGCGCAGAAAAATATTGTGACAAACACAAAATCGGGCGATGTCAGCCGTAAACTACACTTTTCTTCTAAGACTATCGCTGAGCCACGGCCATCAATCGTTACTTCGCTGCCGACTGATAAACTGTCAAATGATGACATTTTGCGATGACGTTTCATGAATGGCAAATCGTAGTAAACAAATCATTGTAAAACAGTACCTCGTAGTAACCCCTACGTGTCACGCTCACATCAATCGATGTTTTAATTGGTCGATTTAAATGGGTTGCGCACCAAACAGCCAATGAAAATACTCCGTTGAATATGGCATGTGTGCTCATATCGAAACATATGGAACGGCTTGTTTATATGATAAAGTCTTTAAGTGTGTTCACTGGATCTTCACCATCCTGCCCATCAATGTCAAAAATACCAAATTGTGTCGTCTGCTCCGCGCCTTAAAATCGATACATTTGTTAACACATCAATGTCACTGTGGGTTCTCGAGATAGCGTTTGTATTGTCTTCCACTTAAACCCCGAGCGCGCACATGTTGTCTTTTAATTATATCTAGGCAAACCCAAGCGTGCCATAATTACATTAAATTTGTCGTCGATTGACATACACGCGCCCGTCGGCATACACGCGCCCGTCGCATTTACTTCCATATTGTTGTTACCAAGATCAGTATTTTGTCTAGTACAATGGTCAACGTTACTGTTCGTATAAGGCGTCCTCGCATTATGATAGACAGTTTCACGATTGTCCGCTCTCGAATCGTCCGTGCCGACACGTTGACGTTTTGGAGGTATACGGCGAGCATTTTGACATCCCTGTCCATTCACGATAGCAGTGGCCATTATACCATGACTGGCAGAGTGTACGACGTTAGGCGGGCCAACATTTGGCGGTGGATACACTGCAAGTGGATATGTAGGGTGCCCGTTGTAAGGATAAGCTCTCTGACTCACAGCGGCTCTGTTTCACCAGCTAAATTCGGCTGACATGTAATCATGCGTTGATTGACCATACACACCATGCACTACGAATGGCTATCGGCTTAAATCTACACAGCTGAATATCGAACTCTAAATTAGAAAAAAATTGACAACTAGAATCGTCAATATCTTTCGCATTCTTACTATGCACTACACACCATACAGTATGTAACAGGCGTTATTAACATCTTGTTGCACTAATTTCAAAAGTAACTCGTCAAGAAACATAACAGTCATGAAACACACATCGACGCTCTCAAAAACAAGCCACGGAAAACGCTATGAGATCAGACATGGCACTTCCTTAATGAAGGTGATCTAGTAATCGCAAACCACAAACCTTCTACATGTATTTCCTCTCTCAAATGACATCTGATAATATCATAGACCACCTACCCGCCTTTAGTGACCACATAGACATACGTGTGCTATTCTACGTAGCGACCTGCCTTCCGCAAGGACAGACCTGGCTTTCACAAATTATTAGCCAATAGATTAGCCAACTACCCTATTACTAAGCCAAATCTGAACTATATTGGCCAATGTTTTCCAACATCTACTATCATCACCACCGAGTAACCCTTTCAATGCCACATAGCAGATATAAAATTAGGTTGAATATTTTGAAACTGATTTGCCTGGAAGCTGTTTCTTTGTTGCAAAGAAGCCAAATGCGTTTCAAAATATTCAAAAGTTGGCATATATGGGTGCTTTTGATACGAGATATTAGGATTTCAGGGCGTACTTGGTCACATCAAAAGAGTTACATAAGTAGGCCTCTACTTATCATAAAATGTTCTTCAATGTGAATTTTAATGATTCATTACTTAGAAATTATGGAAAATATTCTTTAATTATTAGCTAAATATTGATCCAATCCTGCTTTCTATTAGCCAGATCTCAATTTTAATAGCATGTGACTAATTAGCGAATTTGGTAGGCCGGTTCCTGCTTTAGTTATCCCCTCGGTATTCTTCATGACGAGCCGTTTTTATCCTCCCACATAGGCCCACGTATTCTTTATGACAACATGTATTTTGTTACTACGTATACACTAGGCTGAACTGGACTACTTTAAATTCACGTTCGAGATCCAAAAAAAAGTGTATAAATTACAATTGCTACGCCTCGTGGGCGTCGGGGCAATTTTATTAACCGGACGTCTTCTGCCAGATGCGTACTATGTGCGTTATAAATTTCAAGAGAAAAGCGGGTATAATAATTTTGTAGATGCGAAAGAGTAGACAAAACTTGCTAAAAGTAATGTATGCGTAATTATCATTAGTAATTGACTTTTCGTAACCCTCTTGTGTCAGCATCGCGTCAATGCTCTCAAAATGCTACTTAATTAACACTTTAAAGGAAAGGTGAAGGGAGCGATAAAAGCGATTATCTCGACACCTTATATACTAATAAAGCGTTTGCGGAGTGAATACTGGACAAAACATGACAATGCTATCGTATTGGGCGTTTAACCATGGCAAATTACACATTTTGGAGATTTTCGGGATCACAGCCATTTTCCTCTCCTTCAGAAAGGAATGGGGAGCTTCGACCAATCAGAAAGCGGCTCGTGACGTGGGCGATGACGCCACGTGTCTGTGATGGTACTTGGCTGAATAAAACTACAGCTTTTCCCCTAGTTTTTACGTAGTAAATTAGTACCATTTTAAACGACAAGCATGCTATTCCGTGTCCTGTTGATGGAGATTCGTACAAAACGTATCAATATTCCAATGGTTGACCAGTTGATTAGGCAAAATTATCTAATTTTGCAAAGAAATTGTGCAATTTACCAAGGTTGCTTTGTTCCAAATCTTTTTCGTGACGTCATTACGTCATTACTTTTAGAACGGGGAAGCCGGGCTGTCAAAGCGACCATTTGCGTAAACACTAATCTTACAGTCCATAAATGATATCATACTCTGCATTAGTCCTCTAAATAATAATTGTTTGGCGAAATATCAATTTTGAGCACTGTGGAAAAATTTCTGTTGATACGTTTGAACACAATTGAATTGGGTGACATTGCTGCCTTAGGCAGCAATGTCTTCTAATCCAATTCTGTTCAAAATAATCAACAGTACCTTTTTATTTTGTGTTTGAAACATGTTAATGATCCCAGTAGTATTACTGTGGAAACCGGTCTCGAGCTTTTTTGTGAACGCAACGGCAATTCCGCGGGCCCCAGATATGAATTTCAGAAAATTCACAAGCCCCCCCCCCCCCCCACCCAGAGCACTAAGTTCGACCCTGATAAGTACGGGAAGAAACCACACCAGTGAACGTGATTCAACTGTACAAAAGGATTGTCTGAGTGATAAAGTCAGATGAGGACTTCACTTCATTCCTAGAGTATGAGTTATTCCCCGCCGCATCCACTCTCATTGTCTGATGGCATATTAATGAAGAGGATGGAGAAGGCCCTGCCATATCATCGAGTCATATGCCACAAGCGAACACACGTATCACAAAGGTCGTATAGTTCATAGTAGACGACGGTTATCTACTGTGATGCCTGGTATGGCTACAACATGGAACATACAGTTATTTGTACTGACAGCCATGTTCATAGCATAACGACAGTAGAGCGGATTCGAAGAGCCACAAAGATCAAGTCAGCAGTTGCAAAAGTGTCCAATTCGCAGTAAGCTTCAGATCGGACCCCCTCCACCAACATCTTAATGTCCCCGTGTGTTTATCACCAGGTTAAACAATGGTTAGGTTGTGACTCACCACGGATTAAATGAAGTTGGGATTTAGTCTATGGATAGCTCAATTCAATTTCTTTTGTCGCAAGCCTCCATCCCCAGATTCTCTTTTATGGCTGATGTTATGCAAGTGCAAGGCTGGTTGTGAATGAGGAGCGGATGCAGGAAAGCTGGTATTCATTGTTCACCGCTATGTGGACAGTGTTGCGGTGGTGACTGCAGCAATTCTGAAGACCCATAGACTGATGAGACAAGCAGTCAGGTCTGACGTGAAGAGCTCACTGGGCATGTGCAGTATGACAATGGTTCTGATGAAGTTTCACAGGAGCATGAAGAGGAGGACTTTGCTAGTTCTGATGTTTATTCGGAGAAACCTAAATCTCATCTTTGTTTTAGGTGAATGTGAAATAACTATCTTAACTCGGATTATGTTCCTGTATGCACTTAATGACACAATGGCCTAGATGTTTGAAAATGTGACCCAAAATCAAACCAATCATAGCCAGTCATATTATTAATGGATGTGCCAAATTTAGTCATTCTTGCATTGCGGAAATATCCTGCAGAGAGAGAGAGAGAGAGAGAGAGAGAGAGAGAGAGAGAGAGAAAGAGAGGGAGAGAGAGAGAGAGAGAGAGTACCTTGTGTCTAAAATTGATGTTTGTGGATCCTGCGAGAATCACTGTTTCTGATTACGAGCAGAAAGCAATTATATTATATGGCGCATTTCAAGGGCGATGCCATCATTTCCGGAATGGCTTCGAACGCTCATATATGACATGCGGGCACCATCCCCACCAAGATTCATCTCTACCATATTTTACCAATTTCTTTGCCCAAAAAATCCCCATTTTACTGGACTATAGGTGACGGACGGACTGAGATGGAACAAGTGTGCAGACGGTGTGCATGGGAACAGGCTGGCGGGCAGGCATGCTAGCAGGTGGGCGGGCATGCGAGCAAACAGACAGGCGGCTTGGCAAGCAGGCAGGCAGACATGCGTGCTTACGGGCCGGCAGTCAGGCAGGAAAGCAGGCATGCAGGTAGGCAGGCAGGCAGGCAGGCATGCAGGCAGACATGCAGACAGACAGATGGACAGACAGACAGACAGACAGACAGACAGACAGACAGACAGACAGACATACAGACAGACATACAGACATACAGACAGACAGACAGACAGACAGACAGACAGACAGACAGACAGACAGACAGACAGACAGACAGACAGACAGACAGACAGACAGACAGACAGACAGACAGACAGACATGCAGGCAGACATGCAGGCAGGCAGGCAGGCAGGCAGGCAGGCAGACAGACAGGCAGGCAGGCAGGCAGGCAGGCAGGCAGGCAGGCAGGCAGGCAGGCAGGCATGCAGGCAGGCAGGCAGCCCGTGTTGCCTCGCCTTATGGCAAGTATTACTACTTTCGTTCGCCATGCCATATTGGTCGCCATGTCATGCGTGGTCATCATCTTGTTCTCTTTCACTCGGGATTTCAGTCCCTGAAATGTCTGGAAATATTTTCCCAGACTATAAGTAGGATGTGCCCTATCCATCTCCAGTTAACTCCCTTAATGGAAAAAATTGTTCACGAAAATCAAAGTATTTGCTTATTGAATGGGCATTTGCAGACCAAGAGAATACTATTTTTGAGAATTTCCACTGGAGTGACTGGCTCGAATATCGCCCCAGTCATTCCAGTAGTAAATTGTCAAAAATATTATTCCCTTGACCTGCAAATGGGCATTCCTCAAGACCACTGGGTTTTTTGCAATGAAATGGTTAATACTTGCGGTATTACTGATGGGTGTGTGTTTTGTTTATTCCCACAAATCTTCACTGGAGGTTCTGTACGGACGTCTAATGTACAAGATCCGTTGCAGACATGTGTTGATGAAGACATTTAGCCTGTGCGTCAGATTGTCTGTGTATTAACTTTGGAGTGGTCTCAACTTGGTTTAATGCTCTTGTTCCTCAAAGCTGGCTTGAAGTACTACACAGGTCCGTATGCAAACACAATTTTAATATCCATTTATACAACATAGTTGAAATTTAATCAAAACCCGTCTATGACATATAAATCGTACGAGCATACAGAAAGAAATAAGTGATAAATGCAAATTTGAAAACATGCAATACGTGAATTCTGATTTCAACATTTTCAATTCCTGAAATCTAAAAGCCACCTGTATCTACGTCACACCAGTTACGCCTAGCGTAGCCCCGCATAGGAATCAATAGTACACGAAGCGAGTATCGAAATGCGGTGCCGCCGAAATTACCTTTAGCACACGCAATATATGTCATTGTTTCCAGTACAGGTTTTCCTGCTGAATACGCTCGTACATGTTTACTTTTTATTAAACAGACTGATTTCCTCTAACTTAGTTATCAAAGAGGTGTTGGAAAATCCGGCAAATTTTGATAATTTTCATTGAAATTGTTGTGAAAGGGAGATAAATGGTGTCTCATAAGAACCGTCTGAGCAAATAAATTACCGTGATTAGGTCCCATACAGGTGATAGATTTTGATTTGGGAATCGACCAGTGTGCTAGCGGCGCCGGGCTGTCAGATACTGAACAAAAGTTGTTTTGTTCTTAACAGAGAACGTTTCAAGCGAATCGGTGTGCATTTTAAAATACTTACACATGTGTGATCTGTTATAACAGGCGTATCGTGCACACTTTAAGAACTGTAATGGCAGGACACGTTCGAGCAATCATGGCCTTGACAATCCTATCCATAGTCTACCCCTCAAATCTTGCCCCCACAATGCTGTCAACTTAGGTGAACTTTCCAACACAATGACCCTTTACATTTTTAGCCCCGCCAACACCTCGATCGTATGTGGATCGACCGATCTCGGAATAGCCTGACTATCAATTTCCAGAAAACTATACAGGTAAGCTGTTGAATATTTTGAAACTAATTTGACTGGGTGCTTTTGCTGCCATAGGCAACAACAGCGCCCAGTTATATTAGTTTCAAAATATTCAACAGCATGTTTATTAAATAGTAGAGCCATTCAATTTGTACAACGTTTCGGACTATTAAGAGTTAAAAACGGGCCTAATGAAATCATTTATGACTTAATGATTATGATGTCATTCTACACGCCGCTTAGCTGATTTTGACGTCATATCACGTCAAATCATCGATGGATATTCTGGAAAGGTCTATTAGCTTATATTCCAAGTAGATAGAAGCATATCCATTTACTCTAATAAGAACTTAGAATTATATTTTCTTTATATTTTGACCTGACACAAGAACATAGGAGACATTGAACAAAGTGAACATAGATTTCTGAAGAATTATTCTGATAGACTTTATTTTAATAGTAGCCCTATACACCAACCTATACAACATAATAAATAATAGGGCTGAGGTTCGTGAGGATTTTCACGAACCGAACCCGTTCACGATACAGGTGTCCGAACCACGAACTGGTTCACGAACATTTGTAATATGCTATTGTATGCCAGATATTACTCCTAACAGAAAATAACATTTAACGGCAGATGGCCTTACTGGCTAACTGGTAGAAAAACAAAAATGACAAGTTCTCACACCAAATGTTAGAAAATAATATAAGATTCATAGCCAGCTAAGTTCCGTTCATGGTCATATTCGTAAATCACACTTAGAGGACAGAAGATGCTGCTGCTGTTTTCCTGTATGGTTTTCCTAAACTTAGATATTGGAATTCATCGGTGAAAGGGTTAGCTTATGTATGGTTCATGAATCACACGAATCCCATGCAATCGAACTGAACCATAGTTCGTCTTCGCTTGGTTTGTGATTTTCTGAACCAATGAATGTTCGTAGCAACATAATACATAATGTCATAATTTCACGATTTACATACTTGATATATTTCTTATTCTAGCATCACGTTAAGCGACTAATGGGCCTTTCCTATTCACCCACCCATCATATGACGTATATAATCACCCACGTGACGTGTAGGATGACGTCATAATCAAGGAATGACGTGGATAGGTACGTCACAAGCGCTTAATTGAAGTGTGTTGTACGAATTGTATGTCTTTACTATTTAATAAACATTCTGTTGAATATTTTGAAACAAATTTTACTGGGCGCTGATCAAATCTCATAGTAGTTGTTGACAACCCAAGGAAGACAGGTGATGATCGTCATCTTGAACTGTCTAATGCTGAGTGTGCGTGTGTGCGGTTTGTGTGCGTGAGTACGTTCGTGCGCATTCGTTCGTTCCTGCGTGCGTACGTACGAACGAACGTGCGTGTGTGCGTGCGTGTGTGGGTGTGTGTGTGTGTACCAGCCTATGTGCGTATATATAATATAATATGTGCAGAGATGAAGGTTGTATCATTGGTGGTTATCTATGAAGATGGTAATATAATAATATCAGTGACAATGTTCGTGTTGTATTCATTGCAGCGGAACCGAAATAACTCCGTGACTGAACGCACCGCTCCACTACTCTGTCACTGTCTCTGTCTCCGTCAGGTCCGAGTATTGTCTGGCAACATAGCATTTACCAAACCATACATGATAACCAAACATTCTATAAGGATAGCCATCCTCTGTTGCTGTAATAATAATAATAATAATAATAATAATAATAATAATAATAATAATAATAATAATAATAATAATTGTAAAATCTTTTCGGATTCCTCAGATTTTCCGGATCTTTTCTATCACGTCAAAAATTGTGATATATTGTCACATCGTTCCTTGAGCTAAAATTTGAGCCAAATCAGACCAGCAGTTTCCGAGATATTGATAGATCTGGAATTTAACCAAATTACGAGACTGGTTCCTTTCTCTAGATCACGGCCAATGTCTGGAAATTATCTTGCATGCTTATCTTACTTCGTAGATATTATCTTTAGAAAATCGGATCTGTTTGCCTCAATCGTTAAAATATAATAATAACAAGAGTAATCAGAAACTACCAGAACCCCACCCTCCCATTTTTGGCACATTGTAAAATCTTCGGATTTTCCAGATTCTTCCAGATTTTCGGATTTCTTTCGGATTTTCGGATGTCTTCGGATCAGGCTAAAATTTGAGGAATCTAGTTGTTAAAATGTGTGTTAAAATTTGAGCAAAATCGCATCAGTAGTTTCCGAGATTCTCTTGCATGCCACGTTCCTTCATTATGCTAAAATCAGCTTAAGCACGCGCCGGACATAGTAGCTTCCAGAGTGCAATAGGATTGTTATGTCCGACTTCATGAATATGTAATAGTGTAGTATTTTGCTTTTATTAGACCATAATGAATGATTCCAGTTTATCCATCAATTATATGGCGTCATAATCAACTATGTGACGTGTGTGCTGGCGTCATAACCAATGGCGTGATGAATAACGTAGTTAAGTTCTTCACGAATGCTTAATTTATGACGGACTAAGCGTTGTTGTACGAATTGTATTCTTTACTATCTAATAAACATGCTGTTAAATATTGCGATACTAGTTATCCGAATTAACGATAACAAAATATTCAACAGTTTACCTGTATAACTATCTGGAAATTAAGATTCGGAGAGTGCAGGGATCGATCAATGACAACATGGCAACGCGTGAGTGGAGCTTAGCTAGAGATAGGCGGGGCATATCTAAGACTGGATGCTAACCAAAATGATTGTTGTTTTTTCTTCAACAGCGGCTTTCTATACAGGTGGGCATGGATGTACGGCATCACCTAACAAATGTATGGGCGGGGTGTGGCATTGGGTGAGGATGTGCCCTGCGTAGTAAGGGTCATGAAGTATTATGGTCCACGCCTGTGCATGGTACAAATAGGTTATGATAAGAGATATATGGATTAGGTATAGGGAGACCAGTACTGGTAGAACTCCGGTATGAATAGAGATAAAACAAGATCGTTTCCGGGCACAGACATAGTTAGTGATCACGACCTTGTAATGGTGACCGTCAGGGTATGATTGAGGAAGATGAAAACGCCAAAATACATGATCGAGGCTCAGAATCGATCTCTGAGAAGATAAAAGATTCCACCATCTCAGATCTCAGCCCCGCCAATCTGTAGCTAAGGCCATCCCATGCTTTTCCCGTGTAGGTATCTATCGAACCCGGAACAGGTAATTGTTAAATTTATTGAAATTAATTTGGCTGGTCACTGTTGCTGCTTATGGCAGCAACAGAGCTCTGTCAAATTAGTATAAAAGTATTCAGCATACTTGTTATTACGTAGCAAAGACGTACAATTCGTACACATGACATGCTATTAAGAGTCCATGACGGATTTAAATACGCCATTCATGACGTATTCCACTTGTGACATCAATCTACATGTGATTTGATTATGACATCATATACTTGACTGACAGACTGCATTCCTCCATTCGAAGTCAAATTATGAGTAAAGTTTGAGCCACCACTCCTGTTGGAACAAAACAGAAACAACAGCAGATATTCTCGGAATACGTAAATGCAGAAGAATGGGTCACATGTCATATCTGGAAATAGATAGACAGGGAGTTCAGGGATCGATCGATTCCAATACAGGCAAATCGTGGTGGAGCTTAACTGGAGATGGGCGGGGCACAGCTAAAACTGGATTCCTCCTTTAAGAAGTACAACATTGGGCAGAAGCTGATTCAGACCTTCCAATAGCCTTATGTCAAAGATACCAGTGAAGCTGATTCAGACCATCTAATAGCCTTATGTCAAAGACACCAGTGAAGCTGATTCAGACCTTTCAATAGCCCTATGTCAAAGATATCAGAGAAGCTGATTCAGACCATCCAATATCCCTCCCTATGTCAAAGATACCAGTGCAGTACTCGCCCATGTCACCATAGGGGATTGATTCAACATCTCAGTCTGAGTCCATCATGGATGCCTTCTTTGACGAATCTCTTCAATATCTTCCCGGTGTGCATCATGGATGAGGTTCTCAAAGTCCCTGTCGGCACAATCAGTATCGGAGGACGTACCATCACAAACCTCTGCTTTGCTGGTGACATTGTCGGGTCCAGAAGCAACAGAACAACAACTAGCTCAACTTGTTGACAGACTAGATAAGGCATACACCAGATATGGAATGGAAATTAGTGCAGAAATAACTAAGCTGATGGCGAACAACAAAACAATAGTCACAGACATCATATTGGGCGCCCAGAAGCTTGAAACTGCCGAACCGTTCACATATCTAGTGTCCAATATCAGCGGCGATGGATCAAAATCAGAAATCCTCGTATGAACTGCCCTGACAGAAGCAGCTGTGGCAAAGATAAAAATATTTGGACGGACAACACCATCTCCATGAAATACAAGAACAGTCTTTTGCGTCCTCTTCTATTGCCCATCTGTTTGTATACATGCGAATCATGGACCCTTAAATCAGAGCTGCAAAGGAAAATTCAAGCAATCAAAATCAGATGCTATCGAAGTTATGAAGGCCTCATTACAACAGTGAAGAAAATGAGACGGAGGAGGTATGGCCACATACCGAGATCTAGTGGCCTCGCCAAGACCACCCTTCAGGGTAGGGGTGGAAGGGAAGAGACAAACAGGCAGACAAAAGAAGTGGCGTGACAACATTGAAGAGTGGACAAGAAAGCCCGTTTGGCGAACCCGTTTGGCCAACCAGGCCGCCGTTCACAACCTCCAAGAATGGACCTTTCCAGTTTTAGCTATGCCCGGCCCATCTCTAGCTAAGCTCCACCCACACCTCGCTCGTGTTGATCGATCGATCGATCTCTGAACACCCTGACTATCAATTTCCAAAAAAACTACACAGGTAAGCTGTTAAATATTTTGAAACTAATTTGACTGGGCGCTGTTGCTGCCTAAGGCAGCAACAGCGCCCAGTTAAATTAGTTTCAAAATATTCAACAGCATGTTTATTAAATAGCAAAGAATTACAAAGACATACAATTCATACAACGTGTCGGAGTATTTGAGATTTGGTGACGGTCTATATGTAACCCTTTGTGACTTAATGATTGTGACGTCATCATATACGCGCAGAGCTGATTATGACGTCATACGTGGTCAGATGATAGATGGATACGCTGGGAAGGTGAATTGAGTACACTAGTACTGAGGTCATCAGCATGGCATCCATATGACTCCGCATAGTGTTAAGGGAGCAAGGCAAGTCAATGCATATGAGGATATAATGATCAGTATGTATACACTCACCGCCCTCCAGTCCCCTGTGGGCATGCAGATGGTACCTAAGTACTGACAGAAATCGTTAGATCTTCGGACTCTTGCTTGAACAGCGCCCATACGATTCTTCTAGTCTCTGTTGTAGTGGCAGGGACCTGCAGAGAAAATGACATACTTGAGGGATTCATTTCTAGCTATGCCCCGCCCATTTTTAACCAAGCTCCGACCAGTTTTTTAGTGTGTTGGAATCGATGTATATACTTTGAACTCTGAATTCCAAGAATCCCAATTTCAATGTAATTATACAGGTAAGATACTGAATTGTTTGGAATCAATTTGGTTGGGGCTGCCAAATTAGTTCCATATTTCTTAGAGTGTACATTCATCAAATACCTACACTTTGAACACTTCGTGACGGAATTCTCAATTTTTCTGATGAAGCTATATGTCATTATAATTGTAACATCGGCTAACATATGGCATACTTGAACTCGACATTAGATACTTGTGCGACAGATCGGATCCATCAATTAGTAATATTTTCAACCATGCCTATGACGTACACTAGCTTCTGTTTATGAATTGTCAGACAGTAAAGAGTACAGACTAAAATAATATAGCACCTAATAGTTTTAATTAATGTGGTGTCTGAACATTAACGCTATGTGAAATACACATAAACAAATAAATACCCGTATCTCATTCAAATTTCCTCTATTTACCAGTACACAACAACTTTAAACAAATAATTTCAACTAAGATGGTGTCCTAAATAGAAACCGCAGCTATTTAGCTGATAATATTTTGTACATAGCGGTTGGGCCGTATCTTGATAATATATTGATTTAGTTGATTCTGAAGCGCACACATAATAAAAAGGATACTCCTAATATTATTCATATTATAAGTAAAAAGCCTTGCCTGCATGTATGACGTAATCTCTTGACCAGTAAGGCCGGCTTGGCCGCTCCTTTGGTTCTTGACGTTGCACACAGCTCAGTGGATAAATGGCAGATTTCTGCCAAAATAGCGTGGAATAGCTTATACTCTCTCGAATCCAGGATCAAACATGAACAAGCAAAATCGGTCATTTGCTAGAATATAAGAAAGCAAATAGTTGTACAAAAAATTGATATAACATATCGAATCATAATGTTTAAGGGGAGACTATGACATAAATACATATAAAGCCTTTCATGGCGAAACCGGTCAGAAATTTGCCTATATAGTTGTGTCGAACAATGTTCATTTTCAGGCCAGACTATTTTTGAAAATTTGCGACTGGAATATCGACTCAGTCATTCCAGTGGTAAAATTTTCAAAATTAGTCATCTCTTGGCCTGAAAAATGACATTCTATAAAGGAATAATTCGAATTTCCTGACCAAATTTGCCAATAAAGCAGTAATCTGTACTTACTAAGCTTGACAAGCAGAATGTCACACGTGT
This sequence comes from Chaetoderma sp. LZ-2023a, assembly GCA_034401795.1. Lineage (NCBI taxonomy): Eukaryota > Metazoa > Mollusca > Caudofoveata > Chaetodermatida > Chaetodermatidae > Chaetoderma > Chaetoderma sp. LZ-2023a. The sequence goes on along the minus strand of CM067372.1, from coordinate 164,877,074 downwards.
GATCCTAATCTTTCTATCTGAAATTAGTGATGTAATAGAGGGAGCCATTTCTAGCTAAGCTCCGCCCATCTCTAGCTAAGCTCCGCCCACGCTTTGCCCGTGACGGGTTCAATCGATCCCTGCACTCTCCGAATCTCAATTTCCAGAAAACTATACAGGTAAGCTGTTGAATATTTTGAAACAAATTTGACTAGGCGCTGTTGCAACAGCGCCCAGTCAAATTAGTTTCAAATACTCAACAGTATATGAGGACATTAGATACTACTGACACATACCGTCTGGATGTGAATTGTAGTAATGAGCATAGGCACCGGCAAACCAATTGTACGCCACTTGCTTCCGCATAACAATATTGACTCTTGGTTCAACCCGGTATATGGCTGTACCCAGGTTTCGTTCCAGTCCCGTGCATCGCGATATTGCCATAGCTGCTTCTCCCGGAAAGTCTTGTTTGCCATGAACCTCGGTACATAGCTCTCTGTCAAATAACCGTATTGAAATACATAGACAAAATTTAGGTTTCCAGAAATCTATACACATACGCTGGCGAATATTTTTGAAACTATTTTGACTGGGTGCGACAGCAACAGCGCCCAGTCCAATTACTTTCAAAATACCCAGCAGCATGTTTATTAAATAGTAAAGACGTAAATAGCACACACGTAACACACGGTAGTGAATCAAAACAGTCCGAGATAAATTACATTTTACGTTTAACCCTTACCATGCTGATGTCAATATTCTATCTTTTACTGTGTCAATATCAAAGTAACTGGTGTACTTTTTTCAACAATTTTGGTGGAAGATGTTGCTGTCTACGACCACCGTCTCCCACCAAATTTGTTGAAGAATGAAGACCATTTCATCTTTTAATTTAATCTGATAATTTAATTTTTTGACACCAGACTGGTAAGGGTTAAGCCTTGGAAATACGTTGTCATAGTTTAAAGACAACTATAGTCTATACAGGTATGTTAAATTTGTCGGGGCTAATGTGTGTTTTTTGTCTGTAAGGCCATACCAATTTATTCTTTTTTTGTTTTACAAACACTTCTAACTTTTCCATGTCTAGAAAGAGGTAATGCTGACATTTTAAGGCATTATCTTCAACATTCTTTCCATCTAGCAATTTTTCGCAGCCAAACTCATTTCCGAATTCCTCAGAATTTGCTGTAAGTCTTTTGGTTCTCTGTAGCTTTACTAACCGCTCAAAATGGCATTGCAATGGCCATGACAAACGTCCATTTGCTGGCAAAGAGAACACTTTTTTAATTTACCATTGGAATGGCTGGCTCTTCAACAAAAATTGTATTTTTTTGCCGGCAAATTGACACTTAGTCCAGCCAATCTAAGACAAAAATATAGGTGCATCCGGGCAAAATTGCAACATAATTTTGTCAGTAGGTATATGGCGAAGAAGCAATGGCATTTTAGCAAAAAAGAAGCTAGATAATTTTGACGGTGGGAAATATATAATTTTAGGACTCTTTTGCGCCGCGTTTATTACTGATTTAACGAGCGCACACATTTCCCTTACGGTCGTCAGCTCAGGATTTAAATCGCTAACGCTTCCTCCATGCTCCCATATATACTATTTTAAAACTGGCACGCTTATTTAGTGTTATGTTAGGTGTCAATCTATGCTTTATGAACGTCAATTTGTACAACAGTTACTAAAATATCTGACGTGATACCGGATTTCGGATTTTCTTCTTACGTGTTAGTTGTGGTGTAGACCCCATCTTTCTTTTCTTGGAGTACCACAAGCGGACACTAAGTGTTCTACTGATGTACTGATGACGTAAACTTAGCTGGGTGTGATAGGTGATAATCCACACACTTTTGGTATATTATTCATTAATACATACAATTCTCATTTTTGCCGGAATGCAAGGTATTTACATTTACCAAGACATACATTTTTTCAAATAAATGTAGGCAATTTGGAGCGTACATGTGTGTGCCTGATTTAAATTTATTTTTCAATTATGGCATTTTAAGCAATTATATAAATTGTATATCTATAGCATGCAGGTTTTTAGCTGGTGTGAGAACTACACAAATAAACACCATCACCTCCGTTGCCTCAGTGTTGCACCCTACATATTATAATGTTCATGGGTTTTATTTGATTAAGTGATGATGGCCCCCTTCCCATGACAACACGTCTACGACCACACAGAATAACACAATCAACCTTTAGATGGCATAATAATTAAATCAAGTTTGAACCATGACAGTGTTTAATGTGCGTTTAAATACCACTTAAAGGTAATGTACTGGGGATGGTATACAGAGAAATATGGTCGAGGGGATACATGCATATAATGAACACTTGTCGACTGACAACCGGGCAATGTGGACTGCTGCAGAGCACACCACGAAAGCAGGATATAGAATACTAGAGGGAGTGAATACGCTACAACAGTGGACAGAAGATTGAGTGATGGAAGTCAATGAAATCAAAGACCTTACCCAGCATCTTCTCATTCACGCTTGGAGAGAGTACTCTACCACAGATCGGCACACTCACCTTTTTGGCACCAATCTAGATTACCTCCTGACATGAAATCCCTGTATTGAGTTGACGGAGGTGAGTGCCATCAGGAGGTTTGGTGTTATGAGGAAGCTCTTGCGAACCACATGGGGGTCAGACTAAAAGATCATGAGAACTGTCTATACAAGTTCAGTACAATATGTGTTGGAGTATGCCTCAAGCAATTGGAACACTGTGTCAAAGATGAAGAAATCAAATCTAGACAAAGGGAAAAACGTTGGACTCAGAAGCATACTTGGCGCATTGAAAATTACTCCTATATCTATGAAATGGAAAAGACGGTCAGCATCCAACCACTGGACACCTGAAGGGAGAAAAGAATTTCTGAGACAGGGTGAAAATTTCAAGCGACTCATGGATCATCCTCTCCAAATGAAGATGCATGCTCTAACACAGAGCTGCCTGATACAACAGAGCCAGACACGCTGGAGAAATGCCAGGAGAATGTAGGTGTTATCTAAATAATCAAGATCCCTGTGAGATTCTGACACACCAGGTGCGGTCTCCAGAGCCACCCAGCGTCGGACTAAGGACGAGCCGCTCCTGCACTCGCTGGAAAACAGGAACAGACTGATGCCACACACAAAGCCCTGGCACAGCACATAATCTACCAACGCCATAAGAGACAGCAGGTCTTCAGCCAATGCACGGGAGTACCTTCTGAAACCATCTCTGTACGTAGTGGGTCCCCCCTGTTCCACCTCAAAGTGTAAATAATTGCCCTCCTAGTAGCTGTCGACTACCTGAGGGGGGTGGGGGGGGGGGGGGGTAGCTGGGTTATGGGTGGTGGTCCCGGACGCCCTCCCAAATTTAATGTCAACGTTACTGATTAGCAGTACAGGCTGAATGGTTGTGAATATCAAATATACTGTATATACTCTTTAGCCTATTGCCAATTTGCATCTCATCACTTAAAATTGGTAAATTTCAACTTTCATGGGTTAGGTTTGGCAAAAGGTGATATTTGTGAAATTCCATGCATCAATGATTATAACTGGCAACATATCGTCCTTTAGTATTCAGAAGTGGTAACAAATCATGTTTCAGGGTAGAGATATCATTTTTCAGCACCAAGAATTGCTAAATTATTGTTATTTCAGTGCTTAGAATTTACAACAGATCAGCTTTCCTCACTCACAATTGGTAAATGTTTCAGGGTTATGTTTGGCAAAAGGTCTTCTCCCATGGCACATTATTTTTCAGCTCTAAGAATTGGTAAATTATTGTCTTTCAGGGCTTAGAATGGACAACAAAATAACTTTCCTCACTCACAATTGGTAAATGTTATCTTTCATGGGTTAGGTTTGGCAAATGGTCATCTCTCATGGCCTGGCATTTCTGAAATTCCATGCATCAATGATCAGATTTGGCAACATATCACCCTGCAGTGTTCAGAAGTAGTAACAAATCATGTTTCTGGGTAGAACTGTCGTTTTTCAGCACTAAGAATCTGTAAATTATTGTCTTTCAGGGCTTAGAATGGACAACCACATCAAGGTGGTGGTGATGATCGTGTAGTGATGATGTTGGATGTGTTGTTGTTGGTGGTGGTGGTGGTGGTGGTGGTTGTGTTGTTGTTGTTGTTGTTGTTGTTGCTGCTGCTGTTGTTGCTGTCGTTCTTGTTGTTGATGTTATTGGTGGTGGTGGTGGTGGTTGTGGTAGTGGTGTTGGTGGTCGTCGTGTTGGTGGTGGTGGTGGTGGTAGCTGCGGCGGTGGCGGTAGCGGTAGCGCGGTGGTGAACGGGGTGGTATTGGTGGTGGTAGGGATGCTGGTGGTGGTGGTGGTGCCGGTGCCGCTAGTAGTAGTAGTAGTAGTAGTAGTAGTAGTAGTAGTAGTAGTAGTAGTAGTAGCAGCAGCAGCAGCAGCAGCAGCAGCAGCAGCAGCAGCAGCAGCAGCAGCAGCAGTATTAACTGTGACTGTGACTGTGCCTGTGGCGCCGGGCGCAGACGGCAGCGACGACGGCGGCCCACTGTGTTGGTTCATATATCATACCTGATTGTGAGTTCATCATTGCACACATCACGAATGGTTATCTCATCATCCTTGAAGAGTTGCTTTGTGAAGTATGGGAAGCTGAGGCCAGCTGGATATGATAGAAATTAAAGTATCGTGGACTATGGACCTTTCCATTTTTAGCTATGCGCCGCCCATCTCTAGCTAAGCTCCACCCACACCTCGCTCGTGTTGGGATCGATCTCTTAACTTCCTAACTATCAATTCCCAGAAGACTGTACAGGCAAGCTGTTGAATATGTTGAAACTAATTTGACTGATCAAATTAGTTTCAAAATATTCAACAACATGTTTATTAAAAAGTAGAGACATACAATTCGTGCAACGTGTCGGACTATTAAGAGTTAAAGACGGCCCATATAATGACGTAATGATTATAACATTATCCTACACACATTTTAGCTGAGTATGACGTCATATAGCGTCAGACCATCGATGTATATGCTGGAAAGGTGAATTGTAAGCAATGCCAAACATAGTGTAATTAATGGGTGTATTCACTACTTATTTATAAGTTAATCAATCAGTTATTATAATCGAGAGGTCCATCTGAAACCATGGCCCGCCCATCTTTAGCTAAGCTCCGCCCATTTTGTTCGTGTGTTGAAATCAATTTAGATACTTTGAACTCTGAATGATAAGAATTAAACGTAACTATGCATGGAAGTTGCTAAATAATTTGAAACAAATCTAACTGTGGGCAATAGCTCCCAGTCAAATTAGTTTCAAAATATTCAACAGAATGTTTATTAAATTGCAAATCCAGCAAAGACATACAATTCGTACATTTGGCGGACTTTTCAATGACCATGACGGAGATAGATACGGAATTATGATTCGTGGCATCGGTTATTTCGTGACGTAATTGATCATGACGTCATAGTTTTGAGTGCCAGTTCGGATTCTTCCATTGACAGAGATTCCGATTCTTATTATCTACATATATAATAGTTGCAAAAGATGGATATATTTTTTGAAAACTTGCTGCTGAAATTCGTGGTTATAAATGGGCATTCCTTATGAGAACTGCATACGCCTTCGTCGCCAGTTTGGACATAAAACCATATTACTGTATGTTAACTCTTTAAATTTGATATTTTTAATCTTGTTGATCATTTTTGTATATTTCCTGATTATCTTTGGTATTTTGTTTATCACCTTTAGCAATGGAGCAATCCAGTTTTAGTTATGCCCTGCCCATCCCTAGCTAAACTCCACACACACTTTGCCCGTGTTTGGATCAATCGATCCCTGCACTCTCTGAATCTGAATTTCCATAAAAATATACAGCCATTCAATATCTTGAAACGAATTTGACTTGGTGCTGTTACTGCCAATGGCAAAATATTCAACAGAATGTTTATTAAATAGTAAATGCATAACCTGCAATTCGTTTAATTTGACGGACTATTGAGCGTTTATGACGGACTAAATCACGTCACTCATGACGTAATTGATTATGATGTCAGTCTACGCGTGACCGTGTTGATTATGACGTCATATGATTGACTGAGAAACTGGATTCCTCCATTATGCCATTGATCACTTTCTTTTAATACTTTTCAGCAATGGAATGGTGGTCTGCAATGGGAGCGATACACGTCCAAGACGTTTGCATCACATATTAACCATTGTAACACTTATATCAGCCAAAAACGTCTTGAGAAATGTCAATTTGCCGACCAAGAGAAGACTATTTTTGAAAATTTACCACTGAAATGACTGGCTCGATGACCGAGCCAGTCATTTCAGTGGTAAATTTTCAAAAATAGTCTTCTCTTGGTCTGTAAATGGACATTTTCTATGAGAAATTCAAGGGGTAAAGGGTTAAAAAGTTAAATTTTCGCTAAGAAACGTGCTGACTACAACACCACGTTCTTAAATAGACTGGACTAGAGCTACCATGTCCAAATAATTTTTTTCTCTCTTTCTGCTAAGACGCATTGGTATCTCTCCTCACTCTTCTCCCACTACTAGCAAATAATTGACGATAATGGTGATGATGATGACGAAAATGATGATAATAATAAAAATAACGACGACGATGACGATGACGACGACGACGGCGCGACGATGACGACGTTGATGATAATGATGATGATGATAATGATTTGACTGACTCACCAGCAGGTAGAAGTGCTGCGATCAAAAGGATGCTAGCTACGGCTGTAGTGACCATTTTAATGCTATTTTCGAATCTTGAAACAGTTTAAAGTATTTGTGACGAGTTGTGGGCATCCTCGGTGGCGATCAAACATGTTATATAATGCAATAATTAAATTGTCGTGATTTACGGATTGTATGGCCTGCGGCTAATTTAGACGCAACCATTTGAACTCAAAAGACCTATTATGAGAGATCATACAATTTATTGAAGTCTATTTACTATTGTTGAGACTGGGTTGAAAGATTGAGAATATGTGACATTTTTATTCACATATATCAACCCTTTAAAGCCTGAATGTCAGTATATCAATTTCAAACCATCAGGATCGGAAAGTTGTTGAAAATAACTGGAATGGAAGTTGTGTGCCCTCAAACAGCAACAGCTGCCAGTCAAATTAGTTACAAAACATACAACAGAATAATTTCAATAACTCGCAGATACGTCATCCTAGATGTAGTAGTAGTAGTAGTAGTAGTAGTAGTAGTAGTAGTAGTAGTTGTAGTAGTAGTAGTAGTAGTAGTAGTAGTAGTAGTAGTAGTAGTAGTAGTTGCAGCAGCAGCAGCAGTAGCAGCAGCAGCGGCGGCGGCGGCGGCGGCGGCGGTGGTAGTAGTAGTAGTAGTAGTAGTAGTAGTAGTAGTAGTAGTAGTAGTAGTAGTAGTAGTAGTAGTAGTAGTAGTAGTAACAGCAGCAGCAGCAACAGCAGCAGCAGCAGCAGTAGAAAGCAACATCGTTTAACAACCATCTTCGCAGAATAAACCATTTGAACCCTGAATCCCAACAACTCTTCAATTTCAAGTTAATGTTACAGATAAGCTGATGAATATTTTGAAACATATTACTGTCAAAGACACCAGCACAGCTTCCTGGCATATTAGTTTCAAAACATCAAACTGAACATTTATTAAACGGTGAATAAATTTTCAAATTCGATCTTTATGGACGAAAGTGTTACTGAACAGCAAACACCACCCAACGGAGCAACACGAACTTCTAAATTTGCAATGAATGAGGTTAACGATTTAACTCTCAAATTTGTTTTTATAAATGTGAATTCCCTCAAATAAAATTTCTATTTGCTGACCAAGAGAAGATAATTATTTGAACATATACCACTGGAATGACTGGCTCGGTTTTCGAGCCAGTCATTCCTTTGGGAAATTAAAAAAAAAAAATACTTTTCCCTTGCTCTGCTATTGAACATTTCTCAACCTTACCACCGTGGAAGCTAATTTTGGCTGCCAGCTCGGGTGTTGAATAAATAAAAGCCAATGAGATTATGAAAAGAAAAAAGAAATAGATGAAATGAAATGCGATGACTCATTAACGAGGTGGGAAAACGTGGAGATAAATAAATAACGTGAAGTTTATTTGAATGCCTAATTTTAGATTTTAAATAGAATGTGTGGTCTGTTAAACAGAAAAACTATCTGCGAGAAATACTCATATATTTTGACATGTCTCATAATGTGTCACAGCGCAATGCATCATCTTCAAACTAATACCGCCGCCCGATATGCTTCTTCTTCTTCTGAAGTAGACTACTACTACTACTACTACTACTACTACTACTACTACTACTACTACTACTACTACTACTACTACTACTACTACTACTACTACTACTACTACTACTATTACTGGTACCGCTGCTGCCGCTACCGCCACTTCTACTACTACTACTACTACTACTACTACTACTACTACTACTGGTACCGCTGCTGCTGCTACCGCCACTTCTACTACTACTACTACTACTACTACTACTACTACTACTACTACTTCTACTACCACTACTACTACTACTACTACTACTACTACTACCACTACTACTACTGCTACTACTACTACTACTACTACTACTACTACTACTACTACTACTACTACTACTACTACTACTACTGGTACCGCTGCTGCTGCTACCGCCACTTCTACTACTACTACTACTACTACTACTATACTACTACTACTACTACTACTACTACTACTACTACTACTACTACTACTACTACTACTACTACTACTACTACTGTGACTACTACCAGTCGACACCATCAGGCACTCTGTCAGTCTTCAGTGGAGAAACAGATCTACTAAATTCTACCATCATTCCCGGATTTACTCTCCTGCTTCTCCACTCATTCACTGGCCCGCCCGCCTACACACCCCTCAGCTCCTATTGATCCACCCATGTTGTTGTTGATGTTGTTGTTGTTGTTGTCGTCGTCGTCGTCGTCGTCGTTGTCGTCGTCGTCGTTGTCGCAGTTGGTGTTGTTGTTGTTGTGATAACCTTAAGGATCTACATATTTTGCTCAGGACTGACCTGTTACATATTCCAAAATAGACCCTGTGGATTTTCTGACTATTGTGTCTTGTATAGTATTCTGGGATAAATCGATTTCTTTCCCTTTGATATTTGCTACAGTAAAGAAAGAAGTGCATTTTATCTTCTATCACAGTACATACGTTGCATAGTCTTTCATTCAGGTTGATGCCCGTCCGTCTTTGTGACCCAATTGCCAGTTTGTGAGTAGGTGTTCTGAAGTGGCATAAGCTTATAGCATCGCCGCATGAGAGTAATTTTAAGTAGCTTTCCAACTGGAATTTGATTTTTATAACTTTGGAAAACGTTAGCCTAGTTGATTCGTGTAGGTGTCTCATCCATCTATGCATTGTTGTTCTACGCTTTCTTTATTTGGCTGATTACCTTATTTAAGTCTATGGTTTCAGAGTTGAATACATGTCGCTGACCTCTTGTCTCTAGGATAGTTGTTATTGTGTCAATCCAATTAACTTGCATCTGCCGTTAGGTAATGACGTCTAGACATAAATAATAAAGAATTGACGAGAGTTTCCCGTAGCCTTCATTTTACTATCCCTCCCCAAAACCTGGGGACAAAACCATGTTACATTTTATTTGTACATCTAAGGGCATTTTTGCAATTCACCATAAACCATAACATTTGGTACTATTCTTCAAGCTGAGTACACTTTAAAGAATCTACGGTAGCATGTTTCTATCTTATTCGCAAAGCCCCAGATTTCTGAGCCATAAAGCAGTATTGGAGCAATCATAGTACCAAATAGTAATATCTGCAGATCTATTGGTATATCAGGTTGTTTGATGTTTGATAATATTGAAAACATTGCCCTGGTTCCTTGTTTGCAGTTTCATGTGTTACAGCTAGAGAACACCCGGACCTTCAATTTTACCATGACCCCTAAATATAGGTAGTAATCGACGATTTAGAATAACTGGCCACTTATGGTAAAGTTTTGGGTATTTTCTAAATTTCCGTTTGGAAAAAATCGTAACTTTTGTTTTTGTATTATTTATGTCAAGCTTCTATTTGAGACAGTAGTCATTAAATGCGCGTTGCAAGGCTTCCGCTGACTCGACCATTATAATAGTGTCATCCGCGTATAGTAAAATAATAAAATAAAGATATATATTAATATTTTCGTCTGCCAGTTTAGTTAAACATGTTAAGCCTGCAATTCCTTTTTTCTTCTAAATCGTTAAAAAATACCGAAAATAAAAAAAGTGAAATAATTTACCCTTGCCGTCCCCCAATGTTACTAATAATTAAACCTGAGTTTATATGACTATGATAAATAAATGATTTTATATCGGTATACATATTGTATACACCTTTAAAACATGCTCGATTATGACGGCATATGAATGGTAGATTTCTATTCTCTATTTGTGCGTCCAGTTGCGCTACACCAATTTCCTGCCAATTCACAAAATTTGGTCAGTTGTGGATGTAAGTGTTGTATTTTATATACGATCAAAATGTGGATGTATATATACATAATGCTGTAAAAAGGCGTCTTAAGCAGACCGCCCCACATCATGTCATACTCCCTTATAAGGAAACATAGGCTATCTGGAAAGAAGTTTACCATGGTAGATCTGACCATCCAGGATACAGTCCAACATGTTTAATTTTTATTATATGCATTGTCTTTCAGGAATTAGAGAATCAGTCCTTTTTACTGCATGTCATCATTATTATTATTATTATTATTATTATTATTATTATTATTATTATTATTATTATTATTATTATTATTATTAAGCTAAATGGATGTCTCAAGACCACAATAACATAGTATTTTCTGACCCAGTACCAACTCATCGTACTAACATACGTCCACTCGCATAGATACGCTGTTCGAGACCGTACTTGCAGACCTGCGATTTCTCGCTATGTGAAGTAACATTACGCTATTGGGTTGGAGGTAGACACTGAGATTTCTGCCTACTTCACGCGATAGGTGAGAGCTCGTCTGGTGACCTAATTTACAAACACAAAAGCAACGGCGACCGCGACGCTGTTGATCTGGAAAGAGACATTTGCAAATGTTTGCAATAGTTTTGCTCTAAACAAGTTATCTGAGGAACAGAAAATGTGTGGATTGTTTTTTTTGTAACAAAAAACCGCTAGTTTGGTTTACGCACATGTGAAGATTGTGTCCACTTCCTGATTTCTTATCGAGCAATCTCATTGGCGCAAGTTGACTGACCCCAGTTCATTAATATGTATGAAGCTTCGTGAACTTAGCACACATATCAAATGCGTGCAAGCACGGTACTCAATACGGGAGCGTAGTGGGAGGGCGAGGATCGTGCAATAGGACGATGGGACGAACTTGGAGACTCCAGACGAGAATTGTTTCTAAAGCATTTAAGTGGGTATTACGTCAAAGTTCTCCGGAAATGTTCCAGACACAGTGACGCATTCACTTTTGCAAAGGAAGATATATAGGCGTAGATACCTTTGCAAAGGATCATAGAGTGACGTACGCATTTTTTCAGATGGAGACATTCTGCAAAGCCATTTTCACATGCACAGGTTTCACCTCCCTTGTAATTTTCTTTGCATTTATGCAAATATTCTCACGTATGCACATTCGTCATGTGAATGCAAATACCTAGGTGAGTAAATTTGCATAGGGAAAACATTTGCATCTAGTGGGACCACATGTAAATGTGCATATATGTAATTTTGCACAAAGAGTATTTTTTGGAAATGTGAACGCATAGCAAATTTGCATACAGAGAATATTTTATTTAATAATTATTTAAAATATATATCTTGAATAATTGAGCAAGACATCAGTCTTACACTGACAGTATATTGGCGAAAGATTTGACATTTGTATTTCCATATGCTATCTAGATTTCTATCAAGAACAGAATGACCTTGACCCCAAAAGTCTGAATGTCCTTCTTCTGCTCTTACTGGTTGGGGTAACTGTATTTCCATGCTTAGTTACCAGTAATTTAACCAAGTGTGAAATAAAGGCACGAAGAGCTAAGTAGAAGAACCTAACTGTTAACGTCTGAATTTTATACAAGCCAAATGTTACAATGACCGTTGACCTCAATATCAGTGTACTTCATCCATTTGATATAGGTAAACATGGGACCAAGTAGAGTGAACCAATCCTGAAAAGAAGAATAGGTTTATACCCCGGCCACAGTAACCTTGACAGCACGGCCTCAATAGGAGTGTGTTGTATCTGGTTGATATATAAACATGCGTCCAAGTTCAGTCACAATATGCTGAACCCATCTTGAGATATAAGAGGGCATGTTGAGCAGCTTTATACCAAGATCATGGTGGCCTTTACCATTGATCTCAATATCATTCTGCTTCATTCTTCTGCTGTAAGGAAGCATGTATTCAAATATAGTCCCCGTAGGGTGAACGAATGCTGAGATCTCAGACGATATGTTGAGACAGTAAAACATAATAGTAAAGAAAGTTTAATTCCAAAGTCACATTGACCTTTACCTTTGAACCCATGATGTCAATATTGTTGTGCTCCATCCGCGTGATATAGGGAAGCATGCACCCAAGTGTAGTCCTAATAGGGTGAACCAATCCTTAGATTTAATAAGATACGTGGGGCTAAACCAAAAACCTAACGGAGATTTGACGTCGACAAAATGACAAAGGCATAGACAGGCATATGCGGTAATGTAACCAATCGCTATATTTGCGAAAATACTCCCCAATAATAATGCTTGGCAACTGTTCAATAGTCTGCAGAACAGGCATGCCAATATAGGGTGATACCCACTTGTTCTGTAGGATTAATAGCTTCACGTAGACCTACTGTTTTGTCTTGTGACATTTAACTAAATTCCTGTTCTAGGGAAAGAAAATCAGATGTTTCATTAACTGTCATGAAAAGCCTCCCCAAACCACTCCATTCCCGTTTCCAGATTCGCTTTTCATGTGATAATCTTATCGCCAAACAATGCGTACATTGTATGCCAATATTCGTCTTCATTGTAGTAAAAATAATCTAGAATACAACCTTTTAAAGGTGAATTATAGCATCTCATAATAGCTATGGAGGTGATATGATATGCCACTCATAAATTATGCATGCAATCGTAAACCTTTTATCATGTCATTAAAGAAAGATATTCAGGCTTTAATAGTAAGATGTTGATACATGTCTACACCTTATGACGGCCGTCACGATTTGCTGTTCATCTAATCAGAAAAAACCTAGCGCGCCTGTCTAGGTATACAATCTCAGACATACAGGTTCCATCTATAGTATAGCAAACATAGAGGTAAGCTGTTGAATATTTTAAAACTAATTTGACTGGAGGATGCTGCTGCCATCGGCAGTAACAACTTCCAGTCAAATTAGTTTTAATATATCCAACAAGATGATTAGTCGATAATAAAGAATGCAATGCATTGACACTTACATGGCATCACACACTATCGTTTGAGGAGACAACATGGTGGCGCTCACCGTTCAAAATTTATGCGACGCTACGACCCAAATAAATTATTAAACGGATACGGGAATGTGACAGGATATGAATGATGAATCCATAAACCATAATCTCTCGGTGCAATTCAACATTTGAGATGAGATTACCATCCCTTTAAGTGAAGTAAAATCAATATTTGCACCTGCTCCTAGAGTTCATGTGAATACTCAGCAAATTTACTTCTTTTATACCTAGTCAAATTTACATGTTGCATAAATGTTTTCGTCATGTGAAAATGGCTGCGACGTCGGCACTTTTGCTGAGGGTGTCATTTAGTAAATTTAAGCTGTACACGAATATACGTAATTTTTAGAGGAATACTGGTAAAGAGTATGTTATAGAGGGAACTATATATTGCTACGCTCCACCCACTTCTAACTAAGCTCCACCTACTTTTTTGCGCATTTTGGAATTGATTTATATACTTTGATTCCTGAATCCTCAGAATAACAATAACGAGGTAATTGTACAGGTAAGCCGGGAAATATTTTGAAACAAATTTGCATGGGGACTGTTACTGCATACAGCAGCAGCTCACAGCTAAAAAAGTTTTAAAAATATTCAGCAGAATGTTTATTTAAATTATTAATTCAACAAAGACATCGAATTCGTACACTTCATAATGGACACGCCAATTTCCATGACGGAGTTCCGTCATAATAGTTGTGGCACCAGCTCACTAACTAGTGACGTAATTGATTATTACATGAAATACTCGAGCAACAGATCGGATCCTTAAATTTAGGACATTTACAGAGTTAGGCCATACGAATTTATCTTTTGTTTTGCAAATCATACTACCCTATTTGTTCAATATCTACAAGGAAAAAACAATACTGGAATTTTATGGCATTATTTTCAACATTCTTTCCATCTAGCATTTTTTCTCAGCCAAATCCTTATCACTTGGAGTTACACAGAATATATGTAACTCTTTTTATTCTCTGTAGCTTTGTTAACCCTTTAATAGTCAAGCCGCTCGAAATGGCTTTGCAATGATCATGAAATAAGTCCATTTGCTGGCCACGAGAACACCATTTTTGAAAATTGACTAATGGGATGGTTGACTCGTTAACGAGCCAGCCATTCCAGTGGTAAATTTTCAAAAAATAGTCTTCTTTCCTTCAAATGGACACTCACTGAGAAAATATTTTGGATTTCCGTGATCAATCTTGACAATTAACACGATGAAATGATTAATAATGTAATAGCTTAGAAATTGTTCATTATATTGTTTTAAACACATCTCCGATCGTGTATTCTGGGTGGGAATTTTCGTAAAACAAAACATTACATTGGTCTGGCCTTAGGATCGCATAAGTAGAGCTAGTACTGGGAATACAATAGGGTAGTTTTCGGACATAAATTAGTCAGAAAGTTTCCTCTCTTTAGACCAGTCAGTCAAACAAGGCAAGGCTATGCGATGATAACACAACACAAGAGGCAAGATTTTTAACCGCGTCGCTAGACACAATAGTATATGCGAGCGTGGAGTTCTTATATTATTTTTTCTTATTGTTGTTGTTGTTGTTGTTGTTGTTGTTGTTGTTGTGGTTGTTGTTCTTAAGACATATTAATACCTCTAATTCCACTGGAGGGATCTTCTCCAAATTTGGAGGGACGTATGCCAGTGGGGTGCCTAGAAGATGCGCCAATTTTGGGGGTCTAAACGCAACAGCTTTCCAAATAGGCATTTAAATACATTCTTAAATAACTCTAGTTCCCCTGGTGCAATTTTCTCCATACTTGGGGGGAAGCTTATCCATGTGGTCCAGAGCACATATCCCAATTTTGCGGCCAAAAGATAACGCGCAACAGCAACAACTTTCAGCAACATTGTTATTTTCAAAATAGATACTTTTGACCCTACGGTGGCCCGACTGAAAAATAGTTCAACGACGCGTGCGTTTATTGCACAAATGTGTCCTTTTTTCTCAAGAGAAGATTGTTTCTTTGCTCGTCTTTATGCTCCGGTCTCTGATCAATCTAAAAATATAGGTGTGGCTTCGTGCCGAGAATACTCCTTTCTTGATCTCGTATCAAACAATATCTCGCGAGACACGAATGCTCTCTGATGTGAGATTGTCATTCATGAGTTTCTAATCGGCAAATGTCACCAGGCGTCTTGTTTTAAAAAGATTCTGTGCCTAAACGGACCCCACCAGATGACCCAGTGATCCCAAAGTTTGACATCCACTTGTTTAAGTCGTTTTTTGCAGGAGATAATCGCTTACGGCAGTAATGTCTTCGAAGTCACTGGACGAAGCCTATCTGTCACTCAAGTATGTGACCGAATCAATTACATCACTAGTGGCCTGACGTCACAATCAGATTAGAAAGTGCGTCGTGTACGAAATGTAGGCTATGTTTTATGGATTTACAGCTTAATAAACATACTGTTGAACATCTTGAAATTAATTTAACTGGGAGTTGTTGCTTCTATAGGCAGCAGTGGCACCCTGTCAAATTAGTTTCAAAATATTCAACAGATTAGCTATTTAGTTACCTTAAAATAATGATTTCCTGGATATAAATTGATTTCAACGCGCGGAAAAAGTGGATGGAGCGTAGTTAGAAATGGGCGAGGCATAGCTTGAATTAGGTCGTTCTATTATGATCAAAATACCAAACAGAAGATTTCGTACTAACGCGTTTTTGGTTTTGTTTTGGACACATTTTAATAGAGGATCTGAAACGAAGGCCCAACCGAGTCCAAGATTATCACAAAACATCGTTATTTCTGACTTCAAAATACGTTTAATCCAACTTTTAAAATTTCTGCATCTACCATGCTAATTTACAAACGTATTCCATAACCAGGTATTATGATCTATACATGTAATTTTATACAGTGTATTACTTACAAATTAGAAGTCACTTTTCTCAGATTTCAAATATAGATTTCCAAGTTTGGTATCCGTCGTACCCAATGAAATTTCACGACGAAATTATCTTATTTTAACTTAAAGGAAAACTCACATTACCTTATACTAACCATTCAAATGATAGGATTCACAACCCACAATCCATCTCCAACATTTTAGCTTTTTATTATGCCGACAACGAAAGATATTCAGGCTGTAGTAGATACATGTTGATACATATCTACAGCCTATGATGGCTGTCATTATTTACTTTTCAACCAATCTAAAAAAACTCCCAGTCATACACGTACATGCCTTCACGCACTATCGCTTGAGAAGACAAAATATTTGTTTAACATGCACGGACTATTATAAAACGGATAATTGTGATACAGTTAAGGGAATGTGACCGAATATGAATGACATGGACTCTATACACCATAATATGTTGGTGCAATACAACATTTGACATGAGGTTAGCATCCCTTTAATGATTCGGCAAGGATTTGATCTTGAGTGTGATCTGCTCAAGTGGTGTGCCTAGGAAATTTTGTTGTGGGTGCACCGATCGGGGTGTGGTGTAGTGTGGTGGGGATGAGGGTGGCGGCGTAGGGGGCGGCTTTCCCCTTCCCTGTCCCCTAGTTTCGGAATACTCAAGTGGAGCATGATAGTGTCGTACGTCAAGCCGTCGGCATACTTATGCATCATGTGCTGGGCAAGGCAGTATCATGACATCATAAGCTATGTGGCATCAGTACGAAAAATCTGTACAGAAGAGGAACAAAGGTGATGGCACAGATTTTTACTGGGGAGGGGGAAATGAGTCTCCATGTGTCCCATGTATTTACGTCACTGATCTGCTCGTAAGGCATCGGGAATCTTCATTCACTCCTATACAAATCTACTTAGCAATCGATTCCGTCTGGAACCCAAGGTATCCTCATTGCAGGGATAACCAAGTTAGACATAACAGGGCCTCATACCTTTCAATCTCTCTCTCTCTCTCTCTCTCTCTCTCTTGATCTCTTTATCATGTCCTTCCTTCACTCTTTCCCTTTCTGGCTAACTCTCCACCATAGTGGTTTCTGCGCTGACTCACGCATCTTTTGTTATCGCTTTTACGCAGGAGTTACATCTCTGAAATACGACTCCAAGACAGGCTTCACGAATGTCTGAAAAGGACGATAGAACTAATCAGGAGAGAGAAGACAGCATTTGATCCATATAACCATCTCACCATCTTTGTCTTCAACTTTATTGCCGGATTCTGCTGGCAAGGCAGGTAACATTTACATTTGGTGCGTGCGCTCACGCACGCACGCACGCACGCACGCACGCACTCACACACGCACGCACGTACGCACGCGCGCACGCACGCACGCACGCGGAGAGAGAGAGAGTTGGCGCTTCACGTCAGCTATTTCAGGTCAGACGGTCAAATCCCTAGGTCATGGGTCGCCAAGTGCATACTGGAATGCACATTTTTTAACATATCTCGAGGAATACAAAACAGTAGAATCACCAAATTTGGCATATGGAATCATACTGTTGCTGGCTAACGGCAGGTTCCCAGCCACTCTGGAAATCAGTGAAGACCTTGAAAATGGGTTGCCATTTTTCCAGTCAGGGCAAACTCAGGGAATTTGGAAAAGACACTAAAAATCAGGGAAAACTGGGGAAATTTGACAATGCCACAGAAGTGAAGGTTTTCACATTTTGCCAGTTTGATGCATGTGCGCCTTGTGCCATGTGTCCAAGTTGTGTAAATTGACTGAAAATGTAAATAAATTACACCTATTATATGCACAGGCTACCGCGCTGTTGTATATTTTATCAGTATCTTAGTTGCTGTGCTGCAACTACCTCTTGATGCTCCAGCAACCTCGTTAGTGAAAATATTTTTCATGGAATTTTGGAAATTTCTCATGGAAATATCAGGGAAAACAAAGGAAATTGTGTTTTGATAAATTGCTGGGAACCCTGTAAAGGGAGTCTATGCACATCCTTTTCAATATCTTTAGAACTCAGATGGTATAATCGGCATATATCAGTGTAGATGAAATGTCAATGCAAATGGCCAAATGTCTATAGGACTGGGTTGACTAACTGCATACCGGAACACACATTATTTAGGAAATAACGTAGAATTACTAACATTGGCACATCCATTCAAATTGTAAATGCCTAAAGTTAATTTGACGTTCTGCTCACTCGTTCAAATATCTAGGTCACAGAGTCACTAAGTGCATTGTTAAGATATGGTGCAAAGCCACCTCTCCGAGTGCTGTCTAATATGGGTATACGTCCATCCATCTATCCGTACAAATTGCTTGCAGATTTCAGTTTTCTGTTAAAAGGATGCTAATTTATTCTCTAATATTGTATTACACTGATGGACTATGTTATATAGATAGCATATCATTCATGTCCTGTCACATTCCATCATCTCTATCACAATTATCTGCTTTGTAATATCGCGTAGATGTTGTACGGTGATCGAAACCAATTTTGCTCCTCAAGCAATAGTGGGTGATGTCATGTTAGCGCCAATACATTACATTCTTCATTATGTAACACTTATCTTGTTGAATATTTTGGAACTAATTTGACTGTGCTTTCTTTAGCGGCAAGATAACAAGCTTCAAACTACCTACATAGTGTAAGAGTAGCATATTTTATCACCTGACTAGCTATCAAGAGATGACGTTAGTTATCCTTTAATAACGTATCTTCTACTATGTATGATTACTATATTATGCGGCTGCAGTAGTGGAAACATCCAACAGCCGCAATCAGTCCTTCTTCGCTTTTGCCCTCTGTATCTTTTCCTCAGCCGAAATCCTTGGCTTCCTCAGGTCCATTCTTGGCTTGAGTGTACCGAGTCCTGCTTTCTTGAGGTCACCTCCTAGCGCGCTTAGCAGATTTATGCAACGGCGTCCTCTCCTGTCTTTGCATTTGTTGACTCCTAGTAGGGCGAATTCCAAGGCTCTCCAAGGCTCTCTTTGCTGGTGTGTATTCTGGCATCCTTAGCACAGCACCCAGTCAAATTAGTTTCAAAATATTCAGCAATTTACCTGTATAGATCCCTTGATTTTGGGATTCTGGGAAGTCAGGGTGATAGGGGCTTAGCTAAAATGGACGGGACATAGCTAGAAATGATTCTTCTTTTTAATTGAATCGAGTGAATGTGTCTGTTATCTGATAACGCGGGGTATTGTGCCGAACTACCCAGTACAGGCCCCGTAACCTGCATTATCAGACTTAGTGATCACGTAGAGCTAGCTCTATGTGAACTCAGGCATCGTCCAGTAACAAATGCCGTGAAGCTGAGATGCTGGGATTTCACGGTTAATATAAAATCTTTTATCATATAAACAAACGCGTTTAGCCCATTCTATTGCTTAACAATAAAGCAGTGACATTTTCATTGGTTGTTAGCGTGGGAAAGTAATTTTATATTGACCAATTAGAATACGTGATATTAAACGGGACCTGATTCGAGATCGTTTAAATTTCTACTAACAACCTTGCATTCGAAAAAGAAACTGTTCCAGAACACTCTGCATGTGCAAAATCGGCGTTTTCTGTTTGTATATTATATGACGTAATTAATCCGAAAACAACGGGTTGTCATAGTTTGGAGACGTAGCCAAAAATTTTTCGTTTTCATTTATTGAACGCAATTAGTTGTCAACATGGATCTTTCAGGCAGCAAAACAATGTACATAGGTTAGGTGCTGATCTAGGAATCTTTTAGAGCAGGGTTCATGAAAAAATGGCACCTCTCAAACACCCAAACCATTGGTAATCAACGCTGATGGGCGTTCTGAGGGTCCTCCCCTAGGACATTTTGAAATATAGGTGACCTCAGATGGGCTCTCCAGCATTTCCAGAGGTAAATATGGACCCTCAGTTGACTACTGTATTATTCAATTGTTACCCATTTAATTATAATGTAATAGTTAGGTGGATGAGAGTGCATCGCATCATGGTCGTGACGGTACTAAGAATGGAACTAATTACTCATAGCATTGAAAATCTTAGATTTGTCACAGGTTATTCTTCAGCCTAGCTGGGCTTAACCTTGTTGCTGCCGCATGCTGGAAGCCATTGATGCATAGCTGAACAGGACAGCAATAGCTTCGAGGGGGTGGAGGCGGCGAAGTTGGGGGTGGGGCGGCGTGTGGTTGGCAACAGGGCCACTCTGGAACACATAGAAACATTTTGGGGAAATATTTTGGATAAACACATTTTCTAAAGATACTCATTTTCCTCAAAATCGTAACTAAATTGAGGTACATTTGCACAAATAGAGGACATTTTCAACGGTTTGCCCACCCACCCCCTCCCCCACCAACCCGGATGAAAAATCATAGAATCGCCACTGCATCTATGGCTTCCAATATAAGGCAACCCCAACTTGCAGTCATGTTAATCTAAAATTATGAGTAACAGATTTTAGTCCAAGTAGTCCCAAAATATGAGATAGGAATGAGATACATAATGGCTGGACGTATAATGATAAAGTATTCTTGGATATTTTGAAGCTAATATGAATAGAAGGTGCTGCTGCTCAAAGTAACGACAGCGTGTAGTACATTAAAGGATAACGAACCTCATCTCTTGATAGCTATTCAGGTGATCTAATATGCCACTCATAAATTTTGCAGGCAATTTTAAGCTCTTTATCATGCCGCTAGAGATAGATATTCAGGCTTGGTACATTTCCACAGCCTATGATGGCTGTCATGATTTACTTTTCAACCAATCAGTAAAAGCCTAGCGTGCCCACCTCGGTATATACACTCGGTCATGGAGGTGCCAGCTATGGTTTGGCAATTTCGTATATAAGCAATCATACAGTTAAGCTGTTGAATATTTTGAAACTAATTTGACTGGAAGTTGATGCTGCCATAGGCAGCAACCAATTCCAGTCAAATTAATTTCAAAATATTCAACGCGATAAGTATTACATAATAAAGAATGTAAGGTGTTGACACTTACATGACATCACACTCTTGATTCATTTAGTAAAACGTTTAGAAATGGATTGCCTGAAGATTTCCTCGGTTTTCTGAGATGCATCCCAAAGACGGTTTCTTAAATTTCTCTACCACAATTGTTACGAAGAACGCTCGTCATTCACTTCGGGTAACTTAGTTAGTGAAATACTGTTAAAACTAGTAATTACACTGAAGGGGTGGGGGTGGCCGTGCTACGGGGCTGTTACGGTTATGCACCGAGCTTTTTAATTTCCTCGAGCGTAACGAAGGAAATATAATTGTTTGCGCGTGTGGTAACAGCCTGTACTCCCGGGAAACACTGGTGTAA
Organism: Chaetoderma sp. LZ-2023a; assembly: GCA_034401795.1. Lineage (NCBI taxonomy): Eukaryota > Metazoa > Mollusca > Caudofoveata > Chaetodermatida > Chaetodermatidae > Chaetoderma > Chaetoderma sp. LZ-2023a. The sequence goes on along the minus strand of CM067372.1, from coordinate 164,855,335 downwards.
CTCATTTATATCCCACAGACGGAAAGAGAGAGAGAAAGAGAGAGAGAGAGAGAGAGAGAGAGAGAGAGAGAGAGAGAGAAAGTGAGCGAGCGAGAGAGAGAGAGAGAGAGAGAGAGAGAGAGAGATGGAGTGGGCGGGGGGGGGGGGGGGGGGAGGGGGAGGGAGGGAGGGAGCGTGAGAGAGAGAGAGAGAGAGAGAGAGAGAGAGAGAGAGAGGGAGGGGTGGGGAGAGAGAAACTGGTTATTCAATAATTGAATAACACTAGGTATCAAAGAGGTGTTAAACAATTCAGACCAGTGATTCGGTCTCTCTCTCTCTCTCTCCCTCCCCCCTCCCTCCCCTTCCATCCATTCATCCCTCCCTATCTCACTCTCATCTCTCTCTCCCGCGATCCATCTATCTCCAGCCTTCCATCTCTCCCTCCGTCCCCACGCTCTCCCTCTCACTACCGCCGTTTCCATCTCTCTCCCTCTACCCCCTCCCTCCATCCATCCGTGCCTCCTTTCGTAACTCACCCCTCTCTGCAATCCCTCTCCCTCCCTCTCCCCCCCCCCTCTCTCTCTATTATAATAGAGGTAATATAATTATATACACATCATTGATTGTGACGCCAGCATACACGTGGCATTATTGATTCTGACGGCATATACTTGAGTGACATCTGATTATATTCTATTGTAATTTGCACCCAGATGCACCACGTCACTTGATAGATGAGATGTTATTAGCTCAGTCACAGGAGGATGAAGATGACGTCAGAACACTGCTTACAGAGACACAGGTTGTTCAAACGTTGTCTGATATCTGGTATGTGCGCTAGCCATTTAACCCTCACATTTCTTCTAAAAGATTTCATAGAAAATGTCCGTTTGCAGCCCGAGAGAAGACTATTTTTGAAAATTTACCACAGGAATGACTGGCTCGGTTATCGAGCCAGTTATTCCAGTGGTAAAATTTAAAAAAATAGTCTTCTCTTGGCTTTGCAAATAGACATTTCTCAAGACCACTGCAGAAGCCGGTTTGGGCTGATATGAGTCGTAAAATTGTTAATAGAAGGATCCATGTCTAGCTATACACAGCCCATATTTAGCTAAACCGTGCCTACATTTTGCGTATATAGTCAAATTATTTTCAAATCATTCGATAGAAAGTTTTGTAAATTTTAATTTTATCAAAGACATTCGTCATTCGCCATGGAACGATCGTGTCACAAGAAACTTCACAACGGAGGTATAACACGTATTAATGATTGCCACCTCAGTCTGCATGTGAGATAATTGATTATGACGTAATATACTTGAATGACAGCTGATCCCCTCAACTCACCTATCCAGACTATCCATCTATGATCTGACGTCATAATCAACTACGTAACGTATGGAATGGCATCACCACCAATGACGTCATTATGACGCCATGAATGACGTAGATAAGTACGTCACGAACGCATATTTGATGACGGACTATGCATTTTGTACGAATTGTATGTCTTTACTATTTAATAAATATCCTGTTGAATATTTTGAAACAAATTTGACTGGGCGCTGTTGCTGCCATACTCAGCAACATCGCCCAATCAAATTAGTTACAAAATATTCAATGGCTTAACTATATAGTTATCAGGAAATTGATAGTCAGGGTATTCGGGGATCGATCAATCCCAACACGGTGACGTGTAGGTGGAGCTTAGCTACAGATGGGCGGGGCATTGCTAAACCTGGAACGGTCCATTATGTGACCATATTAAAATGGTTGTGTGGTTATTTCCACCATGCCTTTTCTGAGGGTGATGCTGGTGGGGTGTGTATGCGTGTATGTGCGATTAAATATTGAATATTTTGGAGCTTCTTTAACTTACTTGAGTTATAGGCCGGAGTCTGGCGTCGACTAGCCAAGAAAGGGCCTGGTGACTCGAAGATTGCAGATCCAGAAGAAAGGTTGCCTTTCTCTCTTCACAGATTAATACTTTCCTACTCAAGAATTAAGGCAACCACTAGTAATAAATAACGAATATAGGTTTATTAAATCTGTAAACAACTTGTAGCCTGAGATAATAACTTGATAAACCTATATGACTATTCACAGAATAACTTGAGAAAACGATGCTATAAATCTAACAGCTATACCAAATTCTTAGGAATATCAGTTGGTTGGGTGTTAATCTAAGTACTGTGCAAGTATAGAATTAAGCAAACACAGGCAGTACTCATAACTAATTATTACAATAACTAGCCCTTATATCTGATTGGCTACCGCTAAATACTTACCAATCAGATCTTATTCTGAGATTTTCTTAAGGCGCAATATTTGCCAGATCAATCCAGGAGACGGTGCCTTGGTGTAGTGGCTAGCACTCTGGACCACTTACCCGGAGAACCCCGTTCGTGCCTGAGCTGTGAACTATCTCACCGTCGTTGGAAACATGGGCAATCTCCTCAACACCTTGCCTCTCTCCAACCAAGAGTATAAATGGGTAACATTATAAAAGCTGGGGAAGTTACCAATAATAGACCGAAATAAAACCAACCTAGATATGGCGTGAATGGGATCTGGAATCAGGGACTCGATAGACGCCAATCAATGCAATAAGGTACTATCCGACTGTATTACGACTACAGACTAAGTTGTATACACAAATTCTGGCCGTTACATATATTTCATATTATCTGGGGTGGTTTTTTCTGGAAACACTTGTGAGCCGATGAGTTTTCTAATGTAAAGAAGCATTATATTTACGAAACGATCTAAATAGAAAGACAGTTTGCCAACGACAGACAAAATACAAGCGCGATTGACTCTCTAAAACATCAAAAGGATGCACGCCGGCAGAACAGAACCTGCATACAATTATATCATAACATGAAACAAATAAGCTGCACAACATTAACTTTTTTTAGGGATGAATCGCAAGGAACCAGCAAATAGTCGGGTTTCTCTACGGAACGGAGATAAATTGTACCATTACATTTTTATTTTCATTTTTGACTCACCTGCGAAGCAGGAAGCGATACATAGGTATCACTTTTCCGACGACGCTGATGACACCAATGGTGAGGACAGCGACGACGACAGCAACATTAGGTTTTTGCGTACAGCAAATCATTTAAATTTATATTTCAGAATTGTCTCATACTACCAAAACTAAACTCGAACGCATGCTTCCATATAGCATACGGAAGGGATGTGCTGATGGTGAGATCGCCAGGTCAAAGGTCAAGGCCATCGTGACATTGCTATTTGACATCTACTTTCTCAACGTTAAGTTGCTGCTTTTAGAAAATCATTTACATTTATAATTCGGAATTGCTTCGTACCACCAGAACTAAGCTTAGATACATGGTTCCCTTTACCATAATGGAGAAGTGTGCTGATAGTGAGCTCACTAGGTCAAAGGTCCAGGTCATACTGAAATTGCTAGTTGACGTCTGCTTTTTCAATGCTTTTTCAGTTTTTGTGCTTAGCAAATTATTTACATTTACATTTCAGAATTGCTTCATACCACCAGAACCAGACTTGGATGCATGCTTCCTTATACCACAAGGAAGATGTGTGTTGATGGTGAGGTCACTAGGTCAACGATCGATGTCATTCAGACATTACTATATGGCCTCTGCTTGTTAATATCCCCTTTAACATTTCCTGTGCAAGGCCGCCCTAATACTTGGGGCTGGGAATACCTCCATATTAGGTCGGTCCTATTTAAGATTAGAATAACTTATAATGATGGCATGATGATAATAACATTAATGGATATCATATCTGAAATAACGTTACAAAGTGTAGGGTCCAATACAGGCTCGCCAGATTGATGGATTAATGTCAGGTCATGATGATCGTTGAGATTAGCTAATCATCGGTGTCCCATATGTATACTAGTATGTGCATGTGTGCACGCATGTATGTGTCTATGCACGTGATGGTACGCGTGCCGATTTTTGGTTCTCATTAGATAACGCATTTTACTGAGTGCATGGTCATGAGTCTTCGTGGGTGAGTTAACCATGCAGCGAGGAAACGCCATATTATTGTATTGCCTCTGTCAATCCCTCTGTTCGTACATCGTGCCATTCACTGTCATGCTCGTCGTAATGGCCCATGTGTGTGCGCGTGCGTGCGTGCGTGCGTGTGTCGGGGGGGGGGGGGGGGGGGAACAATAGATCAGTAGACTCTCAGCTCAAATATGCCCGGTACTTAAAAACTATGACAGGGTGCCAACCATCGTGTAGCAGGAGATGTCCATCCCCATTCAAAGGGCAACCCCGACCACAACCGCCCTACCAAGGCCCCCCCCCACCCCTGTGAGCAGTCAGAACATCAGACCAAGATACAGAAGCCAGGAGCATCAGGAACACACTTGCCCTCATGGCCGGATACATCAAATGTTCGATGCGCGAATACTACATACATATCCGGTTATAACAGATATAATGAAGACATTCTGCACCTCATTGCTACGAGCAGCATATGCGTGACCGACTATGTACGTTACCAACAATATAGCAGCATGCACCTAACTTTTATAACAGAAAAAGGTAGAGACACATATTCTGCAACATTCCCTACCGCAATCCTACTTTTCCGCAAAGCAACAGACTCAGCATTAGCCCACATGGAAACTTGTATGTGCCCACCGCGCACTATGCCAGCATCACACAGCACCCCCGACTTCCCTACAACAGAACACTACCCTCATCAGAATAAGTCACCATTTGCCGCAAGCACCTCCTCCCCACCGCGGTATACGGAAAACTGATCATACGGTGAGGAGGGAAACATTGCAGCCATCAACAGCACACGCCACCAGGACATCCCCATCTCTTGGAAGCGACATAGCAAACGGCTAAAGATAAATATCTCATTCACACGTAATAACAGATTTCTTTATTAAGAGAGTTGGATGACTGCAGTCTGTTATCGCTAGCTAGTACATGATAGGCGCGGGCTGGCAAAGTGGCATCAAAACATAGACAGTATAACATCACAGATAATTTCAAATATTCTCTTACCTACACATTCCAGCCAAGAATTAACACGGGCAGGAATATAACACCTTACACAGACGGAGGCGCTATTAAAAGCACGCGCATAAAAATGGACGCTGTTCTAACGAACACGGTAATGAAACAGCAATATACTTCCATTTTTCGGATCAGATACGGCTAGTCAGCAACAGCAATTCTCGACACATAAACAGAGCCATCTAAATTTCCGATCAACCACGTGCTTTCAAAACAAGAATCACGTGATCATCACTACTGTTTTCCGGTAAATTAGCTCAAAGGCTATAAACAAGAGAATCACCCTCCCCACGTGGCTACCACGACGTGATGGAGGAGGCGAGAGGTCATGAGTCGGTATCACGGCTGCTGATGTAATCACGCTCTCTCCTACACCCCATAGGGTGTTCCAGCCTGAAATTTGAACAGGCGAGTTTATGAGCATCTAACTTGAAAACCGCTTGAGCATCCACAGGAATATGTGGTTCCAGATTACAATGTTGATCGGAGACCTGATTTCCCGTGGAATGAAGATGAAAGCGGTTATCCTTCCATCCTATATCCATATTTGCCTTCCTTCTACGAAGGGAATATACAATTGGACTCCAGGAAAATTAAAGTTTTGAAGAACTGTATATAACAATGACCAAATCACCTAAGATCTTCGGGCGTGGTCATCCGCCCTCCTGTGATGTCATCAAAAACTATAAAAGGAGGAAAGCACGCACTGAAATGTCATCTTCCCTTGAAACTCGACACAAGGGAAGATCAGGCATTAGGCCACTTTCATGTTGCAAACCAAATTCTGCTGCTTTGAAATTATTATTAGTAATTCATTATATATTGGCTCAGGAAAGTTATAAAGGCAAGTTAGGAAAATCAGTTAGGTGTCTGCGGTTCCGCAAATCCAACCAATATGCGGAAGTAATATGTTGCTCACAGAGGATCTGAATTTATCCGACAGTTTGGAAGATCAAGCTCCGATACACACTGTCGGGAGATATATGTGTACGTTAGAACTATACAACGGACAGCCGTGTAAATGAGAATTGTCCAGGAACTCGGATCTGAAACTCCACGTTAACTGAGATCACTTATTACCTAGAGCCTATTGTGCGGACTGCAGATACCTGTACTCAGCCACTCACTACAGTGTTACTCAGGCGCTATTTCATAAACATCGTGTATTAGTGGTAACATTAAAACCTGGTGAATCGGACGAAACTATATTAGTTCTTATTCCAGTATTAGAAGCCTGGTTACCTTAAATAGAAATTCCAACCGGAAAATGGCTAAAAACAGAGCGGACGAAGAGACGTCAATCTAATTTGCCGCAGACGCGCCCAGCTTCCGCATCCGCACCAGCAACATGTTCAGTCATCACTATCACTGCAGCAACCATCCCCACAGCACCGGCAACACCTTCAGTAACAGCACCGACAGCACCCGCAGTGACCACACTGGCAGCATTCACCACCGAAACAACAGCAGCATCCACGATCGGTCAACCTATATCAGTGGTTATAACAGTGACAATGACGGTTAGCGATATCCAGTTTCACCTAATCTTTCGGACTGTTCAGTTTCACCAACAGGTCTGATGATCGACGAGGAGATCAGCTTCATAGAGACCAGCACCATGACACCTGGAATCGGTACCACGACACACACGCGCAGCACTACCGCACCTCTAGATACCGCCATCAGGAAAGCGACCACGATGGACAGACCATACTTGGGGAAGCGTCGCGTCGCACATCAGCAAGACACCCCAACCGGTACCTCGTACATCCGCAAGTAGATTGATCCAGGCCACGAAAATCTGAAACCTTTCCGCAGCAACAGGAACTACATCCAGTCGCATCATCACAGCGCTCCACAACCGACCACCAGACCACACCACAACCACCACCGCGACCACCACAGTGATGACAGCCACCACCGCTACTGCAATCGTCAGAGCATCCAGCATCATTACCACAGCATGTATCCGCAATTTCTTCAGACATTAGTGCAGAGAACATTATGATAAGCAACAGTATATCAGCACCAGTGGATCACATCCCATGACCAGCTTCCTCAGATCATGGCAAATGGTTTTCGGCAAACACCTGTGGCCACTATTGTCGTGGATGCAGCTAAATGTATGATTAGGTGTGCGAAAGATTGAGCTATTGTTTTTATATTTTTGAAATCTTTTTCTTCTTATAATTATTATTATTATACTTTTTCTCAAAATTGAAACCCTGGCCCTAGGCTGACCTTTGCCATCTTACACAGCTACACAAGTTGCTTCATAGCTGTGTCTCACACAAATAAATTGCTGCAGATTCCTATGTTATGCGGTGTAGGTATACAGCATACCACAGCGAGTATGTCTTTTATTATCATGCCGCCCCAGCTATTGCTAGGGCCACCTGATAGACTTTCTAAACCTTATTATCGTACTATTTTTCTTATTCTAAATTTTAATATAGTAAGACGGACTTGTCGATGGCGAGAGCGATTCATGCGGATCCGCCATAACGGGCCGCACTGTATGTATGCCCTCATATATCGCATGCATACGTAATTACTATGTTCATTCGTTGTGATATGTATCTAGCATATATATATATATATATATATATATATATATATATATATATATATATATATATATATATATATATATACATGCTATATACATATTACAATCAATGAACATGGTAAGTATGTGTGCATGCCGTATACAAGTCCGTCTTACTACATTAAAACGAGAAGAAAATTTAGAATAAGAAAAATAGCACGATAATAAGGTGTAGAAAGTCTATATATATATATATATATATATATATATATATATATATATATATATATATATATATATATATATATATATATATATATATATATATATATATATATATATATATATAGATATATTTGTATAACATAATTCAGGTACGTTAGAGCTTGGGCGTTCTCTGCAGAAATTTAATTATCCGTCGCCAAGAGAACGCCCATGCGAGCTTTTGTTTTAGGAATTAGTGTACTAATGTCAAACAAAAAGAGCATGCACTGTGACATCGAAAAAAGAAAAGTCCTGGGAATATATACGAGGCCAAAAATAAAAAATAAAATGTATTCCTCTCTTCCAAAAATCTTTCGCATCTCTATGTGCTCTTCGTTATTAAACTCTGCGTCTCTCGTGTCACTACTCCTCTCGGCTCCATGCCTGCTCGAGAAGTCTATAATTCCCGCCTAGCATGCTCTGTGATCTCGATCTGGGTGGCGGTATCGTTTGTCATGGGTGTCAAACCAGGAGGGGGGTGGGGGTGTAGCGCCAATCGCCGGGAGGGGTACGGAATGATCCAGCTCAGCTGGGTATGAGACAGCTGTTCCGGGTACGTTCTGAGCACGACACCCACCTGCCCCTTAGTAGAATAGTGTATGTGTATAGAGCCACATACGAGAGGTTTATAAAAATGTCTAAGTTTGTGAGATCGCATTGCGTGTATGCACGTGCGTCCGAGCTTCCCTGACAACACATGTCAGCATTTGGAGAGAATGCATACTAAAATATAAAAAAATAGAGAATGAATACTAAAATGTACCGAGTTGGTGCATGTAATATCTTTAAATTATACTATCTCCGTCGTTCTTGGTACCTATCAGGATCGGAATGAAACGAGAAACTCAAAACTGTAAACCATTTTAAAATCGGTTAATGGCCGAGTTATCCTTATTTTCTGATTAAATTACGCCCAAAATATTGAAAACATCATAAGCGCGTTGAATGGGGAGGATTTTATCTCGTGATAATGTCCTTGCCCATCCAGCTCACACGCTGATTGGCTACAGGTCACGCGTTGATTGGCTGAGCATTCCAGCTACGACGTCATGAGGAGTATAAAAGGAGCGAAGAACTGAGAATCGATACCACACTTCGACGAGAGAGAAGGTGGTAGGTTGTGTGCCCAGAACAGTACAAGACGTGGGAGAACTGCATATTGACTGTTGGTTACCATGCAGCTGGAGCAGTGCCTCTCAGGTTACAGTTCTTAGTTTCTGGCACACAACCTCCGCATCCGCATCTAAGTTTGTGTATGCTCTCGGGAGGGTATCACCAGAGGGCAAAAAAATAATCTAAACAAAAGAAAACCTCACTTCCAACAACAACAGAGGAGCCTTCCTGTGGATGGGCCTTGCGACCCCGATGTAAAGAACTCGTAGTATGTGGAATGCGTGGTGATTCTTGGCGGACAACTTGTCAGATTTGCTGAACCACACCGAAAAGTGGTAATCAAATTCCGCACAATGTATTGTGAATAACATTTTACTTTTAGACCACAGTCTAGTGGAACTGTGCCTGATGTGCCACACGATCTGTGTGGTGCATCATGTACTGTGTACACGGAAGATGCACAGCCATCATTATTTCATTTTCAACTGTAGCCCTTCATTGCTACAAGGCAGCTTTCAACTTCCGCTGTAGCACGCAACTTTTTGTCACACTGTTTAGATTAATATGACTATCTAGTGTACATCTTCAAGTGCATCCGTTGTTCTTCACCGTCTTTGCGAGTGAGCCGCATCAACAGTTCGCCATCGGATATCAGCCCAGCAGCTGCAGAATCGATCCATCTCGCCTTCCTCATCCAGACTGTATCATCTACTGTGATCTATGACCTTTTTGTGTACCGATGAATAATAGGTACTCATCCAACTGTATTTTCATATTAATGTATTTTTACATTTATAGATGCTGATTACTAATAGGTGCCGACCGGTCATCTGAGACCGTGTTTTATCGTTTATCAATTTACTGTATATATTATCGTTGTTTGTGCTGATGACTAGCGAGCACTGCAAGGTTGGGTGACCTTAATTATTATTGCAAATCTGTGATAGTTAGTTGTGTATATGGAAGCAGCCATCCTAGTTACTTGTTTTATTTATTTTATATAAAATACTAGGACCGCAATACGATAGGCTACACTATACCGCAATAATAACCCCACCTCAGCTTTTTCCCCAAGCATCACTTTTTCATTGAGGTCACTGTTCAGGTTCTCATTAAGCGAACCTGACATGAGATCGACTAAACCTGGCTATTCTAGCTCGATGTGATAGTTTTAGAAGTAGTTAGGGATAGTCGCTCGTGAGGAGTCACCTGTGTAAGCCTCTTTTCCGGATGCAGTGGATATGTAACACCACACACCAGTCAGCTAGATGGTATAAATTAGCCAATTACCTTAGGGCCTCATTATTAATATTTAAGCGATTGTTTCCTCCTACGTTTCTCCAGCCACACGGCTTATAATTGTCTGGACCTCCCTCAACACGTTCGTGAAATCGGACTCTTGGGGTTTCCGAGTGGTGAATAGTAAAGTGTTGATTCTACATACACTCCCCCAGTATCTTCAGATACCAGTTAGCATAGATATCCATGCCAAAGTGGGACACGCTGTGAACACATTATATTATTTTAATTGGCCAGCAGTGCATCTTTGGACATTCTTAAAACATAACCTTAATGACAAGTAAAATGTTAGTCCACGGGAGCAGATCCTACATGATCGATCCCTAACACATCAGTAGATGGGCGGGACACGTATCTCTGTCTAACTCGTCACAGTGACAGGGTGCAGTCTTGGAGCCCACCACGTTCTCATATGATCCATGTCGCAGACTTCGTTCTGTGGATAAGCTATTGCTCCAAATTCCGCGATCGAATTTACGCTCCTGTGGGGACAGAGCCTTCAGTGTTGTGGCTCCGAGACTATGGAACCAGCTACCTGTCCACATCAAATCCATCCAATCAATTAATGATTTCAAACAAAAATTAAAAACACATCTCTTCACAAGCGCCTTTGAAAATTGACATTGACACATGGCGCTTTACAAATGCTGTATTATTATTATTATTATAGTTGAATATCCGTCTACTTATCCCCACCATGAATCTATATGCTCTTTTTCAAATGCTTTTGTGAATATGTCTTATCCTAGTGATGGTGTATGTGGTTATGGTACGGTCAGTAACGGGATCGTTATATGATTCAGGAGCTGTCACACCATAACATGTCTGCTCACTGTGTGTCTAATCTGGATACTCCATAAGGTGACCATATGGGAACCCAGCATTTCTACCATTTGGTCATGTATTTAAAAGATAGGTAGAACTGCTTGCCACTTGCGGCCAAAGCTTGGAACATGGACCTAACAACGATTTGCGTAGATTTTGATAATTACATTAATACGTCATCACTTAAAGAGGGAACTAGAGAGAGGAACAAAGGAAAAAAGCAACCAAGTCCTATATACTAAATGATTCTACACATTTACAGACCAAAACAGTCATTCCTTGCAAACAATGACACAAAAGATTCAGTGACCTTGTATCTTGCTGAGACGGTCATCAAGATCAGCCCTAACGACAATATGATTGCAGTAACACGTCAGAGTGTGAAATTCAACTTTGAGTGTCAAGATATTGTTGGAGTTAGCACAAAGGAAGAGGCAGGAGCTCTTATTGTTTTACATGCAGTAAAGCTGCAAAGAATGTGTTCATTGTGCACATATATACAGAAGATACAGGTGTTCTCCTGTTCGCTCTGCAAAGCGTACCACAACTTAAAAGAGGCGCTGCACTAATCATGGGTAATAGTAAGAACCGACAACAGTATTGTTACAGCCCATACATGATAAACTGGGTCATGAAAAGGCATCTGCATTTATCATCTGGCATACACTTACAGGCTGTGACCCAACAGGTCATATCCAAAGAAAAGTAAAAAAGAGATGTTTCGCTACATTTATGAATTCAAATTCTACTGATTTGAATGCAATGTCCTGTCTAGGCACAGGAGAGAAACCATTACCAGAAATGGTTACTGGTTGTCAGGAATTTCTCTCTAAAGTGTTTTGCCGCAAGGATGGAGATATCAAACTGCACCAACTCTGAGATGGTATCCATTTAAACAGCTCAAGCCAAATGAAGGAGTAGAGAAACAACTACGTCCAACCTCTGGTGCTTGGATACAGCACATCAAACGGGCTCATTTACAGGCCAATGTCTGACAACAGGATATTGTTAGGAGGGCTTAAAGACGATGACAGCTTTTTTCCTGTGCTGTCAAATATTCCACCTGATCCAGAATCCATCACACACCTGATATGGTGTAATTCTG
>CM067372.1:164775663-164838163 GCA_034401795.1 Chaetoderma sp. LZ-2023a | reverse complement strand
GGTGGAGAGCTAGATAAAATGATGGCCGTACCTGACAGACAGTGAGAGAAAATGATTTCGGTAACGCTACCTGGTAAATTTTAAGGGACTAGGTTGCGTTCACATAGGGAAGCAATAGTGATATATCGAAAGATAAACCGTCGATATTGTGGAATTAAATTTCCAAATAAACTACGTATATATTCCGGTACAAGAGCCAGTCCAACGAGAAAGCTAGCCGATATACCTGGTATTTACCGAAATAGTGGCTGTATGAGAACACGGCCTTATGCCTCTCATTGGCTAATCCTGTTTAACTAGTTCGTGTACTATGTAGCTTAACGCTGAAGGGTCATTACGAAAATAAGATTTCTTTTAGGAAAATAAAGTAAGTGAAATAATTATTCATGTTTGCATTTGTATCAAGTACTCTTCCGCCATTTTGTTTTTGCGACGGCCATTTTCCTTTCCTCACACATCCAGCCTAATAAAAGGAATCGCCAAATCTGAATTCGTCCCCATTCACTTTTTGATGCCTCGTGTGTAAGACATCTAGCGAGAACCCCCATATCAAAGAACTGAGGGCACACACATGAAACGAATATGTTTATAATTACGTTCTATCCCATCGAGGATAAATATCCATTCAACATTGGATATAAATGTGTGGTTATTCTCACTCATACAAGCTATTCCGCCTTGCACAAAAACCAAGACATTTTGGAAATATCAATAACGCTGACGTCATTGATCTATGTATAGATCAACTCAATCCAATCCAATTAGTTTATTTGCATATTAAAGCGAATGAGCCCTAAACAATATATTCGCGGAAATACTGCCTCTAAAATGTGTGTATATCGGATAGGACTGCTGATAGGATGTATGCATTCAGGTTTTTGCACCGAGCCACTGATAAGAATTCACAGTAATGTAGGGGAGATCAGGGCAATATGTACACATACATTGTATTTGGCAAGGGGCGATTTTGGTAAAATGCAAAATGATGTGGGTTGGTGTGGGGTGAGCTAGATGTACCAGTACCACTACGACTAACAATATCGCTTCACTAACACAATCAACACCACCACCAACCACAACCACCACCACCACCAACAACAACAGCAACAACACCACCAACAAGACCCCTACTGTCCACCACCTCCCCCACTCCGACAGTGCCACTACCACTACTACCACTACTACCACTACTACCACTCCTACCACCACCACCACCTCTACTACTATTACTACTACTACTACTACTACTACTACTACTACTACTACTAATACTACTACTACTACTACTGCTGGTGCTGCTGCTACTACGACTGCTGCTGCTGCTACTACCACTAGTACTACCTTGCTATCACGATGACGACTATGACCGCAAGCACGACGATGATGATGATGACGACGATGACGACGATGACGACGATGACGATGATGACGACGATGACGACTGACATATCCAGGTGTTCGAAATACTTTAGGGGATCAAAATCCCTCCTTGCTTACAGATCGCACTTTTTCAGTCCATCATCATCATCATCATCATCATCATCATCACAATCAGTCGTCGTCACTGTTGTTGTCGTTATCGTCATCCCAACTACTACCACGGCCATGTACCATCATCATCAGCAGCAGCACCACCTCCACCGCCATCACCACCATCCACCGCCACCATCACCCACCATCAATTCTTATTAGTACTTTTTTTCTTTTAACAGTCTTTCTCATCACCTTAGTGCTCTGGCCGTGGTTATATTGCTCTGAGGCTGTGTGCGGTTGATAGTTACCCCCACATGTTGAAACAAACTCGAAATAATCTTAGTAGCTACGGTTCCAGATTTGTTTATTTTTCAGATTTTACGGATTTTCTCGCATCACGCTCAAAGTACTGCCATCTTAGTCACACATTTTTGTGTTTTAAAGTGTGAGTCAAATCGTGCCATTAGTTTCCGAGATATCTACAGAGCCAGTATTTATCTGATCCGGATCCGGATTCTTTTATCTGTAATATGGCCAAATTCTGGAAATCCTCTTGCATGGCAATTTCCTTCATTGTGTTAACATTTTAGCCGGATCGAACAGATTTTAGATATTTACCGGAATATGTTATGGTGATTGACTAATTGACTAAGGAAATGGCGTTTTATTGAGCTGGGATCTGCAGCTAAGCACCTATAAGATATACCTCCTGTCTGACTGTTTGCTTGTCTGCCTGCTTGCTTGCTTGCCTGCCCGATTGCCTGCCTGCCCGATTGCCTGCCTGCCCGTCTGTCTGTCTGTCTGTCTGTCTGTCTGTCTGTCCGTCCGTCCGTCCGTCCGTCCGTCCGTCCGTCCGTCCGTCCGTCCGTCTGTATGTCTGTATGTCTGTATGTCTGTATGTCTGTATGTCTGTCTGTCTGTCTGTCTGTCTCTCTTGCTGTTTTTTCTGTGAGACCCGTTTGGTGGAATTCAAACTAATTTATTATGTGAATTACCCATATGATCACACATTACATAAGAACATTTCTAGCTCCGTATGGCGGGAAACAAATGGTACCGCTGAAATTGTGAAGATTCGCATGTGCTTCTTCACGGTCAAATGGTCAGCTACGGGGAAAATGGCAGCGCTACTTATGGCTGTCTCAGTGAGACGGCGAAAGCAAGTACTAGAGGAAGATAACTCGTATAACAAATTTGCTCTCTCGTTGTTGGGAATATGTACCCTAGGGCCAGGACCGTGATCAACAGTTTACTTATAAACATCTAGTTCATTGCGATGTCATCCAAAATCACTCAGTAAAATTCAACCGAATTTGTTATATGATATACATTATATTACAATGAAAATATTGAAAATTTCCAAATTTATTTACATCTCGAAGGTAAAGTCTATGTAATCAGCATTCTGTTAACTATCTTGGAACTAATTTAACAAGGAGTTGTTTTTCCATGTGTGCTAATAGCACCCAATTAGCTTGGTTTCAAAATATTCAACAGCTTACCTGTATAGTTACCTTGAAATTTAGACTCGGTCAATTCAGTTTACAAAGTTTCAAATCGATTGCTTCAAACATACAATGTGGGAAGGGATTATCTAGAAATGGGCGTGACATAGCTAGATATGGATTCCCGGAACGACACGATGGCTTTTAGCGTGTCCTCTTTAGCGTGTCCTACAGTACAGCTCACAAACATATTTCCAAACAAATTAACCCTTTAACACTCATATCAGCCAAAAACGGCAACTGCAGTGGTCTTGAGAAATGTCTATTTACAGACCAAGAGAAGACAATTTTTTAAAATGTACCACTGGAATGACTGGCTCGATAACCGAGCCAGTCATTTCAGTGGTAAATTTTCAAAAAAATGTATCACTTGGTCTGTAAATTGACTTTTTAATGAGAAAATTGAACTTTTCAAAACAAATTCAAGGGTTAAAGGTTTAATTAGTAAAGAGGAATTTGCGTAATACTTTATATTGGGTCCATCCTTAGTTATTTATGAGCGGCATTAAAAGGGACTTTTGTATAGCCTGGAAGAAATAGAGAACTTGAACATGAACTTAGCTTAATCCGGGATACCATTTGAACGCATGCGTCATCATAAAGGCCGTGTTCTCACTAGAGACATAACCGGCGTAACACAATACTGAGGTATGGCGTTATTCCCGATTAACTCTCCAGTGAGAACAAGGCCTAAGTCTATGAGATTATCCTTAAACCGCGTCTTTCGGCATAGATACGAAATGCATTCCGTTCGCATTACAGATTTACGTCAGGAAACTACTTCGATTTTATTAATCTGCTAATTTTTAAAATACTAACTAATCCAACATGTGTATGGCATTAATAACATGCGCAGACTCGTGCAAGTAATCAAGTTCCGGCTGACGTTTTATTCTCTCACGCTTTAAATCGTCGAAACATCTTATCCGTAATAAATCTCTGATGTCAACAAGACCTAAGTGAATCATATTCATATTAACAGCTCTGGAGGGTGAGCAGTTTTGGTAAGAGAATCTATAGCAGGCTTTGTAAAGAAGTCATAACGCCAAGCCCATATGTGCAATGGATTACGATATCTGAAAATCTTACAAATCTGCCAAGTAAAATTGCAATCGGAAATATATATATATCTCACCGACAAACTCAAGGTACTCAAGTTTGGACGCATTTGATAAACTAGAACAAGAACTTCTCTCCTTTGAAAATAATACTGAGTATATACTATTACTAGGCGACATGGATGCAAAAACCGGACAACTAGACGATAGACTGGAAATGGATCATGATCTATTAGACAAATGCCACGTAGATATGAGTGATATAGTAGCTGCGTCACGCAATTCCCTCTATAGTGAAACTAGACGATCAAATAGCGATATTAGTAGGCCGAATGTATACGGCAAAAAACTGATTGACATTTGTAAATGAAATAATCTCCTTATATATAATGGTAGAATAGGAAATGATAAATTATTAGGAAAACTGACTTGCAAGAGCAGCTCCACTGTCGATTATGCTATATCGTCACATGGTTTACTTCTCTATAGCAACAGCTTCAATATACTCGACCATTCAGTGTTCACGTCTGATGTACATTGTGCATTAGTAGTATCATATTGATTCCCAAATAAGACCGCCAGTAACATATCTCCGATGAAAACTCTGGTATCGGATGGCAACAATTATAAAATTGGCAAAGTACAACCAGCTCGTTGAATACCAGATAAAGTGGATCAATTTACCAAAAATTTTCTTAACAATCTTGTTGAATTAAAACGGTCCATAAATACGACAGCCATTATCGTGAAAAGCGTTAATCAAACAGTAGGAAATATAAATGAACCGTTCAGAACAACGACTATGAAAACATTTGCAGAAAAAACCCGAAATTGTGCCATGCCTAAATTAAAAAGTACCAAAATACAGCGACCCTGGTACACACCTGGCTGTACAAAGGCGCGAGAAAAGTACCATAGAGCGAGGTATACAAATCATCTAGTCAAAACAGAAACTGCCAGAAATGATATGACAGAAGCCAGCAACACTTATAAAAATACTATGACTATGGCAATACTGAGCCACAAGGAAAAAACCAAAACATAAGATTATACATTTAAACCGTACGGACCCAAAAGCGCATTGGATGTTAATGAATTTAATTCATTGTTTCGGGTGCAAATGGTTATTTCACGTTTCCAGAGTATCCATCAATCACAGGTCAGCGCGTGTGTGATGACGTCACAATCATTGCGTCACAAAGGGTTCCATATAGACCGGCATCAAATCTCAAACAGTCCGACACGTTGTATGAATTGTATGGCTTTGTAATTCCTTGCTATTTAATAAACATGCTGGACACTGGACAGTCAAATTAGTTTCAAAATATTCAACAGCTTA
Organism: Chaetoderma sp. LZ-2023a; assembly: GCA_034401795.1. NCBI lineage: Eukaryota > Metazoa > Mollusca > Caudofoveata > Chaetodermatida > Chaetodermatidae > Chaetoderma > Chaetoderma sp. LZ-2023a. The sequence goes on along the minus strand of CM067372.1, from coordinate 164,832,788 downwards.
CCTGAGTAGGTTTTTGGAAATTGATAGTCGGGGTGTTCAGAGATCGATCGATCCCAGCACGAGCGAGGTGTGGGTGGAGCTTAGCTAGAGATTGGCGGGGCAAAGCTAAAACCGGGAAGATCCATTATCAATGGCTACCGCCTTCCCAACCGCGAGTATTAATACACACTGCATGCAGTTCTACTGATAAATAACCCAAAATATTTCCAAGACAAAATAAAACGTGCTGTTGAAGATGTTGGGCTTAATATGATTGGAAGTCATTAGCAATGGCTTCCAATCAAATCATGTCCCACATCCTCAACAGAACAGGTCTCATATCGTGTTGAAGATTGTACTAATTAGTAACTGTACTGTATACGCCGATGGCCACTACTCTAGGCCTAGTGATACGTTAACAAAACATGTCACTTTGCGATCTGAGCGTAGTAAACAATCGGGACCGGACATGACATTAGGCCCTACCTGTGGAGACGGCCGCTTCATACCAACCTAGGGCCCTGTTCTCACTGGAGAGTTAATCAGGAATAACTCCATACCTCAGTATGATGTTACGCCGGTTAAGTCTCTAATGAGAACACAGCCTATGTCAAGTTCAACTCCTAACCATAGTTAGCTCTAGCTAACTAGATTCCGAGTCGAACTTCAAATAGTTAACTAGCTAGTCAACTATATAGTCAACCGAGCACAAGAGCTCGGTTCAGATGGTTAGTGCGATATTTGCGTAAATTTCAAAATGGCGGACACCGATCGCTAGCCACGAAAAAATGCATATAAAAGTTTTAATATTTCACTAAATAAGTTAGGTTTGATGAAATTATGCTTTCCCATTGTGTGTCAATGTTCTCAAGCCCCACCCCATCCCCCCCCCACCCCACCCCCTATTCCTTCCCATTGTATGTCAAATAAATATCGCTTAATGATTATTAACGCTTTTAATGCGATCTTCGATCACCCACCTCATCCACCCAGCCCACCCGGAGAAACATTGTATTTTTGAGCCAGGACATGTAATGTTTTTGTACGAGAAACAATCATACGTAAAAGATCGTGGCACAGCGCCCAGTCAATTCAGGCCGTGTTCTCACTAGAGAGTTAATCAGGAATAACGCCTTACTTCAGTATGGCATTATTCCGGATTAAGTCTCTAGTGCGAATACGGCCTTAGATTCAAAGTACTCATCTTAATCATTTGAAGCGGGAAGTCCCAGAATCTTAATTTCAAGGTAACTATACAGGTTAGATGTTGAATAATTTGAAAACAAAATGTTAGGAAACTGTTCCATTTTCGAATTCGAACATTCACTCAATCAAAATACATGTAACCACTCTTGCACAAACTTGGCCCTTTAACTAAGCCTACGAAATGTATTTATATGGAATGAAATCGTCATGTGTTAATATGTATTTCGTTTCATTACATTGAGGCACACAATTTAAGCCTGTAAAAGTATATAAGTTTACCAATTTTATTTTTAACCATGCTGCTGTGAATATGCACCTTCAATAAAAATGTGTAAGTTCTGAAATTGAATTAGAGGCACCAAACTCGTCCGTAATTCAACTTCACAACAAAAACATTATATTAATTTATCCGGAATGAAATCGTTATATGTTAATATGTATTTCGTTTCATTACATTGAGGCACACAATTCAAGCCTGTAAACGTACATAAGTGTACCAATTTTATTTTTAACCATGCTGCTGTGAATATGCACCTTCAATATAATTGTTTAAGTTCTGAAATTGAATTAGAGGCACCAAACTCGTCCCTAATTCAACTTCACAACAAAAACATTACATTAATTTATCCAGAATGAAATCATCATATATTAAGAATTCTTCCGTTTCATTACATCTAAGCACACAATTTAAGTCTCTAAAAGTATAAGTTTCAACAATTTTATCTTCAAGCATTTTGTTGTGAACATGCACCTTTAATGGTCAACACAGGAATCTGCAGTGGTTAGGATGCATCGTCGTCCTATTGCACGATCCTCACCCTCCCACTACGTTCTCGTATCGAGTACCGCGCTTACACGCCTTTGATGTTTGCGCTAAGTTCACGAATCTTCATACATGTTAATGAACTGGGGTCAGTCAACTTGCGCCAATGAGATTGTTCGATAAGAAATTAGGAAGTAGACAAATTCACACATGTGCGTAAACTAAACTAGCGGTTTTTGTTACCGAAAACCAATCTACACATTTTCAGTTCCTCAGATAACCTGTTTAGAGCAAAACTATTGCACACTTTTGCAAATGTCTCTTTCCAGATCAACAGCGTCTCGATCGCCGTTGTTTTTGTGATTGTAAATTAGGTCACCAGACGAGCTCTCGCCTATCAGGCGAAGTAGGCAGAAATCTGATTGGCTACCTCCAAACCGGCTAGCGTAATGTTACTTCGCCTAGCGAGAAATCACAGGTCTGCAAGTACGGCCTCGAACAGCGTAGCTATGTGAGTGGGCGTATGTTAGTCGATGATGATGAATATGCATTTCCGAGATAAGAGAAGGGCATTTTTTGATAATTTAACACTAGAAACTCTGGCGCGCTAACATGTTCAGCCATCTACGTGTCTCTCGTCCTATGAATGAACACTAACTATGTACAATTTTAAATTGTCTTTACAAATAAACCGTTAACCGTTTAACCCAGGAATTTGTTTTTTCAAAATTCATTTTTTTTTTTACAGAAAATGTGAATTTTAGAACCAAGAGAAGACTATCTTTGAAAATTTACCACTGGAATGACTGGCTCGGTTATCGACCCAGTTATTCCAGTGGTAAAATTTTTAAAATAGTCTTCTCTTGGTATGAAAATATACATTTCGCAAGACCACTAAGAAGCCGTTTTGGCTGATATGAGTGTTAAAGGGCTAATGGCCCAACCCGCCAGAACGCCATCTGCAGTCATTTTGAGAAATATCAATTTGCAAACGATAAAGATACAAAAGTAGTCTTCTCTTGGCCTGCAAATGATGAATCCAGTTTCTCAGTCAATAACATGCCACCATAATAAACTACCTCACGTGTAGGCTGAGGTCATAATCAATTACGGCATGAATGAGGCGATTTAGTCCGTCATAAAGGCTTAATAGGCTGTCAAGTTGTACGAATTGCAGGTTTTTACTATTTAATAAACCTTCAAATTAATTTGATTGGTCGCCTTTGGCAGCAACAACACCCAGTCAAATTAGTTTCAACATATTCAGCAGCTTACCTGTATAGTTTTCTGGAAATTGAGATTCATGGAGTAGATGGTTCGGTAGATCCCAACGCGGACAACGCGTGGCCGGAGATTAGCTATAGATGGGCCGGGAAAAGTTAAAACTGGATCCATCCATTGTATATACATGTCCGTGTATATGTCTCGGTTTGAAAGAGCTAAGGCGTATCGCTACTGCCAGAATGAATGCGGAGAAAGGAAGAGAAAAGGAAGGAAGGGAATTTCGCAGGTATAATTGGCTGCTAATTTACACCTAATAAGGCTCTCATCGGGGTGATATAGTACGGGGATTTATGATCATACACGTACGTAATAAATAAGTCACGCCCAACCCGCGTTCGGGTTCTTGGCGATGTACACGGCAACGCAAAGACAACTAATACGACAATCACGTACTATCTGCTTGACAAAGGCCGCGAATCCAGAGTGACTAAAATAATAAAGTGTCATATATCGCATTGAGAGTATGTATTACACTGATGCTTTCAAACAGCAAGCACGCCTAGAAGTCATCTGGGTACCAGCATATTGAAATTTACTCGTAACGCATTGATTTCAGTGCCGCTTAAGGTAGATACGGCACAGTGGACCAGGTGGAACAACGAATCATTTCTATCGTGTTACAAACTGCATTTGAAACATCAAATGGCAGATGTGGGTAGCGCTTTGCATAACTTTACCGGAAACGCTTCAGATCTGTATCTATTTGGAATTACCAGCAAACTTCAGCAGGCTTTCCTCTGGTTACAGTTGCCAATTGGTGTTGTAATCCTGACTTTGAACTCAATAACTCTCATTGTTCTATACAAAACACATATGCATCAAGAAGTTTTGCGAGTTTTGTTTGCGAGTATGTCAATGAGTGATGCCACAGTCGGAATGATATACACCGTCAATTGCTTCCTTAGACTAAACCCGACATTGCTGACGGTTGTTACTTGTGGATTTCGATTTATGGCCTTGTATTGTGTTGTATTTGTGTCGATGGGAAATGTTGCCTTGTTGGCATTAGACCGGTGTATAATGCTGTCATTCACTTTAAGATATGTGTCTATTGCTACAACACGTCGGGCTGTGATTGCATCAGTTGTGTTATGGGCCATCAGTGTTATTCTAGCCATCCTCTCATTCAGGCGAGCACTGCAGAACTTTAGCGTGTGTATTATACTAAGAGCAGCAAGCTACAACGAAGTACTCATTATACCACCTTCGGTTTTTGGTATGGTTGTGGTTATTCTTATTGCATGTTATGCGATAATCTTGTATCACGTGAGAAAACAGATGCGAAAGATTTACGAAGAGACTGCGAGGAAACCGCAACCCCTTGGCGTAGCACCCGTTTTCGCAAACGATGATACCGCCCGGGCTAGTCAGGAGGACGCGCCACATCTTGCCGATGACATGACTCCAAAGCCCAAGCTTCGCTTACGCTACCTGAAAACTGTGACATCCATTCTTGGATTGTTCCTGATTTGCTACATCCCAATAATGTCGCTATTCGGCTACTTACTGGTAAATCCGCCGGCAATGCAGTCACGTGGAGCAATAATGATACTCAACGGGTAAGTGGAATGTGGCTGAGAGAGAGAGAGAGAGAGAGAGAGAGAGAGAGAGAGAGAGAGAGAGAGAGAGCGAGAGAGAGAGAGAGAGAGAGAGAGCGAGAGCTGGAGAGAGAGAGAGGTGGAGGGAGTCGGACAGGCAGAGAGAGGGGGAAAGCGGGACAGGGAGAGAGAGAAAGAGAGAGAGAGAGAGAGAGAGAGAGAGAGACAGCGGCCGGGGGGGGGGGGGGGGGGCGCGGGGGCGGCAGATACCTTGGGACAAGAACTCGCTTGTAATTGCGTTATAGCAGAATCTCAAAAATGTACACCAGAATTCCTGTATCAGCACTGACGAACTTAAGGGAGGGAGAGAGGGAAGGGGTCATAACAAACCAACAACAGCAAAAACAACAACAACAACAACAACAGCAACGACCTCAACGACTACGACAACGACGACGAAGACGACACTGGCAATAATTAAGACGACACTGGCAATAATGAAGATGACGCTGACAAACATATTGATGATGATGCGGATCATAACGATAATAATTATAATGATATTATTCATGATAATTAGACTAATAATAATAATAATAATAATAATAATAATAATAATAATAATAATAATAATGAATGTGATAGTCGAAATAATAATCATGATGCTAATGATTTTCGGAATAATAATCATTCTCGGAATAATAATAATAATAATAATAATAATAATAATAATAATAATAACGAATGTGATAGTCGAAATAATAATCATGATGCTAATGATTATCGGAATAATAATCATTCTCGGAATAATAATAATAATAATAATAATAATAATAATAATAATAATAATAACTAGATTGATCAGGTCAATGACGCGTCATCGCAAATCCCCGCTTTCACTGCTTTGAACTTTTGACCCCACCCCACAACCCACACCCGGGGCGGAGCCAAATGTAAATGTTCTTTTCCACTCAACAATCATATGGGTAACACATATAACAAGTTTGCTTGAATTTCCTCCAACATTGTCAGAGGAGCTGCATTACAATCAGTTTCATGACCCTTTGCCCCCCCCCCACCCTCCAACCCCCAGGGGCTGGGACAGATATAAATGCGCTCATCTACTCACATACAAAATTTGGTTGAATTCCGTCCAAGATTTTCGGAGGAGTTACATTATAATCAATTTCTTGACACTTGGACCGCACTCCACCTACCACTGCGGTAAATGCGCTCATGCACTCCACATTGATATGAGTAACTTGCATACCAAATTTGGTTGGTTTCCGTCAAACAGTTTAGGAGGAGTTGCATTACAATCAAATTTTTGACAGTTTGACCCCCACCCCACCCACCCCTGGCGCGGGGCCAAATGTAAATGTGCTCATGCACTCCACATTGATATGGGTAACTCACATACCAAATTTTGTTGAATTCTGTCCAACGGTCTCGGAGAAGATGCGTTACAATCAATTTCTGCACGTTAAAATGTGACCTTTTGACTCCTCCCCCGCCCCCTGGGGGTGTAGCCAAATGTAATTGGTCCCGTGCACTCTGCAATCCAATTGGTACCTCACATATCAAACTTGGTTAATTTCCGTTTAACGGGTTGAGAGGAGTTGCAGTACAAGTGATTTGACCTTTTGACCTCCTCCCCACCATCTTGGCGGCGCAGCCTAATGTAAATATGGTCTTACGAAGCGGAATCATATGGATAACCCACATAACCCAATTTGGTCGAATTCCACCAAACGGTTTTGGAGGAGATAGCGCGAGGGACGGACGGGCAGGCAGGCGGATAGACGGACCGAGGAGATTGCAATATCATCGACGTTTTTTTTAAAACGTGAGGATAATAATAATAATAATAATAATAATAATAATAATAATAATAATAATAACGGAGGGTAAGTGTCCGCAATCGCCATTTGCTCTTGTGTGTCATACATCGAGCTGTTGTTTTCTAACTTGAAAAATGACCGGCTTGCTAGCATAATCTACTGCACATAAAATACTATTAGCTGAACATAAAAGACAGTCGTATATCTTAAGTATATATTATTGAGGCAAATAACACAATTATACACACGGATATGTATATTAAATTTCATTAAAATCACGATTGACTTTCAGGGGATAATAAAATCGTATTTGGATCGGATCAGATTCGGGATTTATCGATACATCGTAAACTAATGGTCGGGTTTGGCTCAAACTTCAACACAATAAAGGGTGTAACGATATACTAGAATTCTACAATATTGCTCTTAATCCGACAAAGAAACTTAGGAAAATCCGAACGAATCCCATGAATTAAAAAACAAACTCCGACACTTGTTGTACAAGGTGAGAAAAATGCAAGGGCTCTTGTTTCAATGAAATCGGCACGAGCGTAAAGACATCATATATTTTGCCACTGTTGTTGTTGTTGTTGGTTTGGTTTTACAATATATAGAACGGTATTTTGATATATTCTAATTATATTTTCTCAGAAAAAAGCCGAAAGTTATGTGAGGGATTTTGTTCTGGTAGACAGACATAATTGTGTGGATCTGCTATACAATTACAGAAATCACGTATAAAATGATCATGTTTCTGGGCACAGATTAAAATCGTTTCCAGCATGGTGGAATGGGATGGGGCGCCTAAAGGATGGTTTGCAACCCCCAACACCCACCCCACGCGATATACACCCGCACTACATCAATGACGGTATATCCGGCGGCATAACGCTTAAGTCAGAGCCCGCATGGCCATCTCATTTGCTATGGCCCAGCTCGGAAATTACGCCTGTAATGAGCCTTTCCAAGCTTATCCAACCATCTTATGACGTGATATGACGTCATAATCAGAATTGCGTGACGTGTAAGATGACGTCATAATAATGACGTCATGAGTGACTCGATACAGTCCGTGTTTAACGATTAATAGTCAGGCACGTTGCAACAATTGTATGTCTTTACCATTTAATAAATATAAATATATTCTGTTGAATATTTTGAGACCAATTTGACTGGACGCTGTTGCTGCCATATTGCAACAGCGCCCAGTCTAATTGGTTTCAAAATATTTAACAGCTTTCCTGTATAGTTTTCTGGGAATTGATAGTCAGGGAGTTCAGCGATCGCTCGATCCCAACACGGACGAAATGTGGGTGCAGCTTAGAATGAGATTGGCTGGGCATAGCCAAATCTGGAGCGTTCCATTGAGTAATTCATAAACCTTGGTTATCTAGACGAGCATAGACAGCCATTTTAATTTTGTCACCAAATGCGATTTTTACATGTATTAATTTATTTAGATAATGACATATTTTGCTACCTCGAAATCACTGGCAACGAGATCAGCGTCCCCAGTAGAGTACACGAATCACCGTAACAATTTAATAAACTAGAATACGCAATCGACGCGCAAGTCGAGTCAATGCTGGATACAGAAAACTGTCATCACTCCTCTATTTTTGCGCGTTAGAATATGTGCAAACAAATAGTATACAGGTCAAATGGATATATAATATTAAACTGATTCTTGAGTCAACGGGACAAGGTAACGTGTTTAGCTTAGAAGATATTAACCAGAAAGAACCAGCCACATCTCCGTCCTAAGTTGTTTGAGTAAAGTGATGGAGCGAGCCGTATTTAAACATATATATAATTATATTAGAGACTATATTACACCCTGCGAATCTGGATTTCTCACTGGCCACTCAACAGTAACTCAATTACTAGACATATTGCACTGCAATTGTCCAAGCACTCGATGGCCAGAAAGAAGTTATGTTCTTGTTTTTCGATATAGCTAAAGCGTTTGACGTGTGTGGAACAGTGGTCTTCTCCATAAATGGAGGCAATTCGGTATAATTGGCAGTCTTCTCGCCTGGTTTGAAGACTATCTCACTTTAAGAAACCAAAGAGTAGTCTTAAATGGCAGTGCCTCAATTTTTCTCCCACAACATGCTGGGGGTACCCCAGGGTTCAGTTCTTGGACCGTTATTATTTATTTATTATTTTCATTAATGAGCTGCCAAATTATATCTTAAATAATATCAGATTATTTGCAAAAGATACCTGCCTCTATGTGATGTTGGATAAACTAGAGGCCCATATTCCAATGGTGAATCATGACCTGGCAATCGGCCAATAAATGGCCTGTAGAATGTAATGCCTCTAACACGACATCCATATTTATCTCCCTACGTCATAATCCTACATGTTTTCCGATAACCTTTAAAGACGCTGACATTTATCCATCAATGCACCACAAGCACCTCGACGTCACTCTTAATAGTAAAGGTTTTTGGCTAGAACATGTCGAAGCAATGATAACAAAGGCCCAACGTATGGTCTCTATGCTCAAGGGTTTGGAACATATACTTGATAGCGATTGGAAAGTATGTACAAGAGCTTTATCAGACCCTTATTAGAATACGCAAGGCCCCTCTGGGATAACTTCCCACAAAATCTTATTATCAGGCTGGAAAATGTTCAGAAGGAGGTCCTACGAACTATAAGTGGACTCTCCTGCAGTTACAGCACGGAAGATTTATACGCTGACACGGGTATGGTAACACTTTCATGTAGACGCAAAACCCAAAAATTAGTAATTCTCTACAAAATTATATACTGCGCAACAAGTGAGACATTGTCTAGTTATCTATTGCCATTTTCACAAAGGACACACCCTTATAATATCCGTCAACTCAACAGCTATACACCATCCAGATGTCGCACCGAGCTCTATCGTAGTTCTGTCTTCCCGGCTACGATTAGAGATTGGAATAGTCTTCCAGATCCTGTCGAAAGGTCCCATACAATACAAGAATTAAAAAATATATTGAACGCAATGTTTAAAAAACGACCCCCACCTGGGTGGTACTATGCAGGTCAATGACCTGCTAACATAGCATATTCCAGTCTCCAAAACAATTTAATAAACTAGAATACGCAATCGACGCGCAAGTCTAGTCAATGCTGGATACAGAAAACTTTCATCACTCCTCTATTTTTGCGCGCTAGAATATGTGCAAACAAATAGTATACAGGTCAAATGGATATATAATATTAAACTGATTCTTGAGTCAACGGGACAAGGTAACGTGTTTAGCTTAGAAGATATTAACCAGAAAGAACCAGCCACATCTCCGTCCTAAGTTGTTTGAGTAAAGTGATGGAGCGAGCTGTATCTAAACATATATATAATTATATTAGAGACTATATTACACCCTGCGAATCTGGATTTCTCACTGGCCCCTCAACAGTAACTCAATTACTAGACATTTGCACTGCAATTGTCCAAGCACTCGATGACCAGAAAGAAGTTATGTTCTTGTTTTTCGATATAGCTAAAGCGTTTGACCGTGTGTGGAACAGTGGTCTTCTCCATAAACGGAGGCAATTCGGTGTAATTGGCAGTCTTCTCGCCTGGTTTGAAGACTATCTCACTTTAAGAAACCAAAGAGTAGTCTTAAATGGCAGTGCCTCAATTTTTCTCCCCCAACATGCTGGGGGTACCCCAGGGTTCGGTTCTTGGACCGTTATTATTTATTTATTATTTTCATTAATGAGCTGCCAAATTATATCTTAAATAATATCAGATTATTTGCAAACGATACCTGCCTCTATGTGATGTTGGATAAACTAGAGGCCCATATTCCAATGGTGAATCATGACCTGGCACTGGGCCAATAAATGGCCTGTAGAATTTAATGCCTCTAACACGACATCCATATTTATCTCTCTACGTCATAATCCTACATGTTTTCCGATAACCTTTAAAGACGCTGACATTTATCCATCAATGCACCACAAGCACCTCGACGTCACTCTTAATAGTAAAGGTTTTTGGCTAGAACATGTCGAAGCAATGATAACAAAGGCCCAACGTATGGTCTCTATGCTCAAGGGTTTGGAACATATACTTGATAGCGATTGGAAAGTATGTACAAGAGCTTTATCAGACCCTTATTAGAATACGCAAGGCCCCTCTGGGATAACTTCCCACAAAATCTTATTATCAGGCTGGAAAATGTTCAGAAGGAGGTCCTACGAACTATAAGTGGACTCTCCTGCAGTGCCAGCACGGAAGATTTATACGCTGACACGGGTATGGTAACACTTTCATGTAGACGCAAAACCCAAAAACTAGTAATTCTCTACAAAATTATATACTGCGCAACAAGTGAGACATTGTCTAGTTATCTATTGCCATTTTCACAAAGGACACACCCTTATAATATCCGTCAACTCAACAGCTATACACCATCCAGATGTCGCACCGCGCTCTATCGTAGTTCTGTCTTCCCGGCTACGATTAGAGATTGGAATAGTCTTCCAGATCCTGTCGAAAGGTCCCATACAATACAAGAATTAAAAAATATATTGAACGCAATGTTTAAAAAACGACCCCCACCTGGGTGGTACTATGCAGGTCAATGACCTGCTAACATAGCATATTCCAGTCTCCAAAACAATTTAATAAACTAGAATACGCAATCGACGCGCAAGTCTAGTCAATGCTGGATACAGAAAACTGTCATCACTCCTCTATTTTTGCGCGCTAGAATATGTGCAAACAAATAGTATACAGGTCAAATGGATATATAATATTAAACTGATTCTTGAGTCAACGGGACAAGGTAACGTGTTTAGCTTAGAAGATATTAACCAGAAAGAACCAGCCACATCTCCGTCCTAAGTTGTTTGAGTAAAGTGATGGAGCGAGCTGTTTCTAAACATATATATAATTATATTAGAGACTATATTACACCCTGCGAATCTGGATTTCTCACTGGCCCCTCAACAGTAACTCAATTACTAGACATTTGCACTGCAATTGTCCAAGCACTCGATGACCAGAAAGAAGTTATGTTCTTGTTTTTCGATATAGCTAAAGCGTTTGACCGTGTGTGGAACAGTGGTCTTCTCCATAAACGGAGGCAATTCGGTGTAATTGGCAGTCTTCTCGCCTGGTTTGAAGACTATCTCACTTTAAGAAACCAAAGAGTAGTCTTAAATGGCAGTGCCTCAATTTTTCTCCCACAACATGCTGGGGGTACCCCAGGGTTCGGTTCTTGGACCGTTATTATTTATTTATTATTTTCATTAATGAGCTGCCAAATTATATCTTAAATAATATCAGATTATTTGCAAACGATACCTGCCTCTATGTGATGTTGGATAAACTAGAGGCCCATATTCCAATGGTGAATCATGACCTGGCACTGGGCCAATAAATGGCCTGTAGAATTTAATGCCTCTAACACGACATCCATATTTATCTCTCTACGTCATACTCCTACATGTTTTCCGATAACCTTTAAAGACGCTGACATTTATCCATCAATGCACCACAAGCACCTCGACGTCACTCTTAATAGTAAAGGTTTTTGGCTAGAACATGTCGAAGCAATGATAACAAAGGCCCAACGTATGGTCTCTATGCTCAAGGGTTTGGAACATATACTTGATAGCGATTGGAAAGTATGTACAAGAGCTTTATCAGACCCTTATTAGAATACGCAAGGCCCCTCTGGGATAACTTCCCACAAAATCTTATTATCAGGCTGGAAAATGTTCAGAAGGAGGTCCTACGAACTATAAGTGGACTCTCCTGCAGTGCCAGCACGGAAGATTTATACGCTGACACGGGTATGGTAACACTTTCATGTAGACGCAAAACCCAAAAATTAGTAATTCTCTACAAAATTATATACTGCGCAACAAGTGAGACATTGTCTAGTTATCTATTGCCATTTTCACAAAGGACACACCCTTATAATATCCGTCAACTCAACAGCTATACACCATCCAGATGTCGCACCGAGCTCTATCGTAGTTCTGTCTTCCCGGCTACGATTAGAGATTGGAATAGTCTTCCAGATCCTGTCGAAAGGTCCCATACAATACAAGAATTAAAAAATATATTGAACGCAATGTTTAAAAAACGACCCCCACCTGGGTGGTACTATGCAGGTCAATGACCTGCTAACATAGTATATTCCAGTCTCCAAAACAATTTAATAAACTAGAATACGCAATCGACGCGCAAGTCTAGTCAATGCTGGATACAGAAAACTGTCATCACTCCTCTATTTTTGCGCGCTAGAATATGTGCAAACAAATAGTATACAGGTCAAATGGATATATAATATTAAACTGATTCTTGAGTCAACGGGACAAGGTAACGTGTTTAGCTTAGAAGATATTAACCAGAAAGAACCAGCCACATCTCCGTCCTAAGTTGTTTGAGTAAAGTGATGGAGCGAGCTGTATCTAAACATATATATAATTATATTAGAGACTATATTACACCCTGCGAATCTGGATTTCTCACTGGCCCCTCAACAGTAACTCAATTACTAGACATTTGCACTGCAATTGTCCAAGCACTCGATGGCCAGAAAGAAGTTATGTTCTTGTTTTTCGATATAGCTAAAGCGTTTGACGTGTGTGGAACAGTGGTCTTCTCCATAAATGGAGGCAATTCGGTATAATTGGCAGTCTTCTCGCCTGGTTTGAAGACTATCTCACTTTAAGAAACCAAAGAGTAGTCTTAAATGGCAGTGCCTCAATTTTTCTCCCACAACATGCTGGGGGTACCCCAGGGTTCAGTTCTTGGACCGTTATTATTTATTTATTATTTTCATTAATGAGCTGCCAAATTATATCTTAAATAATATCAGATTATTTGCAAAAGATACCTGCCTCTATGTGATGTTGGATAAACTAGAGGCCCATATTCCAATGGTGAATCATGACCTGGCAATCGGCCAATAAATGGCCTGTAGAATGTAATGCCTCTAACACGACATCCATATTTATCTCCCTACGTCATAATCCTACATGTTTTCCGATAACCTTTAAAGACGCTGACATTTATCCATCAATGCACCACAAGCACCTCGACGTCACTCTTAATAGTAAAGGTTTTTGGCTAGAACATGTCGAAGCAATGATAACAAAGGCCCAACGTATGGTCTCTATGCTCAAGGGTTTGGAACATATACTTGATAGCGATTGGAAAGTATGTACAAGAGCTTTATCAGACCCTTATTAGAATACGCAAGGCCCCTCTGGGATAACTTCCCACAAAATCTTATTATCAGGCTGGAAAATGTTCAGAAGGAGGTCCTACGAACTATAAGTGGACTCTCCTGCAGTTACAGCACGGAAGATTTATACGCTGACACGGGTATGGTAACACTTTCATGTAGACGCAAAACCCAAAAATTAGTAATTCTCTACAAAATTATATACTGCGCAACAAGTGAGACATTGTCTAGTTATCTATTGCCATTTTCACAAAGGACACACCCTTATAATATCCGTCAACTCAACAGCTATACACCATCCAGATGTCGCACCGAGCTCTATCGTAGTTCTGTCTTCCCGGCTACGATTAGAGATTGGAATAGTCTTCCAGATCCTGTCGAAAGGTCCCATACAATACAAGAATTAAAAAATATATTGAACGCAATGTTTAAAAAACGACCCCCACCTGGGTGGTACTATGCAGGTCAATGACCTGCTAACATAGCATATTCCAGTCTCCAAAACAATTTAATAAACTAGAATACGCAATCGACGCGCAAGTCTAGTCAATGCTGGATACAGAAAACTTTCATCACTCCTCTATTTTTGCGCGCTAGAATATGTGCAAACAAATAGTATACAGGTCAAATGGATATATAATATTAAACTGATTCTTGAGTCAACGGGACAAGGTAACGTGTTTAGCTTAGAAGATATTAACCAGAAAGAACCAGCCACATCTCCGTCCTAAGTTGTTTGAGTAAAGTGATGGAGCGAGCTGTATCTAAACATATATATAATTATATTAGAGACTATATTACACCCTGCGAATCTGGATTTCTCACTGGCCCCTCAACAGTAACTCAATTACTAGACATTTGCACTGCAATTGTCCAAGCACTCGATGACCAGAAAGAAGTTATGTTCTTGTTTTTCGATATAGCTAAAGCGTTTGACCGTGTGTGGAACAGTGGTCTTCTCCATAAACGGAGGCAATTCGGTGTAATTGGCAGTCTTCTCGCCTGGTTTGAAGACTATCTCACTTTAAGAAACCAAAGAGTAGTCTTAAATGGCAGTGCCTCAATTTTTCTCCCACAACATGCTGGGGGTACCCCAGGGTTCGGTTCTTGGACCGTTATTATTTATTTATTATTTTCATTAATGAGCTGCCAAATTATATCTTAAATAATATCAGATTATTTGCAAACGATACCTGCCTCTATGTGATGTTGGATAAACTAGAGGCCCATATTCCAATGGTGAATCATGACCTGGCACTGGGCCAATAAATGGCCTGTAGAATTTAATGCCTCTAACACGACATCCATATTTATCTCTCTACGTCATAATCCTACATGTTTTCCGATAACCTTTAAAGACGCTGACATGTATCCATCAATGCACCACAAGCACCTCGACGTCACTCTTAATAGTAAAGGTTTTTGGCTAGAACATGTCGAAGCAATGATAACAAAGGCCCAACGTATGGTCTCTATGCTCAAGGGTTTGGAATATATACTTGATAGCGATTGGAAAGTATGCACAAGAGCTTTATCAGACCCTTATTAGAATACGCAAGGCCCCTCTGGGATAACTTCCCACAAAATCTTATTATCAGGCTGGAAAATGTTCAGAAGGAGGTCCTACGAACTATAAGTGGACTCTCCTGCAGTGCCAGCACGGAAGATCTATACGCTGACACGGGTATGGTAACACTTTCATGTAGACGCAAAACCCAAAAATTAGTAATTCTCTACAAAATTATATACTGCGCAACAAGTGAGACATTGTCTAGTTATCTATTGCCATTTTCACAAAGGACACACCCTTATAATATCCGTCAACTCAACAGCTATACACCATCCAGATGTCGCACCGAGCTCTATCGTAGTTCTGTCTTCCCGGCTACGATTAGAGATTGGAATAGTCTTCCAGATCCTGTCGAAAGGTCCCATACAATACAAGAATTAAAAAATATATTGAACGCAATGTTTAAAAAACGACCCCCACCTGGGTGGTACTATGCAGGTCAATGACCTGCTAACATAGCATATTCCAGTCTCCAAAACAATTTAATAAACTAGAATACGCAATCGACGCGCAAGTCTAGTCAATGCTGGATACAGAAAACTTTCATCACTCCTCTATTTTTGCGCGCTAGAATATGTGCAAACAAATAGTATACAGGTCAAATGGATATATAATATTAAACTGATTCTTGAGTCAACGGGACAAGGTAACGTGTTTAGCTTAGAAGATATTAACCAGAAAGAACCAGCCACATCTCCGTCCTAAGTTGTTTGAGTAAAGTGATGGAGCGAGCTGTATCTAAACATATATATAATTATATTAGAGACTATATTACACCCTGCGAATCTGGATTTCTCACTGGCCCCTCAACAGTAACTCAATTACTAGACATTTGCACTGCAATTGTCCAAGCACTCGATGACCAGAAAGAAGTTATGTTCTTGTTTTTCGATATAGCTAAAGCGTTTGACCGTGTGTGGAACAGTGGTCTTCTCCATAAACGGAGGCAATTCGGTGTAATTGGCAGTCTTCTCGCCTGGTTTGAAGACTATCTCACTTTAAGAAACCAAAGAGTAGTCTTAAATGGCAGTGCCTCAATTTTTCTCCCACAACATGCTGGGGGTACCCCAGGGTTCGGTTCTTGGACCGTTATTATTTATTTATTATTTTCATTAATGAGCTGCCAAATTATATCTTAAATAATATCAGATTATTTGCAAACGATACCTGCCTCTATGTGATGTTGGATAAACTAGAGGCCCATATTCCAATGGTGAATCATGACCTGGCACTGGGCCAATAAATGGCCTGTAGAATTTAATGCCTCTAACACGACATCCATATTTATCTCTCTACGTCATAATCCTACATGTTTTCCGATAACCTTTAAAGACGCTGACATGTATCCATCAATGCACCACAAGCACCTCGACGTCACTCTTAATAGTACAGGTTTTTGGCTAGAACATGTCGAAGCAATGATAACAAAGGCCCAACGTATGGTCTCTATGCTCAAGGGTTTGGAATATATACTTGATAGCGATTGGAAAGTATGCACAAGAGCTTTATCAGACCCTTATTAGAATACGCAAGGCCCCTCTGGGATAACTTCCCACAAAATCTTATTATCAGGCTGGAAAATGTTCAGAAGGAGGTCCTACGAACTATAAGTGGACTCTCCTGCAGTGCCAGCACGGAAGATCTATACGCTGACACGGGTATGGTAACACTTTCATGTAGACGCAAAACCAAAAAACTAGTAATTCTCTACAAAATTATAAACTGCGCAACAAGTGAGACATTGTCTAGTTATCTATTGCCATTTTCACAAAGGACACACCCTTATAATATCCGTCAACTCAACAGCTATACACCATCCAGATGTCGCCCCGAGCTCTCTCGTAGTTCTGTCTTCCCGGCTACGATTAGAGATTGGAATAGTCTTCCAGATCCTGTCGAAAGGTCCCATACAATACAAGAATTAAAAAATATATTGAACGCAATGTCTAAAAAACGACCCCCACATGGGTGGTACTATGCAGGTCAATGACCTGCTAACATAGCATATTCCAGTCTCCGAAACAATTGTAGTGGCTTAAACAGACACCTCCATGACAACTTCTTGTTAGACTCACCTAGGTGCTCATGTTGTCACCCGGATGAAATACTTGAGCACTATATCTTCCACTGGCCACTATACAATACTCAAAGAAGAACATTTTATACTGAGTTAGGCCTAAAACAATATTCCCATTAACCCACTGACTGCTAAAGTTTTACTATATGGCAATGACAATCTCAATACAGACACGAATATTATAGTATCCACATTATTTTTCCAATACATTGCTGATACTGGCCGTTTTAATTGATACTCATTCTCCCATAATCGTCCACCCAAAATTGTACCTTTGCCCACCGCAAGCTAACCATCACCACGCGGTGCGAGCAAGAATGTGTGATAATAAGCCCGAATTCTACTCTACTCTACTTTCTTTTACTAGCTTGTCCATTTTTTCATTATTCTAACTTCTACACTTCTACTTCTACTATTTTGTCTTTATTAGTAATTTATTAACAGTGATATTAGTTAAACTTATTATTAAATTATTTAGTCTATCATGATCTTATGTACCCACCACTTGATTAATTAAATTGCTGTATATCATTACAAGTGGGAGACACACTAATAATATGTATCTTACTCCGCTCCCACTTTAACAGGAAAATAAAAATTGTTTAAACCAACCAGAAACAACTTATGAGACGAACCGTCCAGACAATGCTTTGAGATTATATTTATGGACAAGTGGAAATAAGATATTAACGTTTCAAATAGGTTGACATTTTATGCACTAATAAAACAAGAATTTAAATTTGAAATATACCTAAATAAATTAGACAGCAGAGAAGCTTTAATACTATGCCATTTTAGAACACTCAACCATGACTTAGCTATAGACACCAAACGCTGGGTGGGAACTGATAGAATAGAGAGGGTGTGGGTGGGGGTTGGATGGGTTATAGGCGATGGTTCTTTCAGTTTTCAATTAAAAAACAATATTAGTCATTTCACTTTTCACAGTTTTAATAAAAGAAAGTTGCAGTAAATATACAGACGATAAATATACAGATGATAAATATAAAGATGATAAATATAAGGTCGATAAAATATACATACGAATATACAGATAAATAAGCGAAAATATAAAACAAATTATGTGCAAAACAAAAACAAAACAATTTAATTAAAATATAAATGTACAAATGTTTCTAGCAGGATCCAGTGACCTGTGAAGCTAATCGATAGAATGATGTGACTGGGGCATTATGTGAAACTGATTTTATAGCAATTATTTAAATAAATTTGAAAATGATCTAAGCGATACTGAACCCTTAACAGGTTGGGTGTAAAGATATTTCAGGGATCATTACAGAGGTAGGGTTTGGAGAGGTATTATTACAATGTGTTGGAGGGTGTGCAGGGTATATTTTAAATAGGGGTTAATAATTTTTTTAAACCAGCTCAACAGCTGAATATAACATAATTTACTCGAGCTGGGTCCTTCCCCCACCCTATAACTATGTATTGCCCTCCACACATTTCTAACCAAAAATACTAATACGGATACTAAATCTATAACACTAGGCTTGCAATTATAAGGATACTAAATCTATAACACTAGGATCTCAAAAGGGATCGACATGTAGACCAAGATAGATGTTAAAAATTCTGTCAGAGCAAAATCTGATTAAAAATAATTTTTTATAGACTAAAACGATAATTTATACTTGTTTTAGACAGTATTTAGCATGATTAATTTGATTATTTGTGTAAACTGTGAAAATCATTGAATCGACAGGTCAAATAGTGTTTTTTTCTTAGTTGTCATTCGTTTCTGTGATTTGTTTACCATAGCAGTGGTATAGAGTCAGTTATTCTTGGCAAATTCCTGCCAAAATAATCAATTTTCAATTGTATTATAAACTTGATAGAATAAAAATGTGCTTAAAATAATTTAAAATATGAGATTATTGTCCATATATATTTCTTTCAAAAAAAAGAAAAAAAAGAAGTGGTTTCTGTGCATTTGATGTTAGGATAAAATATTAATTTAAATTGTTTGAAATAGTTTAAAACAATTTCCATACAAAATATGGCAATACTTGGTTAATCTTACAGTGTGTTGACATATACATAATGCTGAACACTCACAGTAAACATATATAAATTGTTTACCATTGTTAGGCCTGTTGTATTGATCGTCAAGCAACATTGCATCACTATAATAGTATGCCAGAATAAATATAGCTAATTCAACAAACTAAAATCGTATACACATACACATACACACACATTTAATAACAAATATACTTAAATAAATATAAAAATAAATAATTAACAATATATAATTTGGCAAAATAATGTATTAAATGTATTATGTACCTTGTGTTTGCCTCTCGTGGCTGCCCATTCTAGCTAGCCTCTGTTTGTATGTTCTTTCAATCCTCCAGCTGTCCCTGTGCCATATTCTTTCCTGGTGTGGCCGCAGGGAATAACACCTAACACTTATATTTTCTTCCTAATATATGTGCATGTAATTCTATCCTGTGTGTGGTGGCCTTTGTACATTGAAGTTATATTAGCCTGCGACTATGGCTATTACTCTAATCAGAGCTATTCTACTGATTTGCAATAAAACAACATTTATTTATTACAATCAATCAAACATCTAACCTGTTGATTTGTGAAATAAAGAACCATACTGTGCGCGGATAGTAACGATCCTGCAAAGCAGACTCAATATATGTTATCTGGTTATTTGCTCTGCAAAGAATGTGATAGTATAAGGAAGGAAGAGGTCCGCAGGAAATATTTTTCGGCAGAAGCCTCAAATCAAGTTACTACCACAGGTGCACCTACAAACACAGCAACAACAACTAACCTAGAGGATAGTGCAAATGCTCTAGCCCCATCTAAAATGGTGAACCCTACCAAGCTTACACCAACCAATAAAACCCCAAACAAGCATGGCCATGTCAATGACTTAAAGGAAGGTGCATGCCAGTGCAGTGAGCCAAATAACTTATATATGATAAGGTGTCAAGTCTGCAAAGCATGGTTGCATTACAACTACTTAAATCTACGCCCATACATGCTAGCTGCTCTCACAACATCAAAGCGCAAATACTCTTAGTTTCTGCACAGCCATCTCTAGCCACATACTAGAGTTGCTGGCATGGCATGAACACACATTTCATAAGAAATATATGGGAAATGCAAACAAAATTCTACACAAATCATCACCAGTCGACACAATGAACGACAAAGTTTCCTGTAAAATGGATTATAGTGAGTCGACCAATTATAGAGATAGCAAATGCAGTCCCAGCAGAGGTAATAAAAGATAGCATGCACAGGTCAACAAATGAGGACACAAATAACACACAAAATACAGCGCAAAATTGTGCAACCTCAGCAGAAGTCAATGAACCTCCTACACAATGAAAGGTACATCTAAAACCTGCCATTAATAATGCTAGTCACGTAGCAACACATGTGTGTGATGCATACACTGAGACAACCCTGGGTGCTCATACTCAATCAAAACCCTCAGATGACTCTTGTAGTGAGATCCTTAGTGATGTCCTGGAAGAGATCAGACAGATCCGAAATGAGTATGCTGCTCTAAATATACAAGTACAAGTATTGCATATGAGTAAACAAAAAGAGATAACTAGTAACCATACTCATATGTCTAACCATATTGATTTAACAAGACCCAAAGTGGTACGAGTTTAGCACAAACACACTGTCATTGAATGTGTTTCTGCTCCCACCTCCAGCGATATCACTAGAACCCAGAGTGGCCCTACACATCATATACAGGCAATGAATAGGCGAGATACACCCCATTTTGCGAAGGTAACCACAACAATGCAATACACCCATACAGAGGACATAGGCAGATTCCAGACCAGAGTTGTTCACAAATGAACCACTACTTAAGTAACAACACTATTAAGCCTGGGACCAGAAGTTGCATCCAGGTTGCTGCTAATAGCAACAATGTCATAGAAACTTCATACTTCCCATCCTTCCCTTGACACACAAATATTCACAACCACAATGTGAAGCAATCTGCTGGCAAGTTATTCAGCACACCTTCTGACCACACATATAACAACCACATTGATCAGGGTCAAGCTCGCCATGCAAATACTTATCAGAAGAACAAAACCACAAAATGATCTAATTATTGGAAGTTCAACTCTGAGAAAGCTCAGCAGAATGTACATGTCATCTGAAACAGCAAATGTAACTGTCGGTTCTTATGGTGGAGCACGGATCAGTGAAATTGCGGATAAACTTGACCAATTCCTATCAACAAACCACTACACCACACTGGTAATTCATGTAGTCAGCAATGATATTGCCAAGCGTAGAGTAAATGGAATGATCAATGACCATGATTCGATGATAGAAAAAGCCAAGACACTAGCACCCAATATCCAAATTTTTGTCTCATCACTACTGCCTCAACCGAACAATAGATACGAGAACAACTTGTTTTTCCAATTTAACGAACTGATAAGGTCGCTAGCTACATGGCATGGTGTAAAATATGTGGATAACGCATAACTGTTCACCCGCACCAACCAATTATGTTGCAACTTCTCATTCACTACAGATGCGAACAAACAGGAGAAATTCATTCTCTCAGGACTTTTTATAAGGGAGGGTGAAAGCGGGGAGAACAACTGCAGCCTCATTAAACATATGCCAAGAAGAACTCTGCCCAAGCCAATTGCATTAGCGAACTGATATCACCTGCTAACGGACGTATGTACACTTTTCCATGCAACAGATATCGATAAAGCATACAACCTATTTCAGCCAGATCCACACAAACAAATAATTACACAATGAAACAGCATTCTCAAGAATAATCACCATACAATAACCCTAGCCAAACATAATAAAACCAGTGTACATGAAGGAACGTGTAAATGTGTTGGCACCTGTGCATATTCCAAACACCCAAATATAAACATGAGAACAAAATCACAGTTAATACTAAATAAGGTCGTCTACTACACAACGGACCACATAAAACAACTAGCGCTGCCCAGAAGTCTCATTGTAATATGAATAATTGCAACAAACTTAAAGTATTTTACACCAATGCAGACTCAGTTTTAAATAAGAGGCAGGAACTACAAATAAGGATATCGCAGCTATCCCCCCCCCCCCATATAATTATAATAACGGAAACAAACCCAAAACATCTAAGATATAATCTTCAAACAGAAGAGCTGCAAATCAATGACTACGATATATTCACCAATATAGACAAACAAAATATCCATGGAATAAGTGTACAAGTTGCATCATCCCTAAATCCCACAGAAACACAACTCAACTCTCAGTAATCTACCTGAGGAAGTAGTTGGATTAGATGTTAAGTTAAGGGGGTCAGATACATTGCTAATCCTTGCAGTTTATCGCAGTCCAAACTCGAATGAAGAAAACCATGCAAAATTAAACACATTTATTAGGAATTTGTCTGCCAAAAAAACATTCACATCTACTAATTACTGGTGAATTTAATTTTCCCGAAATTGGCTGGAAAGCAGGTGGTGTTCTCTCAAAACAATCACAGCATGCTGATTACTTTCTGGATGCTGTTGGCGACACTTTCCTGTACCAACATATCTTATTTCCCACAAGATATAGAATAAATTGTGAGCCTAGTGTTATAGATTTAGTATTCACTAATGAGGAAGAAATGATTGACAACAGAATGACTCTCCCAGTCCTTGGTAAAAGTGACCATATAGGCATTTATTATGATTATTATTATTATTATTATTATTATTATTATTATTATTATTATTATTATTATGATCTAAAATGCTACGCTGAACCAAGGGTAAACATGACCAATAAATTGGCTTATGACAAAGGTGACTATTCTGCACTACAATCTGCTCTAAATATAAATGGGAAGCACTTTTCCACAACAAATCCCCCGAAGAATGTTGGATAAATTTCAAGAATCTTGTAAATAAATTTATGAGAGACTATATCCCAACAAACAAGCTAGAAATAATAATAATAATAGATATAGACCACCCTGGTTAGACAGAAAGGCCCTCAGGTTAGTTCGAAAAAAAGAATGGAAGTGGAAAAGGTATTTGCAAACAAGGACATCAACAGATTACAACAAATATGCCAGCATATGCAATAAAGTGAACCAATTCTGTAAATGGGCAGTTAAAAAATGCGAGGAAACTGTAGCTAAAACAGCAAATCTAATCCAAAGTCATTCTGGCCTTATGTAAATAGCCAACTCAATTCCAAAGATAATGTAGGAGATTTAGAAGAATGTAAAAGTCAAGAACTAAATGGATTTTTCTCTAGTACCTTCATCAAGGAGAACCTAGTTATTATCCCAACCTTTATAACAGAGACCACAACAGCAATAAACAATTGTACTGCCTCTGTTGAAGACGTCAGAAAAAAGCTTTCAGATTTAAAAACAAATAAATCGGCTGGGCCTGATGACATGCATCCAAGCCTTTTACATGAACTAAAAGATGTATTATCTGAAGGAAACACTTAGCATAATTTATAGCAAGTCATTATCAGAAGGGGCTATCTTGTCTGACTGGAAATGTGCTAATGTTATACCCGTACATAAAAAGGGCCAAAGAGGTATCCGAACAATTACAGACCCATCAGTCTAACCTCAGTTCCATCCAAACTACTTGAAAGCATAGTGATGGGCAAGCTGATAGAGTATATGAAGAAAAAGAAAATAATTACTGAATACCAACATGGGTTCCTAGGCGGTGGGGGGGGGGGGATCTACTGTAACTAGACTAATATATAGACTATAGACTAATGGACAAATGCTTTGGATAATAAGAAATCGATTGATGTAATTTATCTTGATTTTAAGAAGGTGTTTGACTCTGTACCACACGAGCGATTGTTAATCAAGTTCAAAGCATATGGTATCCCAGGGAAACTCATAGAATGGATTGAGTCATTCCTAATTAGGAGGAAAGCAGAGAGTAGGGGTTAATGGGCCAGCCTTAGATCGGGTCAGGGTCATTAGCAGTGTCCCACAGGTCAGAGTACTTGGCCCACTGCTGTTTGTAATATACATAAACGACATGCCAAGAAACATATATTCCAGACTCCGTCTTTTGGCAGACAATACTAAACTGTTTAATTCAATAACTGATGAGAGTGATTGTGAAGTCCTGCAAAATGATCTAGAGGCTGTTCAAAACTGGTCCCAAAATCGGCAATTAATATTTAACACAAAGAAAAGCCCAGTTATGCACATTGTCCCCAAGCCAAGTGCCATTACTTTTAAGTATACACTCCTTGATAATGATAAAAGAGTAGCCCTAAAGGAGGAAAGTTAGATCAATTACCTGGGTATAATAATTGATTCAAACTTAACATCTGAAATCCATATAAATAATATCATATCAAAAGCAAACATAATGGCAGGGCTTATATGGAGAACATTTCATTCCATTACTACAGACATTTTAAAGATGCTGTACCAAAGTTGAATACACCCTCATCTAAAATTTTCTGGTCCCATTTGGTCCCAACACACATGGAAATTTGCTGAACAATTAGAAAAAGTCCAGAAACAAGCCATTAAAATGATAGCAGCTTTGTAGAACATGTCCTATGAAAATCGTCTTTGAAATCTAAACCTACCAACCTTAATCTATAGAAGAATACGAGGCGATCTCATAAATGTTTTTAAGTATCCTAATAATATCTACTCAGTAAATTCCAGTAAACTATTTACATTAAATCAAGATGACAGAACTCTTGGCCACAAATTGAAACTTAGAAAAACCTAGAGCAAATATTAACAATAGACTGAATTTTTTCTCCAACACAATCATAGACTGGTGGAATGCATTACCAGAAACCATCGTTGATGCGCCTATCATAAACTCATCCAAAGCTAGACCAGACAAAATCTATATAGCACACCCAGTATATTACAACTATAGTGCATTAGATAAGCCAAATCACCCAAAAATCTCCATACATTAATAATGAATAATTATAGTTTATATACCAGATGATAAGAGGACGTAAAACGTGTTATGTTATGATATGTTATGTTAATAAAGCAGAAAATTACTTAATCCCCCTGGATGATTGGCATGCTAGTAATCATCTACGTTATGGCGTAGCATAGTATACACCATACAACTGGTCTTTCAACCTCCCACACAAAACTGACATTGCCCATTCTCGCATCCTCAAACCCCACACACATCCCCACGGTTATGCACGACACCAATGCCTTCCACCAAGGTTTCATCGATGAAATAACCCAGTCTGTCATGGTAAAGGGGAATTAGTCGAGGTTTATCATGTTTTTGAACATACACGATGGAATCTGTAGCATGATAAATGCAACTCTGGCCTATGGCTACTAGACTTTGTAGCACATGAACCCTGGCAGGACTCATGACAAATGCAGCGATCACAACATCGGTGCAATTATCCACTGACACGAATTGGTTCAACTTGCGATAGCATATTAACAGAGTGCTGTCGTTGCATACCCGGATATCTTTGACCGAAATCATTCTATCCATCAGAAACGTCAACATGGCGCCATATGAATTGGCATATTCATGCTTAGGCTAGGGGTTGAGTGCGAAATAATCCACACAAAGAATTAAGCACCTGTTTTGCCAGCGTTCTAAGGCCCTTATTTTGAAACATTTATCTAATTTAATCTGTTCACACTCAAAATATTCCTGAACAAACGCGGGATACCCAGATGCGTCTTGTTTAATTTTCAAAAAGTTATCGATGCATCCCTTGAATCAATACAATCTAAGATATGGTACATGCTACGTACAGCCTCCATCAACTCCACAGACGTCCATACGCCATGTAGAGAACACTAGCTATCGCTATAAGTACATTCAGTACTCTGCAAATCATAAGCGCATTTACCGCACAATGGAAAAAACTAATTTTCGCCACATTTGTATGAGAGGACAGGAAAGAATACATCTTCAGAAGACAAACAGATACACTTTATCAGTCCAAATCAAGACCCTAACTCCTCTACCAGATTAAAATCTCTAACGAGTTCTGCCAGTTTGCCTAAAGGGTATTCGCCGGTCTTACAAACATAAGGATATGGAGAAGTGATATACATGTATGCTATATCCTAATCTGCTGCTATCTGGTGATGCAAACATAAGGCGTTGACACGGCCACCATAAAGGATGCTGCATGCAATAAGCAGTTCGTGATATGTTCTAGAATTCAGAAACGCGTTACATCTATGGTCATTAAGCTTTAAAATCACAACCCCACATTTCCACTGCGTTCACACCCATTCACCTAAGCTCTCTAGATTTAGAAAGTGTCTTCTGATACACTTCTTCTAAAGTAAAATCAGGCTAAAAATGACTTGGTAGTCATACGTGTACTAGGCAAACAGTCCAGACTCGCGTGTACATAACAGCTGTAGTACTCAACGTACTTTTCCGTGCTGGAGCAGGAACCATCCAGCGAGCTGTTAAATGCTTTGGGTTCACCGCCAGTTAGAGTGTGTCTAATGAATGCATTCTTAGAATGAGTCATGTAATCTAGCCACTTACACGCTTCTACGGAGTACCGTTTCTTGTTACATTGGTTAACATACCCTGTAACATGCGGGACTACTACCTTATGCATGTTTAAGTAGTTAGCACTAAATACTGTATTACATAATGACTCTAATTTCATAGATGACTGAACTGCGGTATCCCAGTTTCACAGATAAACTTTTCCCGAAACTTACCGCAAGCCATTCATAGAAAATCTACGTCAGACTTGCAGTAACGCTTCATGGCATCCCTAAATTTGAAAACACAATCTTTCACTGCATCATACCATGCATCAAATTCATTACGTGCTGACACCGACATACATTTGGCACCATAAGCGTCAATTGTGGGGTATGACCCAACATACTCAAAGTATACGTTACTGTCTAGGAGATAGGTAGATTGGATATTGCGGGTAGTTGACGTAGTTGAAATGAAAGCAATGCTAGCCTGTCCTTAAAATGAATGTCACCAACATTCAAATACACCACTTTATTACCATTCATTATTACGCTGGCCGGTTTAATCTCAGTGTTTCTAAAGAGCCACTCCATCACTAGAGCTAAGTCAAAACAACGACTATAATTATTATCTACAACGATGTGGTCACGAAAACGTAGAACATTAGTCTTATGCTTACCCTCGCACTCAGATATCATAGCTAATAACCATTTCATGAACATGGTTAGTGCATTAGCACTTTCGAAGATACCCTCTCTTCGACGTTCATCGCATTCCAGATAATACTCGTCATGAGGTTTGCTAATTCATATGGAGCAAGCTAACTGACTGATGATGACATAAATAACTTCTATACAGCTTTATCACTTGATTCGTTTCAAAATCATAAAAGATGAAGCTTTGAGGTATGGATGATAAGCCCTTATTTATAGTTTTAGTGCCACGCGCCTTACACTTCAGGGGTAAGCTCATATGTTCTTCATTATAACTCTGCATATAACAAACATGGTCATGTAAAGCAACTTCATCCTTACAACTAGGCCATTTACCCTGTCCGCAATGATGCTTAGAGTGACAATCAATTTCTAGAAGTTTGTCACAGTCCCCGCAAGACTTACATGTGCCACACATTTCAGAGTTGATATGATTGTTGTAGCAAGCATCACTCTTAAACCATCTGCGACAAGCTTCACAATAGCAATTAGCAATCTGCCTGTAGGATTGAGCCTCCTTACATAAATGCCAGCGTTGTACGTAAGAGTGTTGATCGTGGTGCTTGTAAGCAACTTTGCAATCGTCGCAGTAATAACTACAACCTTTCAAAGTATTAACGCTGGTTATGTAGGGGAAGAATTTCAACGCAATTATCCACACACAACCACGTGCACTCCATTAAGCACTGGATTTGCAATTTATAATACCGATTTCAAGATTGTGCCCGTGTGCGTGCATGCATGCATGCGCACGGGCATGTGTGCATGTATGCATGCGTGCCTGCGTGAGTGCGGGTCTCTTTTTGTATGTCTTTGTATTTCTGTACATGTATGTCTGTGTACTTAAAAGTGCTGATCGGATTTGGATTAAATTTTAATACAAGAAAGGTTGTTACCGTATGTTATCGTATGCTATGGGAGTTCACAATATTAATCTTGACCCAGAAAATCTGAAAGTAACAATCCATAGAAATTGTACAATGTGGTACTCTAGACAGTTAACTAATCATCAGTTCTCGTGCAATTAAAGTTTTTGGAAAAATATAATTACATGGGTCAATATGGAATAATAAAGCGACCAACCGAGGCTCTATATTTACCCCTGTCATCTGACAGCACCTAGATTTCAAAACTTCCTGGGGAGAAGCCCTAGACTCCCATCCCTGGTTAGGCAACGAGTTAGATTTATACTTGAACTAGAATATGCAGTCCATGTCCCGCCATCACAAAAAATCCCTTCTCGTTCACCAATTTTACCTTTTGACCCCACCAACTATAGGCGAAGCCAGGTGTCAATGTTGCCTTGCAATCGTATGTGTAGCTCACGTACCAAGTCTGGTTGAATTCCGTCCAAAGGTTTCGGAGATGTTGTGTTATACACGATTTGTTGAGAATTTGGCCCACCCCACCTCCCACCTGGGGGCGCAGCCAAATGTAAATGGTGTCTTGCAAAGCGCAATCATATGGGTAACCGACATAGCAAATTTGGTTGAATTCTCCATTGAGCGGTCGCAGAAGAGTTGAGTTCTAGATATCGTTGTTGAACGGATCAATGATTTGAGAGGAGATAGCTTGACGGACGAACAGATGGGCAAATGGACGGGCAGACAGGCGGAGGTGATTTTAGTATCCTTGGCACTTGTTCAAAACGAGGGGAAAACAAAGAGGAGGCAGAGCGTTCGATATGCTATACAGATAGCTTGAATTTCATTTGAATATGCCATAGTAGTTCCAAAGATATGATAATGGCATCATTGCTATGAAGTACATTGTCCATCAGGTATGGTTGGGATGTGAGCTGTGATGGTGGGTGGGTGGGGTGGTGTGGTGGTCTTGCAACGAATGGATTAGTAATTCTCAAATGCAACATATATTTGGTCAAGCGGTCACCGAGTCCAATGTGAGTATTGAAATCAGTCCTGTCTCTCTGTCTGTCTCCCTGTGTGTGTCTGTCTGTATGTATGTTTGTTTGCGTGTCTGTTTGTTTGCTAGTTTGTTTGCGTGCTTGGCTCTCTGTCATCTATCTAAATGTAACTTACTTTTGCTTCAGGTCGCAAGAGAGGTCAGCTAAATCTGAAACCTGAAGGGGCCATATTATTTTTTAGCCGATGTTCCTTCAAGATTTTCCTCCATTCAATTTCCATCGTCCTGTATAAATCTTTTTGAACATCTAAGTTATGAATTTTTTAATGTCCCCTACCCGGTTTCATATACAATCACATAATAAAGAAGATAAAGTTATTTATCTAATTAATATTGCGAGCTTTGATAACACGTCTTCCGTACGATTCGTAAGACGGGACTATTCGCGTAAAACAGGGCGTGGTAGATTGTAGTCAGTAAGAAATCTTCGTAACGTCGAAATCAATTGTTGATTGGGTTATTGTAACCCATTTCAAGCTAAAATTCCACCGTCACAGAAAACCTATATTCTGCTTCAGATGTGATTCGTGTTTTCAAACTGCGTGAAAGGCAAACCGAAACGAGTTTTCCCCCAACCAATCCCTGCTTATGAACCGAAGATGGTTACTGGGATGATTAGCATGGATAATAAATGTTGTTTTTACTATGTACCATAATGCATGCGATTACGTACACTCAGCCATATGCAGATGAGAGAAAACTTGGGATTCCATAGAAAGTGTGTACAGAGTATTGTAAAAATACTAGATCTGTATACATTTGGATAATATGCATCAGTTATATCACACGTCTCACAATTGATATTTGCATTTCCATCTAGATTAACAAAGTGCGCGAACGTGCTGATATCGTTCACATAGAACCTAAACACGATGCATTACATGCGAGGACTTCTTTTACACATATTTATCTTTTTGTTGTGAACTTACACTGCTGATATGTCATGCAAAGAATAGAATGCTAAAAGAATTCAAATTATTATTTATTTATTGATGCATGCCTGTGCCCTTCTAGGCCTGCGTATCACCAGCATATATCTTTTGCGGTGTTCACTATTTACTTATCTGTCTCTTATTGCTCATATAACGGTGTGCACTCAGACATATTCAGATGTTAGCAAACTTGAGAGGACTTATATAGTCATAACAAGAACTAAGCCAGCTGCGTGTTGGCCTAATACATCTTTCCCACATTACCGTATTTTGGGGAAATATCCTCCCATAATGCATCGCTCGCATCGTTTCTGGTAAACCCTCCAGGCGCTGCGCGGGCAGCATTCCTTTCTTTTTAGGTTCAGATACAGGGCACTTTAAGCCGTTTATATGAAAAAATAAGTCCATGATATTATTAAAGTCATACATCATTGGAAAGCTCATCCAATTCTCTACACATTTATGTAATACCTTTTATATATTTTTAAAATTTTCTCAAGCTAATTATAATTTTGATATACACCATATACTCGCCGCTTTTTTAATTTACTAAATCTATAGACAAATGTGTATTTTATATATGCAAATATCTTAGTGAAAATGTTACCAAAAAAATAAAAAATAAAGATGAAATCTTTAGAGATTTTGGACACGCTTTCCAAGGGTGTACGACTTCATTAATATTGTGATTATACTTTGTCATAGGAACTCATCAAAATGCAGTGTTATTTAGTGCAATAGTAACTCAATGCTGGCTAGCGGCTCATTTTGAGTCCTACCAGCCCAAACTGGCGAGAGCATTGATTTTGGGGAATCCCTGCATAATGACGTCAATACGAGAAAGGTGTATTGCCAAAGACAGAACACCAATTGATAGACAATACATGTATACTTGCTCGGAGACTTAGCAATGCACTTTGATTCCTATTAACGCTGACAGTATCAATGGTGCGTGCATTACACCTTTTTGACTGCCGATTTCTGAAGTGAAGTTCTTTACACATTACAATTAGCAATTGATATTTTAAGCCTCTAAAAGTATATGATTTGTCCATTCTGGCATGAATGTCCGCCATTTAAAGCGTAGATCCCTTTTGTAAAAATAGAACTTAAAGGTCTTGTGAGGACTTGCGGTCGATAACGAGTTTTAATTAATGTTATGGTCTACTACACTATTTAAACACAATAGCGTCACTTTGGAGTGAGAAAAATGTTAGGCAGCCCAAATAACGAGATTAAATAACACCTCAATCTGAATCGCATCACCACTCGCTGTGACGTCACACAGGGAACGGCGCTGTGAGCTGGGTCAATATTTTTCTGTCTGTAGTACAAAGGTAACAGGTTTCAAAACGTGCGTTTAACAGTATATACTTCACCTACACTAACATAAATTATGTCACGTTGAAGCTAAGTCTTCAAGAAATAAAAAATCATGATTTTTTTTAATCTATTATGATATTTACTCATTTTTAATGGTTTCATGGATAGCTATATTCGCATAATAATAGGCCTATAACTACGGTAAACCATGGGCAGTGCTGAAGATCGGCAATATTTCAATGCATGTGACAAATACTCTGTAGTCTAGTAGACCTAATTGCGGATCCATTACAATTCTTGAAAGGACTGGGTGTACTATGTACTGTCTGGGATGGATGGATGTGAGCGTGATGCTCACGGTTGGTGATAGAGGTTGACGATGGCTATAATTGTACTATTATTCATATCTAAATGTATAGGCTACAGAGTGCAGTTACAACTTTTTCTGAAGATTACGAATCTACAATAAGTGTGTCAGTGTTTCCTATGTGAAATTTCCCGTGATTACTGATTAGAATGTAATTGTTTACCTATAAGCTTTTGGCAATGTGTTTGTATAATAATAATGTAGAGACATGTACGGGTCAACACGTGCGTTGGTGTCTGGGTGGGGGGGCGGGGCGTCATGCCTGTGACAACCATATGAACTATATCGTTTTCAAACCAACTTCTTCCATGTATGGAAGTAGCATATACTCATATTTCAATGTTATGAAAAAGCAAAACGGTAGTGAATGAACATATTTTAAATAGGTAGGTGAACTGACAGATGAGCAGAGGTCGCTAGCGTATCATCTTTACTTACAGTGCAGCTCATAAATAAGTTTAAATGCTTCCAAAGCAAAAACACAAATATGGTAGTTAGAACCATATGAACATGATACAAGAAACGTTATGTTGAATATTTTGAACACAATTTGGGTTGAAGTCCACCACAATTATGTTCAAAACATTCAACAGTATATGTTATTTAAGTTACTATAAGCGTGCGGACGGCAGCGAAAGCCTCGCTACGCGCCTCGACCGCTGCCTAAATTGCAAACAAACCGTGTACTGTCAATAATATGTCAATGTAGACTATACGCAAATAGATTAGTTTTGATTAGTTTTTTATTTACCCGACATTTTAGTTAATTTTAAGCACATAACCAGAGTAACTGCTATATTGCAATCATAAATTTATTCATAAGCCTACACAATGGTAAATTGCGATCGTACGTGCACTGACTGAGCGGTGTAGGCCTACTTAACTATCATTTAAAAAGTTGTGTACATGCATGCCTATCATATATGCAAAATCTCTGCAGTCAATCCAGAAAGATAACATATATATGCATTTGTAGAATTGTATTCCAAGAAGTGTATGGGTGGGTTTGATTAAATATAGCCTAATTCACGTACACGAAATCCGATGTTACTGTCACCTCTAATTAACAAGCCTATATGTTAGAATTGTGATGTCAGGCACCGTGACCATGAGGTCTGGCCTTTAAATTTTAAATCAACAAAAATATCATCAACTTCGATATTATTGAACCTTTGTGTATCTCGAACAATGTAGTGTCCCAGTGTGAACAATGAATTGTCAAAGAATAGGTGCATATGTGCCTAATACACGCAGCAGTAGAGAGCCTAGCTTTGCTCCCGAGATAATAATCTAGACTAATAGGAATTGGTGTCAACCCGGTGTGACGTCACAACTCTAGTGCGATAGCTAAACACGTTTGGTTGTCAAGGTGGTTGCTATATGCTTATCTCAGCTTTGGCTGAGCCGATTACAAAAATTTAAAAAGCATTTTGTTCTTCTAGTAAAGGAGAATCTGTATTGTGATTGTCAAGTTAATCAGAGCGATTGGGTATCTAGTCCTCATAACATCTTTAAATTATATGAAATTAAATAATCGTATCGTAAGATTTTTTCGGCTCTGCATTGAAGTAGACAATTTAGGCCTCTAAAAGAATACAATTCTAACCATTTTTAATTTACATATGTATGTGTGGCTTTGTACAGTGCTAGACTATAGATGTGTGGCTTTGTACAGTGCTAGATTATAGATGTGTGGCTTTGTACAGTGCTAGATTATAGATGTGTGGCTGTGTACAGTGCTAGATTATAGATGTGTGGCGTTGTACAGTGCTAGATTATAGATGTGTGGCTTTGTACAGTGCTAGATTATAGATGTGTGGCTTTGTACAGTGCTAGATTATAGATGTGTGGCTTTGTACAGTGCTAGATTATAGATGTGTGGCTTTGTACAGTGCTAGATTATAGATGTGTGGCTTTGTACAGTGCTAGATTATAGATGTGTGGCTTTGTACAGTGCTAGATTATAGATGTGTGGCTTTGTACAGTGCTAGATTATAGATGTGTGGCTTTGTACAGTGCTAGATTATAGATGTGTGGCTGTGTACAGTGCTAGATTATAGATGTGTGGCTTTGTACAGTGCTAGATTATAGATGTGTGGCTTTGTACAGTGCTAGAGTATAGATGTGTGGCTTTGTACAGTGCTAGATTATAGATGTGTGGCTTTGTACAGTGCTAGATTATAGATGTGTGGCTTTGTACAGTGCTAGATTATAGATGTGTGGCTTTGTACAGTGCTAGATTATAGATGTGTGGCTGTGTACAGTGCTAGATTATAGAAGTGTGGCTTTGTACAGTGCTAGATTATAGATGTGTGGCTTTGTACAGTGCTAGATTATAGATGTGTGGCTTTGTACAGTGCTAGATTATAGATGTGTGGCTTTGTACAGTGCTAGATTATAGATGTGTGGCTTTGTACAGTGCTAGATTATAGATGTGTGGCTGTGTACAGTGCTAGATTATAGATGTGTGGGGCCCAAAAATCTCCATAATATTTTGACTGTCATTGTTGACTATCAGTCATGATAGTAGCAAGTAATTAATAATATATGTATATATACACCCAAAAAAGTAAGTTCCTCCCTGAATATGGGCTAATATTTTCTGAGATATATAATTGGTTGCGATAAAAATTCGGGCACAGCACTAACCGAACTAGAAGAACAATGTGTAAAGCTGATTACGCCAGAAACGGTGCTAAGCATGAATGAGCTTGGATTAAAAGAAAAATTGCCCCATTTTAAAAATCTTGAAACCATGCATGCCTATTGCTGGATGACTCTCCGGCATTCTGACCAATTCGCCGTAACTATAAGGTCAGTGCCAGTGTGTGCACACAATTAATTCTGTATTTAAAGGAGAACACAAGAAGAATTACGTGCTATGTTCATCTTATGTTGCTTATCAGTGAAAATTAAGCAAAATTTGAATGTATTTGATTGTTCAGACAAATACAGATACCAAGCGTATGCAAATATGTGTGGCCTATTAAACTTACGTCGTTATGATCTACATTTCGGACGGTTTGGCAGTACTTTCAACAGATTTTCTGGTTTACTGTAAACAAGTATGATATATGCTTATTATGCCATTATTTTAGGAGTTTGTGATGCTATGTTGAATCTCATGATAGTAATGCAACGATAAACCATACCAGCTGGTTGATCACCCGAACTCTTCATCAAATTATGTTCAAATATTAATTAATATTACTGCTTTATAATACATTTCATGTTGTATGGTGGGAAAATAGCCACTCTTTAATCCATTGTAATTATATGCAATGCGTGCCTAGTATATATTTTGGTCTGCTTGTTATTTGGTTTGTGTTGTTGTTTTATATATATGCATGCTAGACCTCACACAGCAGCATTTAGTTGTTTGTAATACTATCCGTGTTTAAGTACAAAGAGAATAAAAGCTAAATCATTTCAAAGATTAACCAAGTTTGTATCATATTATTCAGCGATGCCTGCGAAAAGTGCTCATGTTTCCTGTAGCCCTGCCCCCACATCAAGAACAATTACAATTTGTTAAATTTGTATCGGAGATAGATTTGCTTGACTTGATGACTACATGATAATTATAAGATAGGTACCAGTCATTCAAATTTGTGCATGTGAATTCGTTAAGATCTTCACCTGTGCATACGACAGAATACGTTGTGCCCTATCTGCATTTCTGCTTACTGAAAGATATATAGTTAGACACGGTTGTCTGGACACAGTAAAAGGTTAGCTAATAAATAGTGAAAAAAACCATATAGCATATACAGTGATATCATGCAGCCCTAGATGAGTGCAATAAATCCTGTAATGTTATTAGGTCCTCTCATTGACTGTAATTATTTTGACGTGTGCGATAGGGTCCTAGCTTTAAATGCATGATCCATTGTGAGTGTAAAGCCTCACAAGAATTAGTCAAGTGTGTGTAACTGAAGTCCTCACAATTAAAGTATCATGTAGATGTTCATTTCTAGTCCTCGCATGATGAGCACAGACTCTACTAACTTGTCCTCATAATGACTGCATCATGTCAACATACCTAGACAAGTTCTGTTCAGTGATAATCAAACGATCAATAGCTGGTAAGTATTCGCATGCAGTACGGAAATTAAAATGCATATTGGCATCTATCAGAAAGCAAAGTCCTCATACAGGAGGGTGGGGGTGGAGGGTATGTAGTTCAGGTGCTCACATAGCGTAGCAAAACGAGGATGTGTGTGTGTGTTCATGCATTGGTGCATGCGTGCGAGTGCGAGTGCATGCGTGCGTGCGTGTGATATGCTGTCCATTGTTTAGCAAAAGTTTAAGGATTTTTTATATTTTTAAGCTATTAATGAGTCTATGTTGACAATATTTTAGACTCAGACATCGGGTACGTGGCTCCATTATTGATCGTTAATAAGTTTAGATGTTCATGATTCTTTTTGAATATGTGCTAACCACCTTAATATTGAGGCACACATCTGCAGGATTAGTCCACTAATGCACCTTGATCAATTATTCAAATTTTGAATAGCTAAGTATCAAAGCAGAAGCCTGAGTGTATAAGTCGATTTTATATGCTTCTAATAGAATCTCGCAAATTTTGAATATAACCAATATTCGACCAAAATTCACATGCCAATCTAGAACAAACTTGATAACTCTGCAGTTCCCTCTGGCAATTGTATACTTATTACTGGCACAAAGATCAACAATCTCAGCTATACACATCCAAACATATGCTTCCATGAGTTCTATAATACTTTAAGCATTTGAACTCTGTATAGCTTGATATACTGCCTGCATTCTCCTAGATTAGTAATAAGTAATAAAAAAAAAAGTGTATACTCAATTTAAACATCCTGCTAAGATCTTACTTAGTGGACCATCACATGTGGGAAAATTGACCATGTTAAGCGAGATAATATGATACAGGGTGCAGCTATTTGATAAACAACCTAAACGGATCATATGTTATGGCTCTTATCAGCTGGTTTATGAAAGATTCAGGACCGATGTAGAATTATATTTAGGAATTCAAGATTTAGAAATAGTTTACAGCATCGCAAATCTAATTATCCATTACGATCCAATGGAGGACATTGATAGTAGGGTTACAGCCTTGTTTATGAGATGAGGACATCACGAGAATTCAATGATAATTCATTTGATTCAGAATATTTTCTCAAAAAATAAACATCATAAGCATGTCAAATGTATCCTAGACGCAGCTCAACATTACAGAATTAATAGATTGATGCCACTAACAGGGCGTATGGCTCTTTGCTCATATACCTCAGTCAGACAACACCAGAACACCTATAGATTATGGACCAATATTTTACCCACCAAAGTGTGTGTAGTATATGTACCTACAACGAATAAGAAAGGGTAAGAAAGTCAAATGGCTAACAGGAAGCGTGGTGCTAATAATAATAATAATAATCGTAGACAGGTTAGGGTGTCAGTTAGACCATGTTCTAAGCATAAAAGAGGACGTAGAAGAGGCAATGTCATAAATCAATTGCACGTCTTGCACAGTTTAGCTAAAGCCATGCTGAAGCAATGCAAGATAATACTAGAGCAATGTAATAAGGGTTTCGCTGATGCTGTGTCTGAATGCTGCTTAGACTTAATCCGTGGAAATATAAAATTAATTCAATAAAATATAAACGCTTACACAAATATTGTGATAACATTGGATTACTCAGTAAAGGCAAACCACTGTTATACCAATGCTGTTGGGTTATTCAATGCGGAGGTTTCTTACATATTCTACTTCCAGCAGTATTACTGCTTATTTCTACATTATTCTGATAATTTTAACAATGGAAAGCATTCAGAAAATGGCAGTGTTCCCGCATAATACGGTAGATGGTAGAAACACAACATCTACGATTAATATTCTAAACAGTAATCAAAATCTTAGATCTACTGTGAATTTAGATCAAGAGATGGAACGAATTCTAAATCATAGCGACTTGACGGCTAGAGAAAGGTCAAATTTGTATTCTCAGATGCTTCAAAAGTTTAGACTGGAGCTAGATCAGTCTAAACAATTTGGTTCAGCAGATAAGTCGTCAGATAATTCACAGGATTCGTGGAATCTCCAGACCACAGCAACTCAGGGGTTACATGTGGACCATACTAGAATTAAAGGTCTAGTTCAATCATTGAGACTTAGCTTAAGAAGTAAATGCGAGAGATTAAGTGAAATCTTAAATCATGGGGCAACTGGTTTATCTTTAAACAATGCTAATCGTGTTACTATAGACAGAGTAGCCTATCCGAATAGTAATCTAGTAGATTTAATAGCCTCAACTGTGATGCAGAACCCTTATGCAAATTCTAAGGCTTTTTTAGAAGTTAAATTACTGACAGCCTTCAATAGACTCTTATTGGCTGCTAATGTCCCTAGGCAAGTTGTTGGGCGTCATAAAACATGGGCGAAGATTCATAATACAGCCGAAATCGATGAAATTTAAAAAAAGAAAATGATTCGGAGAGTGTAAAAGTTTACAACAGTCGCTCATCAGTAGACAGAGTATACAACTCGTTCGGCTGTTAGAAATCTGAGATCTCGAGAACCTAAACTATACAAAACTTGGTTAAATTATATCGAAGAAAAAGCTTGCAAGAACAGTAAAAAATATAAATTCTATTAGCGCCGCTGACAGATTGAAACATGTATATTACGATAACAAAGATTATGCGTCTATCGGCGGTTTGGAAAAACTACATCGGGCCTTTAATGGAACCTTATCTAAACCATTAATATGTGCCTGGTTAGTCGAGCAACCAGCGTATACATTGAAAGTTCCCAGCGTGGATCAGCTATGGCAAATAGAGCAGAGCGATGTTACTAGTTTAGCCAGACATAATAACAATATAAGTTATTTAATATTCATAATAGATTGTCTGTCAAAACTTTTGTGGATAATACCTTTAACGAATAAAACTGCAAAAACCTTAGCTCAATCATTGGAGTTTTTTCTGAATGCTGTCTCTAAAACCCAGATCGATTCAAAGTGATAAAGGGGGTGAATTTGTGAATGCTACCATTAAGAGTGTATTAACGTCCAAAAACATACATTTCTACACATCTCAGATTGCTCACATGAAGACCGCGTTCATTGAATTTGTTCAAAACACCATGAAGACTAAGTTATGGTGATATATGACTCACAAAAATACAGATTGATATCTCGATATGCTCCCTAATCTGGTACGTTCTTACAATATAACTTGTACATGGAAGCACACAAATGAAGCCAGTTGATGTTGACCATAGTACAGAGGTGTTAGATTGGCGTAATATGTACTCGAAAGCGATTCCTAGAGCATCTGTAAAGTCGAAGGATTTGAGGGTAGGCAATGACATACGATTGTCCGAGTTAAAAGATCCATTTACCAAGGATTATAGACATGCATGGATCGAGGAGATATTCAACATAAGTTCGAAACTACCTCGGAGATCATGTGTATATAAGCTCAACGATTATAATCAAAATCCCATTACTGGTACATTTTATTCTGAAGAATTACAGAAAATTCGTTTAATTGATGCTAAGCAGCAACTGTATCTAGTAGGAAAATTATTAAAAGATGAACATAAGATAATAAGGGAGAAGCTTACATCAAATGGCTGGTTTACCCTAATTTGTTTAATTTGTGGATAAATTATTCAGAACCGAGCTACACCTACCCTGCTCTGCAACACCACACTACCCCACCCACCACACCCAACCGTGTGTGGGCGTGGTCTGCCAATTTTCCGCTCAGAAATTCATAATACTAATGATTATTGGTGGTCATTTTGTGGTGGAAAAGTACCCAGAGACGAGATACGATATCTTGCACAGGTTATAATTATTTATATTATAGTAGTGGCATGTTTAATAAATCTGAGTATTAAAAATGGTGATAAAGGTGTTTGGATTGCGTTAGCATGTGGGTGTTTAGAGTAAATATTACCTCTGCCGAGTATTAAAACACCTAAAGCGGAGACGGTACCAATGTCATCAGTTAGTAAAGAATAGCTAGAAACAAGGAGCAGTTTTAGATTACGCTACCAAGTTACAGTAGCATGGATTACCATTTGGATAATAAGATTTCAGAATTCAAACGCATCTTCAAATAGCGTTAAGATTCTTTGGAAAATGGGAAGTCAGATTGTCATCCATTTTGTTTCTGAGTGGTTGGGTAACATTAGCAACGCCTTCGACGATCAGGCTACACGTTTATGAGCCATTGTTAACTAAAGTTCAAACTAAGAAGAAGAAAAGCGCTCTAAATGTAGCCAAGGAGCTTTTTGATAAATTTAAACAGACTAATAATTTAAAAGTAGTTGTAAATTCATCACTTCAGCGTAAAGCGCTAACATTTCCTCTCTACATCCAGCACATAGAAATACATAAAGGCTTCTATGTGGTTAAAATTCCAATAGAGTTTATAAATAAGCAGATTAATAGCCACACGCATTTTCAAAATCCAATCAGATTCAACTATTTCACCGATCGAGTCAAACTCGTAACATTAGCTTTTAAGCGCATGTTCGCTGTTGAATTTGACAATGCCATAGGCAGATTTTTAGGCTACCATGACCATATTATTAATGGCTTGACCCTCGTGGGTGGAGTTCTATCAGCACTTAAATGTAATGAGATTGCATTAACTACGGCATATGTATATTGCGATGTCATGAGCCATAATATAGTCAAAGATGCAACCGCTCTGTTGTTAAGAGTTATGCGATTATCTAGCAAACATGGTGACGATATTTGTCAATGGGCATTTCCTGACATTCCATATAGAGTCGTATCTAGGAATTACATTGACATGATCGGAGTTGTTATAAGCCATATGACTTGAGAGAACATATTAATTGAAGACGGCGCATCACCAAATGTACTTTGTTTACATGTTAGGCCTAAGACCTAAGAATTGGCGTGTAATTGCTAGATATATCTAGCAATTTTTACGTTTTTGACGGTAAAAATTTGAAGAATACATTTAAACCAGATTCGGCTATGTTGAGCGCTTATTACACTAATCAAGTGGGCAGCCGGTTCCCCGTATTCGTTGATGCTAGGAGTCAAAAGTGAAACTGTTTGGGAAATAGTTCAGAGCAGCCATGTCATTAGCTAAAAGTGTAGGAAAA
The DNA here is from genome assembly GCA_034401795.1 of Chaetoderma sp. LZ-2023a. NCBI lineage: Eukaryota > Metazoa > Mollusca > Caudofoveata > Chaetodermatida > Chaetodermatidae > Chaetoderma > Chaetoderma sp. LZ-2023a. The sequence goes on along the minus strand of CM067372.1, from coordinate 164,791,434 downwards.
AACTTGGGCAAGCAGGCCTTATCAGCCGGTTTGGGCGTGGCTGAAGCTATTTTAGTGGGTAAAAAATTGAAAACATCTGTGAAAAATAGGGCTCTGAATGTCGGTAGAGCGATCATGCCAAAAGCCATAGCGCTAGCTCGTAGCAATATTTCAGTAGATAATTCCCAGGCTATGGACATAAATACTAAGAGCAGTCAACAGCCTGCTAACACACGTAGAAGTCATTCAAAATTTAGCCCCAATGGGAGAAGCATCAGAACTCTAAACAAGTTGACATATTTAGTTAACTAATACGATGGCTGCGTGTCACTGCACCAAAGGCGAATTAGATGTGTTTACCATGAAGCATGTACTGACTACGATGGATCAAGCTCACTGGTAAAGCTATCAACACATTACAAGTTTGTCTAGGGGAAGTCTTGAGTTGAGACAAATACATAAATTTAGCTCAAATTTACATTTATGTTAAAGCTGGCATTGTAGAGCTGGTTGTGGGTGTGAAAATTCCTTTAGCAGCAGACTGCCATGTTGACCCAGTTAACCTATGGGTTGGCTCTATGTTTTCTCAAGTAGATGTCTTTTTAAATGGAAAACGTGTCACTGATGCTAACGACACATACATTTTTCGTAGTTATTTTGAAGGCTTATTTAATTATTCAACCAAGCATAGATCGAGTCATTTAACGGCCGCATTATATTTTAAGGATACAGCAGGACATATGGATTCGAAGCCTGCTGATAGTGTCACTCAACGTTGTCCTAAGTACCCCAGTGGAATGGTTGACAAAACTCATTCCAACATTTTTCTTCAGGAAAAATATTTAATCAATGGCGTTTCCTTAAAGCTACGTTTTACATCGAGCAAGCCAGATTTTATCCTAATTCCTGGTGATGCCAACACTTAAAAAGTACACCTGCACGGAGCTACATTCAATTTATGTAAGGTTAAACCTAGTCCTGAGATAATTACTGATCACGCATCGACATTACAAAAGGCCCCTGCCCAATACCCTATTAAACGAGTTATCATAAAATCATTCACCATACCTGCAGGAACTAGAAGCGTGGATAGGGACAATATTGTTCTAGGGGGCCTACCAAGTAGAATTATATTCGGGATAGTTACTAATAAAGCTTGTAATGGAGATTTCGATACAAACCATATTTCGTGCTATATGGATAACTTGCAAGTGTCTGGAGATGCTCTTGCCTCGAATTTCACAGCTGCGGGTTATAATTTTACAGAATCATTCTTGACTCTGTTTACTGGAACTGGCACATTATTCAATGACAAATACATAGGGATTAACATCGATGGATATAAGGCAGGTTACACATTTTACGCCTTTGACTACCCTCCAGACCTCGCTACTGGTGATCATGTCTATCTTACAAGGTACGGAAGCCTATGTCTCCAGAACAAATTTAAAACAGCATTACCTTATACTATGAACGTAATATGGTATGTGGAATTCAATTACATTATAAGTATTGACAGTGATCGTAACATTACCAGGGACTACTAACATGGCCGCACACACACAGATATATACCCACACACACACACACACACCACATAAACCCCTACATATGTACCTAAAATCTGCATACCTTGGCATACCTCTATGCAGTTATTTTGAATGAAAAAAATTAATAAAAATATCCTAATTAGGGGGCGGGGCATTAGGGAATAGAGAAACACTGTTTACACTGCTCATATATCAATTTTAATATCTGTAATACAAGTGAAATTTGATCGGGGGGGGGGGGGGAGGGACAACGAATTCAATAGTTCTAGGTTATAATATAAGATATTATTTGCGCAGTTTATAAACAGTGCTTAGTACTTCATTTAGCCAATCAGCCTTACAGGCTTTGTATAGTTCATAGACATTCCACTATATGTTGGGTCGGTAGACAATGCCCAAAAGAAGTAATGTAATTCGTAAGTCTACATTGTCGATAGACCTTAAGAAATAATCGATACCCATACACTGGTGTTTGTGCTGAGCTGGTCTGTCATGTTGACACCCGCCAACAGTTAATATATGGATTGCTAAATTAATAAGTTCACGAAAATAGCGGTAGTATTTTTCTGGTAGATTTTGAAATGTTTTAGAGCCAAAACTCAGATATTCACGTTCATTTATCTCTTGATAAAGCATATACAGTTTAGCACTCGGTTGATTGAAAATTTCAACATTGCTGGGTCTGGCGATATAAAACATGTTTCTTCATAATCCGGTAGATCATTAGAACTCAACGTATCTGGCAGCGGTTAGAATCCTGATGGGATTTCTTCTCCTTCTCCTTCTACATCCATAGACCCTGGTTGAATAGCAAAATATAATGCATCGAGCTCCTCTGGGGATACATGATCGATAAGATTCTGAATGGCTCTGTCTATTTCAGAATCAGCTAGCGTGAAGTTGTTGGTGTTGTCTGGTGGCTTAGACATTAATCCCAGGAATCGAGTCATACAGTGTTTCAAGAATATGTAATCTTTAGTCTTTACAGTGTCACTGACTAAAACTGTAGTTAGTTTAAGTTCTTCAAATGCAATAGTAATGTATAGCCCATCAGATATTAACGTTGAGTTAAGATTTGCACAGCTGTTTAGAGTTCTGACTAAATGTCTTTGTCAACTGTTAACTTTAAGCTGACTAGAGCTGGAGAGTAGAGGCACATTACTACATAACCTTATTTGTCTCTGCCCATTATCCGAACGACAAGAATCATCCATTAATCTAATAATTAATAGCTGATCTCTGGAATCTTTGGAGATCATAGCTTCAACCATTGCGAGTTTTATCTATATATTGACGATTAGCTGTAGGTTTCTTCAGTGTTGCATGGTCCGACTGAAACACAACAATTGATTGATAAAATTGTATAAAACATGCTTACATGAGTGTAGAGTTTGTTATGGCACTGGTAGTTTCATACAAGTTCTCTTCCAAGATTCTCCACGAGTCACGAGAAAATGTTGTGCTTCTGAACGATGGTTTCATCTCAGTTTGACCTGGCGAAGTAAAGTATCAAGTTAGCTTGATGTACAGATATTTAGTGCTGATAGTAACTTTTAATTGAGGCTAATTCATATAGGTAATTAATCTGTTCTACTCTATCGGAACACCTAGACCTAAGCACAGTTTCTGTGGATGTTGGAATCATGTCTGCAAGCTTTTGAAACATATTGCCATACATAAACAACCTGCACTTGGTGGGGTAAACGCTACCAGCAATAACCTCCCGTATGTCTACTACAAATTCGTCATTGCGTTTCATGACACGAACATACACATTGTTACCGAGTGTGATGGGCACTTCATAACCCATAAAATATGCAGAATTCATAATTATAGTGAACGTTGAACAAACCGGTTAAACAAAATCAAGAAGGTACACCTTAACCGAACAGATGTTTAAACTCTTTTATATGATTTGCCACCCGATTACCATGTGTCAATAATCATTATGCGATAGGGCACTATTTAATGAGGGGGCATGGCTTCATGACTGAATGAGTTCCCAGAGCCCGGAAAAAGACGAGTCCAGACATGCAACCAGTCAATAACCATTATGCAATACATTAACCCCTGCACATTTGTCCTGGCTCGAAGAGATCGGTGCTTAATTACACTCATTAACCCGTGTCAATCATCATTACACTAATTACACTTAAGCTCACCTGCTTGGATGTGAGGAGTCACAAAAGACGGGTCCAGACATGTACCCTGTCAATCATCCATACACAATGCATTAACCTGTGTCAATCATCATTACTTTAATTACCCTTAAGCTCACCTGATTGGATGACATGACCCACGTGATTTAATGAGAGAGAGGGGCTTATGGTTACACTCTACATCTAACATACAATCAGAATGGCTGAGAGCGGGTTGCTTCAAAGGAAAAACAGACAAAAAAGGCGGCAGAGATCAAAGGGAAAAACGTGTCAAAATAACAAAGGAGAGAGAAATTTGACTGAAAGTTGTTGCTGCCTAAGGCAGCAACAACTTAAAAGTTGTGAAGAAAGCGACCAGCTTGCCGCTCCTCTACTTCTTAATCCCATAACAGACAACGACCCCAAGAAGAAAAATTGATTCCCACTTCGTAAATTATTGGTTCCATAGTTTGAAAGAAATTATCCCGCATACACAGTCCAAACACTTGACGCAACATTAATATTAGACATTACACAATAGGGTTAGGGTCGGGGTTAGTGTTAGCATTATTATTATTATTATTATTATTATTATTATTATTATTATTATTATTATAATTATTAATATTATTATTATCAACAGCTCATTTTTCTTGATGGTCATCAACAGTATAGTGAACCCGATTTTGTACACGTGGAAGACCAGAGAGCTGCAACTCAATTTCCTCAAACTCTTCTGTGCTTGTAGTGAACGCTGTCAAGAAAAGATTCGTGGCATGCAACACAATGCTGTTTAGCTAAGTAGATCGATTGACTTTATATCTATAAAATATTGACTTACTAGTGTCATTGAATTGTTAATGTTAATTGCTAAATGTCAATTGGGCGTGTCCGTCATATGAACTATGGCCGTAGGCCTAACGCTAAAAAGGTACATTATGCCCGTGTCATATCTGAAGATCATGGTTTCACGAGTACACGAAACACAGCCAATACAAAAGCCACCAAAGAGTGCATACCCTTGGCATCCCGTTTTGTCACGTTTGTCACAGATTTTTTTCGTATTTTCGGATATTCCGAATTTTTCCTGATGTTCCGGATTTCTTCAAATCACGTCCAATGTTGTGACATTCTAGTGTATCGTGACACCTTTCTTGTATGATAATTTGAGCAAACTCTGGCCAGAAGCCTCGGAGATATCTAAAGATCCTCAATTTGATCCACTCGCATCTGGGTTCTTTTATCACGGCGGAACTCTGGAAATCCCAGTGCACGGCAAGTTCCTTCGTTGTGTTTAAAATTGAGCCAAATCGGAGCAGAAGTTTATGAGATATATGACAGACAGACAGACACGCGTGCATGCACGCACGCACGTACGCACGCACGCACGCACGCACGCACGCACGCACGCACGCACGCACGCACGCACGCACGCACGCACGTACGCACGCACGCACGCGCCCACGCACCCACGTATGCATGCACGCAATCAGTCACGCATACGGGAACGCTCGCATGTATGCACACATACGCAGGCAAACATACAGACACTCACTCGCTTATATGCTCGCACGCACGCGACTACAACACTCTATTCCCCATACCTGGTGAGTGTAATTAGTGTTTATAGTGTCATTGCAAGTGGACACACAAGTATTGTTTCAAGACTCGCATCACCCATCTGGCGCTGCTTAACGTTCTCATAAATTGATAATAACCATAGATTTCCAATAAATCTGGGAATAAGTGTTACGTTCTGGGCACATTAATTAATTAGATGTGCAGACGCCATATTATTTTAATCTAAATGTACCTTTCCAATTTTAGCTATGTCCCGCCCTCCTCCAGCTAAGCTCCAGCTAAGCTCCACCCACACTTCACTGTGTTGGGGTAGATCGATCACTGAATGCCCTAACTATCAATGTCTTGAAAACTCTACAGGTAAGCTGTTGAATATTTTGTAAATAATTTCACTGGGTGCTGTTGCTGCCCGTGGCGCCCAGTAAAATTAGTTTCAAAATATTCTACAGAATATTTATTAAATAGTAAAGACATGCATTTCGTACAACGCCGCATAGTCAGTCTTCAAATATGCGTTCGTGACGTACTTATATACATCTTCATTATGATGCCATTCTACATGTCACTTAGTTGATTATGACGGCATATGATGGGTGGATAAACTGGAAAGGTCTATTGTCTGGTTGGACTGGAAATTGTTGTATGAAAGTGTGGCCTGCTGGTCAAGATAAAATATGATATGCTAACCATTATCATTCTCCGCATCTTGCACATACAGGTTGTCAGTAGTTATGCCGCACCGTAGGCGCCCACTCCGATTGGAGGAAGGCACTGTGGCGTCATCTCATTAGCATATTAGGCCCCGCCCCTTATGCACATATATCGAGTTATGAATGGGCGTTGGCAAATGGCTAATGAGATGACGTCACAGAGCTTTCCTCCAATCAGAGTGGGCGCCTACCATGCAGTGTTGGTTGATATTTAGGGTGGGAACACACTCCCCCCCCTCCCCACCCTCAACCCTGTACCACCCCACCCCCATAAATTAGCATTTACGGGTTGCTACAGCCTACCGTTGATATGGGTCGAGTTTCCATTTGTAAAATCCAATCGATACCTGAAAAATAAAAACATGAAATGATATGTAGTGTCTGATGTTGGTGGTACAACTTTATTGACTGTAATGGATTTGCGAAAAGACATGAACTTTTATTCTGATTGAAGAGATATCTAATATTGAAACGCTGAACTTCTAAAACATGAAGTGTTCACTACGACTGCTGGTGCTCAACTGACTTGCAATATGGGCACCGCTTTATATATGACCTAGTTTAACCTATGAATCAAAAACCTGGTCGAACCTGATTGGCTAGGCCGCCCCCCCCCCCGCCCCCATCCCATGTTTCTCAACAAGAAGTGTGAGATATCTTATGATTATGGGTTTAAACATTTAATATACTATGACTCATACTAAAAGCAGTAGGATTGTCTTAGAGGAATCGTTATGAAAATATGACAGTTCCATCCAATAATCTAGGACTCGTTCTTATATATTTTATAACAAAATTTAATTATATGGTTATACGATTGCTTAGATGTAGCGGGTAATTGATTGACTAAGAGAGGTAGGTGCAGAAGATATGATTGATCACCTACAAACCCAATGACTCATAGCCTAAATGCGGTAAGCACCCATAATGATTGGCTAAGAAGGATGGGCAGGAAAGTTCCGATTGATCACCTAAAAACCTGGTGACTCATAACCTAAATGTGCTAAGCGCCCAGACTGATTGGCTAAACAGAATGGGTGGGAAAGTTATGCTTGATTAGCTAAAAAAAACCTGATGACTTATAGCATAAATGTGTGAAACGCACATAATGATTACCTTGGTGGGAATTGGTAGGTGAAATATGAGTGCTCTATCCAATACCCTAGGACTCATTCATAAACATTTCTAACAAAACAAATTTTGATATGTTGACGGACTCAGATAATTGGATATGTTTAATATATATCAGGAAACTATGTCTCAAATCATAAAAACTGAACAATAGCGGCGCCTACTACACTGCTATACTACTTACATCTATATAATAATGAGAAGTAATGTACTAATGTACAGTTTACATTCAACACACCCGAGTCTCAGCTATCTAATGTCATCTACCCTGAAAAGAAGCAACATTTTACACTAGATAGAAGCAGGACTCGTCTCTAGATGTACATCTTTCCTAGTTAAGTCAATACCACTCCATCTATGCAGGAAGAATACTATTTTTCAAAATTGTATCACTCAAATGATTAGTTCTATACTAGAATTAGACATTCCAGTGATAAATTTGATGAAATAAGCCTTTACTTGAAGAATGGTGGTATTAGCCGGGTTAAGTTCTTTGTAATACGAATTATTACTTATGTAGGTTTATTGAGCCCAGTAAACATATATGCCATCTATCCCAGCTGTGTTTTGTATTGAATCCCGTGTCCGCCCGCTCGCATGGGCGCAAAACATAAGCGCCAAACATTAGCGCGCAAATATGTTATTCCCTCCTTATGCTAATGCAACCCACTGCGTAACAAAAAAACTAGTCTATTTTAGACATGATTATTCACTTAACCGATTAGGGAATATTTTGAAAAGCTTTTAATACAATAACTAATTATATTATCTTTTGTAAGTCAGTCAAGTGATTTAATAAAAGATAGTCTTCTTAGACACCAAAACCACAAAGCCACGCTAAAATCAAAATAAGAATCTCAACGAACTTTTCTGTGTATGCAAGGGTTATCCATAGTTTTATCAAAATGTTCAACAGGGTGATATCACTTATGCACACCCTTTAGACCGTGTATCATTTTAACTGCTGAAGATAATGATAATGGAAACTATCGAACAATTATTTAATGAGCAGAAACTTTTAACATACTGCATATTTCGAAAATAATTTGACTGAAAGATATTGATGGCTCAGCCAGCAACAACTTTCAGTTAAATTATTTTCAAAATATTTATCCGATTTGGAAATATAACTCTTGTAATATGTCGTCTACAAAGAGTCTCGGCAGTCAGATAGTTAAGTCAGCATGGAATAAATATTTACTTACCCCATTGAATTGCATCGCTGTCCAAATGATATCACTGTCAGATGGTGATTTTGATTGAGTTGAGGAGACATATTAAAGCAGAGTTTTCACAAAATAATTCTTAACATTGAGGACATGAATACTGACTTAATAAGACGCGTTAACCATACCCCAGATTCTGTAATGAATTTGAACTTTTCAAACTTTGTGAGGAAATATTTCTAAAGTGTTTCGCAGATAATAGGGACATATTTGTGTACATACTGTCATGTCTAGAAGTCTGCCATATCGTTAATAAAAGGTTTCACATTGACAACCACCCCGTTTTCAGCTATCTATATGATAAGGTGTACACGGCTAGAGACACTGGCGTTGTTGGCCCGAAAAATGATGCAGAAGAAGAAGAGAATGGCAAGGAGACATCATAAGATAATGTCTGGTAAAATATTATCCTTAATGACCTTTTATAATTAACATATTGTCTGTTATTAAAGGGATGTTTTGCAAATATGCTACACATAGTTACTTCTCAATTTCACGTGAAATAGCAAATTCGGCCTTTAAGAGCGTCATAAGTATTTTTTAGTTAAATTATTACATATTGTTTTACAGGCAGACCAATTTTCCCACCATAATTAGATGTTTTCTTTGGCGGGAAGACACCTTTCACCGAGTAGGGAGGGGGTAATAATGGCACGTTTTCTTCTGGTGGGAAGATACCTTTCACATCGTAGTGGCGCATTTCTGAAAAGTGTAAAAGATGTTTAAAATGCCACTTGCTTTCAGCATGCATATTTCTGTTTGGCAGGAAATGCCTCTTAAAAATGTCAAATTTATCGCTGACCCAATGGCCGGTATTACAAGGGATTGTGCCATCATTATAGGTGATGATGATACTGATGAAGAGATCGAACAAACACTAACACCTAGCATGAAACAGGGGTGTATTAGTGGTGATGATGATGGTGGTTCTGAGAATACCGGACCACCAGAGAAGAAAGTAAAGGCATATTGGTGTGATTTTGAGCCAATTTCACCTGAAAGTGATATTGCCCAGCTTTTGATCCGAAAATAGCACTTTTAAGTTGTACGGTTCTGGGGTTTATAGAAATAAAACCACCACTTGCCACATCATCACTGCCATGTACGAGAACGAGTGCAACGCCAGGTTGCAGGCCAGATGATGACATGCTTTTCCAGAGCATCTTAAATGACCTTAAGAGCTTTAATGACGATGTATCTGTGAGTAAGTAGAAAAATGTGGTTTTTTATTTATTATTCTCCTCAATTAACAATCTAAAGTAAAAGAATGTATTTTCAAAATGTACTATTGTAATAACTGAAGTAGTTAATACAGTATTAAATATTTAAAATACCACTTTTCTTTCATTGTTATTTAAAGAGTATGCATATATAGAGCTTAATTCTACTCAAACTTTTTCGTTAAACATAATACGCAATATTTTAGAAATGTATTAATAGAACGGACAACTTTTTATGTTACATTCTAGTAATAAATATTTAAAATAGGGTAGATATCATACTTATATTTTGAAGATTAATCCGTATATACACTTTTTAATTACCCATCCAAAAATGTATATGCCCGGTTATACGTTATTTTGAAAATTTACTACTAAAATTAATGTTACATTTTAGTCATAAATTTTCAAAATATACTTATCTTAATATGATAACATTAAAAATAATTATCTTTACAGTTTTTCAGACCACTATGGATTGATGTAATTTTCAGGCCTCAGCGTCATACCCGCCTAGAGATTGATTGTTAACCTGTTTACCAGGTCATATGACTGCATTTTACATGGATCATATAGCACATGGATGTAACCCTCACACGTTATCGCCTTACATGGATTACAATTATTCATTAGGAACCTCAAGTAGTGATACACATTTATCGTTTTATGGAACCCCTCGATACATCATTTATCGAGTGTGATGGTTATCAGTGTGATTCGATGGATATTTCTTACAGAGTCAGATTATCGGGTTATAGAATGGATATTACCTGATGAGTTACGTACATTTAATAAAAATAGTGACTTTACTGATAGAGGGTTACAGAACAATAATAATAACTTAGAAATGATGAATGAATTAGCTGCAGTATCTGATCAAAATAGTAATCAAATGGGCAGGGGGATACAAGGTAATGATAATAGTTTAAAAAAATGCAGAATGAATTACCTGTATTATCCGATGCTAACTTCAAATGCCCTTACGTAGATCACTTTACTCACGTAAATTAAAAACTACTGAGAGAGAATATGAAGTTAGAATCTCTCAGGACCTCGAAGTGAATGATTTGTTAGGGATAGATGAATATTTAGAGTCAATTTTCAATCAAATTTTAGAAAGATTTAAAAACACGGTGAATGCGCAGTCACATGATTACATTAGAATCACAATGGAACACCCTGCTTTAAATGTACCTGTATTTATTGAATTCAGTAAGGTTAATGAGCTAGCGGGTGAGCAAGAGTTAGTGGAGCTTTCTAAAGTTGTTCAAAATAATACTGGAACGAGTTTAGATGACAATTTCATATTTAATTTTCTACACGTTGTCCTGCCCGATGGTAGTGGATTTGGGGGTTTAAAAACACAATATTTAGATGACTTGGAGGAAAGAGTTAGAATCAAGAAAGGTTTAATTTCTGTCGTTAATTATGATCACGCCTGTCTGGCTAGGGCGATAGTTATCAGACTAGCCTGTGTCGGTGAGAGCCTGCCTGAATCAGAATGTAAAAATATAATTAGACAGCCCAAAATAGGACTAAACTGGGCCCAAGACAATTTCTATTAGTTAGAAAAAGCGACTGATTTACACCATAAGGCCCATGTTAAACTAGGTTCATGTGGTTTACAGAAAGTCCACCAATTTCAATACATATTGTCTGATGACATCAGTATTTCGGTATTTAGTGAGGAAGATAAATCCGCTTGTGTATTTAGAGGTGGTTCTGAATCGGCAAAAATGTTAAACATCTCTCATTTTAATAAGCATTTTTGTTATATTAAAAATTTAACTGCCTTATTAGAGTACCGTAATTACTGTTTTGTTTGAGATCAAATGTTCTCTAGGCATCAGGTACACAATTGTAAATAAATGTGTCATGCTTGTGGAGGAAATAATCAGGGTAAATTTAAAGATTATCTTTTCTGTGAAAAATGTTTGTGCTGGTTTGTCAATTTAGCCCAGTTTAACAGACATTTATCTCAAACATGTGCACATTGAAAAACATGTGAGAATTGTTATACAATTGTACTGGTTTCTGATTTGAAAGCTCACAATGGGAAGCACATCATGTTCGCGTGAGTTGCACTGTTCATGAAATTTGGGGCTGTGAATATAACAAAATTTTGGAAATTCATTGAAAGTTTGACCTTTTTTTCACCTATAAAACCATGTTATGCCCTGTTTGGTGGGCGAACAAATGTTGCGAAATTGTATCATAAAATCACTGGTAATGAAAAAATAGCCTATGTAGATGTCTGTAGCCTCTATCCACATGTATGTAAAACTTCCACTTATCCCATTCAATTACCAGAGATTATAACTGACAATTTTAAACCAATAGATAGAGTGGATGAATACTTTGCTTTAATTAAATGTGAAATTTTACTGCCAAAAACTCTTTATGTCATGTTTACCGATAAAATGAAATGGTAAATTAGTATTCACACTCTGTAGAACATGTGTTGAAAACCAACAACACAATTTATGTTGGCACTCTGATTCTAAACACAGTTTGACTGGTACTTGGACTAGTGTGGAGGTTCAAAGAACAGTACAAGTAGGCTATAAAAGTTTCAATTTTTATGAGATCTGGCATTATTCCAAAAAAATCAAATAAACTTTTTACGGACTATGTTTCAAATTTTTGAAGATAAAACAGTCGGCTACTGGCTTTCCAGATGATGTCATTACTGAAACTGATACAGATACATACATTCAGGAATACTTTAATGATGAAGGAGTGTTACTAAAAAGGCAGATATGAAACCTAACCCAAGTCTTCAGGCCCTGGAAAAATTATTTCTTAATTAATTTTGGGTATACGTTGGGAAACGGAATTTCGTGAAATCACAGCACATTACAAAGACAAGTGTTCTAAATCAGTTACTGCTTGACCGAGCACAAAATATCAAAAAATGTAAATTTATGTAATGATAATTTAATATCTATTCTGACTGGTTGGAAGATTATCAGCTAGGTGATAATAAAACTAATGTTATTCTGGCTTGTTTTGTAACCAGCTATGCTTGATTACTGCTTTATGAGAACCTTCAAAAGACAGGTACACAGACCTTGTACTTTGATATGGATTCCATAATTTATTATCACGAATCAAGCCTTACAGACATAATTCCTATATCACATGACAGACTAGGTAAATTCATGAATGAGGTTCCGAGAGATTATAAAATTACAGAATACGCATGCAGCGTGTCAAAATAATATGCACTGAAATCATGTAATGGTTCAGATGAGAAAGTTATAATTAAAATGAAAGGTATAATACTTTCTTTCAAAAATAGATTTAGCAGTTTTGACACAATTCGTCAGACAATTGATAATCATGAATTAGAAACAGTTGTCCATTATCCTAACTTAATTGCTAGAGGTTCTAATCACAATATTTTATCAAAGAGACTATTTAAAACGTTTACCTATGATAAAAGAATGATCATAAATAATTTCGAAACACTTCCATTTGGATATGTAAGTTAAGATATCCAGCGTCTTAAAAGGGTCAATTCGCTTTGCTGAGCTGAAAACACATAAATCCAACACAATAATAAAGCAGCATTTTCAGATTAAAAAGAAGAAAATTTGAAAATTTAACAAAATATTAGCTACAGCCATCAATGTTGTAGTACATAAAATGTTAAATTAAAAAAAACATTCTCTCTTTCTGCACTTTCTTTACAGACTAGGGTTGATGGGGTTTGCCTGTGTAAATATCCACCATTTAATGCACTGTTACTGTTAATGTCAAACTTGTATTAGACTAACTGAATGACTGAAATACGTTATATAACCAAACTGTATGATTAAAATATTATACTGACACAAATAACACGTTTATTTTCGTTCGTTTCTCATGCCAAAGCCCACATTGCGAGAATTTAGTACATAGCAAGAGGAAACAATCTAATTTCTGGGCGGCACCATTTAAACCCAAAAAATAATGAAAAGTATGTCAATACGCTTTCAATCATAACACTACCTCATGATGCAATTTATTAGTAATTTGATGATCTAGTCTAATAACTTGATTCAATCATATTACTAAAACAATCGACAAAATGATACTCATCTTAAACTACCTGACAGTTTTCAACCCAAATTTCCAGATTTTTCGGCGCAAATGATCCAGGTGAACAACACTGGCCCTTGGGCGTTTTGTTATGGTGGTCATCATGAAAATATTACTGTTGGGAACATTTTTTGGCCTCGCTATCCTCTCTGGATCTCTCTTCACTATACTTCTCTCTCTCTCTCTCTCTCTCTCTCTCTCTCTCTCTCTCTCTCTCTCTATCTCTCGCTTTCGCTCCTTCTCTCTCTCTCTCTCTCTCTCCTCTCTCTCTCTCGCGCGCTCCCTCTCTCTCTCTCTCTCTCTCTCTCTCTCTCTCTTCTCTCTCTCTCTCTCGATTATATATATATATATATATATATATATATATATATATATATACTCAATATGATGTACATGTATTATAATATTTAATCTGTTTATACGTTTACTTTGTTATTTTGTGTATATGTTTATGTTTGCCGCCTATACATTTTTTCTAAGTTTCGAACAACTTGTGCCCAATCCCATTGTAATATATGCAATAAAATATGTTTAAAAAAAATCGACAATAAGCCTTGTACAGATCTCCAACGTCACTACAGCTGATGAGAACTTAGTGACTTTTATACAGAAGACTCTTATAGGAATTCATTCACTGAGTATTGTATCTGTATTAAATTATTCATTCCATTGAGTTACTTCATAGAGACACATATACACAGCTCTAAGAATAGATCATTAACGAAAATGAATTGTCACACTGGTGTTGCTGTAAGTCAACTAGCCTCTGCCGCCCCAGATTAAACATTATACATTATCCATGTCATTGAATTACATCTGGACATATGCCACCATTGGTCTGGACTAATCAAAGGTCAGGTTCCTGCCAATACGTGTGGTTGGTGGTAAAGTCACGTCTATTGAATGATGAGCCACTAGTTATGTGTTCATGAACTCTTGTATGTGACACTGCCTTGCTTTAATCTGGATTTTCTGGACACCGCGTGTAACTGAAGTACCTTTCTAAATTATCTTGCTTTCTGCTGGCTCAGGTCTGACAAGCTCGGCGCGTATGCTCGTACCATTGAACAACATATCAACTTTCTAACACATGTAAAGAGTGTAGACAGGAAGGACCTTTCCAGTTTGTGCTATGCCCCGCCCATCCCTAGCTAAGCCCTCCACCCCTACCTCGCCCGTGTTGGGATCGATCTCTGAACACCCTGACTATCAATTTCCAGAAAGTTATGCAGGTAAGCTATTGAATATTTTAAAACCAATTTGACAGGGTGCTGTTGCTGCCAGTCGAATACGTTTCAAAATATTTACTAATTATTATTAAATAGTAAAGACCATACAATTCGTACACCGTGTCTCACTATTAAGCTTTTAAAACTAAATCGAGGCTTTCATGCTGTAATTGATTATGGCGTCAACCTACTTGTCACGTATTTGATTATGACGTCATATGATGTCATATGATGGATGAAAAAACTGGAAAGGTCCATTCCTTCTTACACTTTCTTCTTATATTATAGATTAACATAAACTTACGTGTTTTCGGCGTAGACACGCCATCCAAACATTGATTGCATAGTGACGTCATTGGTGCAAGTGCCCCGCGGTTGCCATGACAACGACCTTTGAAGAGGAGCATTGACTTGATGATGTTATCTAGTGGTTCGGCATTCCGTCTCTTACGAAATTTCAGGGATTCTGGCAAGAAAGGAGCCAGCAGAGCACGGATATATTCAACTTCCAGATGCATTCTGAGTATCTGAAAGGAAGAACCAAAAATATACATAATTATATTTTCTTAATTTAGAAAATAACCTAAAAATCAAAATAGTCTATATTACGTTAGATCGTACATAAAGGAAAACACTAGATTGGAATTTAATGAAAAGACATTAATTAACAAAGTTTAATGGAATGGGAATTTGATTTGGTGGGAGGGCCATAACGGGGCGTTATTATGTGGTAGTGGCATGAGGGGCGTTATTATGAGGGAATGGAATGATGTGAAGCTATTATGTGTGAGGTGCATGACGGGACGTTATTGTGCGGGAGTGGCATGCTGGGACGTTATTGTGTGTGAGGTGCATGATGGGATGTTATTGTGTGGGAGGGGCATGATGGGATGTTATTTTGTGTGAAGTGTACAATAGGACGTT
>CM067372.1:164738163-164770663 GCA_034401795.1 Chaetoderma sp. LZ-2023a | reverse complement strand
TGTTTAATGCTAGGTCGATCCTATTCATTTTAGACACGTTAGCTATCAATTGCTGGCATTTGTCCAATTCTAGAAAGATCCTCTGCATTTAAGTAAGATTAGCAAGCAATTGCTGTAGTGTCGCCATTCGTGTTTAGATAGCTCTTTTGCATGTTCGTGACGCTATCTGGCAATCGCTGGCAATCAACCAATGATAGGTAGATCCTTTGCCTTTTAGCGAGATTAGCCAGCAATTCGTGGTCGAATGGTCGTTCCAGTTTTAATAGTTGTTTTGCATTTTAGACGCGTTAGCTAGCAATTGCTGTCAATCCACCAATGATAGATAGATCATTTACATTTGAGCAGGATTAGACAGCAATTCATGACGGCTGGTTCACGTGTAGATACATGTTATGCATTTTAGACAGCGCTTGCTGGCAATCCACCAATGATAGGTAGGTGATTTGCATTTTAGCAAGATTGGCCAGAAATTCCTGAGGGTCGTTTCACTGATGACAGATGTTTTACATCTTAGCAATGTTAGACAGCAATTGCTGGCAATCGTCTAATTCTAAGGAGATCGTTTGGATCTTAGCAAGATTAGCCCACAGTTCTGGACGGTCGATTCTAGTTTAAATAGATCTTTTGCATCTGATCCACGTTAGATAGGGATTTCTGGCAATCGACCAATGCTAGGTAGATCTGCATTTTAACCAGATTAGGCAGCAATTTCTGATGGGCGTTTCAGTATAGATAGATGTTTTGCATCGTAGCCACTTTAGCTAGGCATTGCTGGCAATCGTCTAATCCGTGTCGATCCTTTGCATTTTAGACACGTTATGTAGCAGTTACTGGCAATTGACTGTTTCTAGAGATCTTTCGTATTTTAGCCATGTTAGCCAGCGATTTGTGATGACCATTGGTGGGGGGGGGGGGTGGTCATCTACTGGTGATAGCACGATAGGAGACTCGGGGATTGTCTATTAGTGTAGTCATGAACTGAAGAAAGCAGTCCCAGCCCTCAGCTAATAGTGGAGTCAGGAAGTGCTGGTAGAAGTCCAGGAACTTGGCTTTTAGTGGGGTCATGAACTGAAAATAGCAGTCCCGGAGTTTGGCCATTAATGGAGTCATATACTGGTGACATCAGTCTCAGAGCTGGGCTATTAGTGGAGTCATGAGCTGAAGTTAGCAGTCCAGGAGCTTGGCTGTTAGTGGAGTCATGAACTGATGATAGCAGTCCCGTACCTATGCTACTAGTGGAGTCATGAACTGATGATAGCACTCCCGGAAATTAGCTATTAGTGGAGGGATGCACTGATGATAGCAGGCCCGGAATTTGGTTATTAGTCGAGGTATGGACTAATGATAGCAGTCCCCGAGTTTGGCTGTTAGTGGAATCATGTGATGACGATAGCTGTAATGGAACGTGGCTGTTAGTGGAGTCATGCACCGATGAAATTATCTTAATTTATTTACTTATTTACTTTTATTTGATATCCCTAACTTTTAACATTTTCATATATATATATATATATATATACATATGTATATTAAAGTTTGTGCCTGATTTCACTTCAGGTTCACTTTCACAGATTTAATTTTAGGCCTACAGACTGCCCTACACTCCCACCCATCCTCCCCCAACCAACCAACACCATCTCACCTCCAAAAGAAATACAGTATACACACACCCCGGTCTATGATCATATCCCACCCCCTCCTTTACACAGTATGCAATACTTACACCCGCCAATAACAGCTCTTTCGGCAGCAACTGGCAATGCAGACACACTTAGCAACACCGTAAATTTGAGAATTTACTTTCATTTCGCAACCCATCTTAGAAACATCTCAAGATAGAGCCATGGCTCGCATATACTCCGATGTGCATGGCCACTAAGACCAACTGAATGAATGAACCAGGTTTCTGTGGCTGAGTGGCTCGCATCGCAATTCACCTATGGTGGTGAGACTGGACTGAACTGAGTAAACAGAACTCAATAACGGGTTCAAATCTCCATTTTGGCATGTGAACAAGTGCAATATAAAACTGTAGAGGCTCTGCCATTCAGAGGGGCGTTAAACCAGCCAATATGAGATGTGAATCCCATAAAAAAAATCCAACCCCACCCCTGGAATGTGTTCCTGCACGAGCAGCAAATACAAACCACACACTCACCCAACCAACAAGCTATTTTGCTAGTTTACTAACCAGACCTCATTAAATAAACGACCAAACACACATACAATTTTGCACCTGAATGCCCCATCATGACTCAACCGGCTGTGATGATTCTCTATTGCACAGCCTATATTATAATTACACATGTGAAAATGGTGTAACACCTATTCGTAGGCTACTTGCCAGGTTTATCTGAATTTGTGTGTGTGTATCCTTGCACAGAAAAATTTGGATAAACCTAGTATGTGGAAATTGTGTGACGCCTATTTGTACCTACTAGGTTTTTCTGAATTTTTCTGTTGACATCATTGCGCAGACAAATTTGGAAAAACCTCGTAACTTCAATTAAATAGCCTTACATGTGACTATTACAAACACAATTTAGTATGAGATATAATACCCAAAGAACATCAGGATCCCATCATAGGAATAACTCTGCCATGATAAGTTTCTTTATTCTAAGCACTATCAGAAAAAGTCGATTTTCTCAAAACAGACATTGATGGACTTAGTATGTTTTTGCGAAACAAGGTAGCAGTTCAGGATTTTTCTGAAGGCAAGCGTCGATAGACTGAATGGGTGCCTGCCTAATGGATTCCAATGCTGGGCATCTGATTAAAAAGTGTTCCAGAGTTTCCTGTTCAGATTTACATTAATTGGCATAGTGGATTGACGATATCTTTTTTAAATCCACTTCGGCTCTTTTGTAGTATATACATTCTAGTGAGAAGTTTCAATTTGACCGATACACAGATTGCATTTCTTTCAGAAAAGCCTGTAGTATAGGAAGCAGTTTTCCTGGAATAAATGGTATTTCATTCAGGTACTTCAATGAACTGTACCATGGTACTGCCCGTGATATTTCTTCCTTCCAGTACAGCTGAATAGCGTTCTTAATCAGGGACCTCCACGTCTCCTTCTGCATAGGATCATCCTGCTATTATTCAGCATTCTCTAAGCAATACCTCTATACGATTCTGTTTAACTCCATAAACTAGCTGTGACTTTCAATAGATTTTACAGACAGTTGTCACCTAGCGATTTTCCTTTCAAGCGATGATTCTGATGGATTGCAGATGGGATTATAAAGCGTAAGTGCATTATGATGCACGTGTACTTCAACCGGGAGAACGCACGCTAAGATATATATTACAGGATCAGTCGCGTTCTTTGGTAATGATAGAAGTTGCTTCAGAAGCCGTTTTGGTACTTCTCCAGTTTGGACAGATGCACACATCCAGGTAATATGACTAGTGTGTCCATCGGATCCTGATGAAAAAAGACTGTAGGCTGTCCGGCGTGCCTTCTTTACATTGTTATCGCGTTATACACCATGTGGTCGTTCAATGATGAACATCTTGTTACACCCCCAAATCGACACTAGCAGCCTCGATCGGCATCTGTTGATCTTCTAAGAAGAATTCTGCAGTTATATTTAGAAGTCGGGCATATTGTAATAGAAACACTTTTCGTAGGTTGATGTTGAGATCTCTCCATATTAGTAAAATCTACTGCAATGTTGATAAGTTCCTGTATTGCCACACTCATGTTACTAATCAAGGAAAGGTCATCCGCACAGACACTATTGTTGCTTAGGCTGTTTCCTATATGTACTCCTATGTTAGCAGCTCTTAGTCTATGAAGTAACGGATCTATGAATAGTTTGTAGAGGGTTGTATTAAGAATTCCACCTTGTCTGACACCATGCAGTATCTCGATGGGGCTGATTGTGTGCCATTCCACTTGATCATTGAGGTGGCTCCTAGATGGATAATCTGGATTAATTTCCAGTTCTTGTGGTTTACTCCTATCTGATATAACCCGCGTAGAAGATGGTTATGGTTAACAACATCAAATGCAGCTTTTGGCATCCAGAAGAGTCAGATGCTGATTGTTATCTCGCGATTCTCTATAGTACTCTTCTACATGAAAAGCAGCATGCCTGAGAGGCACACGAGCTGTAAATCCTCTCTGCGTCAGACATGATTCATCTTGATCTTATCTTTAACCCTTTGCTTCAGAAGCGATCCCTATAATCTTTGTAACCACAAACATAACCGTAATCCATCTGTACTTCTTTGCCTCTGGGGGTGTTCTTCTCATAAACGCGTAGTTAGCGGGTACCCGATTTCCCATTGGATTACCACTGCAGAGCCTTTTGGACCCGGGTATCAATCTCGGTTAATCCATTCACTAGTAACGAAATATCCCATTTGGATGTGCTACGAAAATGGGTATTTTTATGCGCTAGAACATTAAACAATATCAATATGAAAGTCCGAATCTAATAGAGGGATCCATTTCTAACCAAACCGCGCCCATTTCTAGCTATGCCCCACCCACATTTACGTGTGCTGGAATCAAATTATATACTTTGAATCATGCATTCACTGAATCCAGGTATGCTGTTGAATATCTTGAAACTATGGCACCTATGGCAGCAGCAGACGAAACAGCTCACAGTGGAATTAATTTTCAAAAAGTTAACAGATTGTTTATTGAATTTTTTAATATTACCTTTAGGTACATTTTGGTTGAGACCGAGGTCAGTTAATTCACTGACTTTTTCAGAGGTACAGGGGACCAAGCACGAAATTCACTAACCGCCCCAGTCATGAAAACGAACCCATGATCAGCTATAGTTAACGAGCTCTTTGACTATTTCAGGTTCCTTTCGGATCTACTCAAACATAGTTGACTATGGTCCATGAATCTGACTTCGGCCAGATTACATGCGCGCCCTCAATGCCATTGATGGACAGACATACTGACACATAGTAACACAGTTACAAATCCATGATTATTCATCTGTGGTAGATATTAAATTTGAATTGTCCATGTAGACATGGCTATTTTGCAGGTCACGTGCCGAATAATAAGATGAACTTGGCATTAGAGGTATCCGATCTGTCACTCAAGTGTCTGAAGTCATAATCAAACACGTCACATATTAGCTGACTTCATAATCAAAATTCAAAACGTCCATCAAGTGCATGAATTGTATATCTGATGGATTTAAAATGTAATAAAGATTATGTTGAATATTGTGGCAGCAAAAGCCTCCAGTCAAATTAGTTTCAAATTGTTGACCAGAATACTTATATAATTACTTTGAAAATGAGATTCTGGTGAATCATGTTTCAAAGTATATAAATCGATTCCAACACACAAAGTGGGCGGGCATTGCTGGAAATGAGCGGAACATGGCTATAAATGAGTGGGACATAGGTGGAAATGAGCGGGGCATGGCTCGAAATGGGAGGGGGGGGTGGCATAGCTGGAAATGAGCGCGGCATAGCTAGAAATGAGTGGGGCATAGCTGAAAATGGCCTGGGCATAGCTGGCAATGAGCGGGCATAACTGGAAATGAGCGGGGCAAGGCTGGAAATGAGCGGGGGAATAGCTGGAAATGAGCAAGACATAGCTCCAAATGGGCGGGGAATAGTTGCAAATGAGCGCGGCATAGCTGGAAATTGATCCCTCCCAGAAATCCTATTTCAGGCGCGTTCCAATTTAATATCAAGAATGTCAGCGCATGCGTAGTAAATATCTTCCTGATTGAGAAGAATTGTCTCGATTGAATTTACCGATAAAAAATAACAAACAACATTAGTACCATTTTGCAACGTTATATATTTGGTCTCCGTTCTTCTCTTGCCCTCTCCCTCCCTCCCTCCTTACGCTCTCTCCCATCCCCCATCCCGTCCCTCACCCTCTCGCGGTTCATCCCACTCCCTTCCACCTTTCCATCTGCCGCACCCCCCCTCCCCCTCCCTCTCACACTCCATCCCTCCCACTCGCCATCCATCCCTCTCTCCTCCCCTTTCCCCGCCCTCCCTTCATCTCCTTCCCTCTCCTGCTCCCCTACTCCCCCAGTCAACAGCTTACCTGTGTAGTTTTTTGGAAATTGATAGTCAGGTTGTTTAGAGATCGATCGATCCCAACACGAGCGAGGTGTGGGGTGGGGGTGGGGTGGCGGTGGGGTGGAGCGTAGCTAGAGATGGTTGGGGTATAGCTAAAACCGGAAAGGACCATTTTTTCCATTCTAAAAGCGACCCAGATGACAGCCAAGGAGTGAATGACTTTCATTTTCTGGATTGTAACAACGTTTACTATCACATCATTCTGTATCCACAGTCCATGCCTAGACCGACGTTCTGACATGCTCTAATGCATGGAAAACACGAAGCACAACCATGACATCAGCTTCCTCGTGGTTGCCGTTTGACATTGGGTTGCTTGAACCTGCCGAGATCACAGACTCGCTTAATGCGGTCTAATATACGTATGATTCTGTGAGGGGCACGCGAGTTCTGCGACATTTGAACTCGGAAATAAAAACAGTTAATTTTTTAGTCTTGTGAAGCCAAAGAAATTACATCCAATTGCTATGAATATTTTCGTCACGGGACCCCTTTCATCACACACCATTTACTTTCTTTTCATTGTGTAGACGCGTTCAAAATGGCTCCGCATCACATCAACGTCCAAGTTGGTTATATTCTGCAGCTATCTCCCCAGAGGATGGATACAGCTGTTATCTACGAAACCATTGATTGTAGCTTTGCCAGCAGGTGGCAAACAATAGACCAGAACCGCGCCGTCAAGGTCTTTACAGATTAAATTTCTAGATGCTTCCACTTGTTCAAGTTTTACACAATACTTCACACCTTAAGCTGAAACTTTGCGGAATGAGACAGCAAAGATAGAAATATATGTAGCTCATGAACAGAAAACTTATTTTAATTACCTTCCCAGATGATGTCGAATTTGAGAATATCCGAGCTGATGATTCAGCTTCAGAACAAAGAAGAACAGTAGGTTCGGAAAGTGGGAGATTCTAAGATTTATAACTTTAGCTAAAGTTCTGAGACTGATTACTGTTTTTTAATAAACGTGAAATTATACACTTTTAATGGAAGACAACTCTGTAGGTAATACTCGCCAAGACGAATGGGTGTTTATTTATGTATGTTATATCCTATTGGAAAGTTCTATCTCCATTTTAGTCCTAAGAAAACACCCAGGAGAACAGACTGAATTATCAAGAGTCCCTAATTTAGCGTGTTCATTCACAATTAGTGGCAATGCCGTTAATTACATTGCCAACCTATCATCATATATTATGTCCACAGTTTGACTGAGAAAAATACAAAGAAACATATTACATTTTTCTCTAATGTTTTATCAGTCCCAATTAGATTCCGAATATCAGGCGGTGGCTGTTCTGAATTATTCTGCCTCAAATGCCATAGCCGATTGGACCAGGCATAATCCATAATGCACCACAATCAGCAAGCTACTTGGCTGTCAACCATACAGGCTGATATAGCCAAACATATACTATTAAACATACAATCTTCGGTGTGCTTGCGTGTTCGGCCAGCACAAACATATAATATTGCTCATACAATCTGGGGTGCACATGGATATACGGCAAGAACAAACATATACTATTAATCATACAATCCGGGGTGTACAGGCGTGTACGACCGGTACACACATACTATTAATCATACAATCCGGGGTGTACAGGCGTGTACGACCGGTACACACATACTATTAATCATACAATCGGGGGTGTACAGGCGTGTACGGGCAGCACAAACACGCAAAACCTAAGTTCGATAGATTATGATAGTTCGTTTAAAACAAGGTAATTAGTTTGTCAGAAATGTGTGTTTATACATTAGCTCTTGATAGATGGATGTCGTAATAATTTCACGATTTCTAAAATAAAACTCAGATCTTTAGGAATTGTTTGTAGTCTCGTTAGCAGTGCTGGTATCTAAATTGTCATTAACCCATGCCTCGGTATGCAAACACATACACTAAGAGACAGGATGGAGTTGTTGTGATTTATCCTTTTGAGCAACTCAAATATGCTATCCCTGTGCGTATGGATGAAGTGGGTGAGTATTTGTTTGTAATCTCATTGACTTTTGAAGATCATGCTAATGCCCATTAAAACACATCTGCCGCGATTTAATACCTTGCAAATTCTCTGGGTAATCTGAAGTGCTGAGATGTCGAAATGAAGACTAGATCATTCATTGTAAATATTAGCATTACTAGTGACAGACGTGCGGCCTATGAGTGTGATTACGTATTCAGCAGCATTGTCATGTTAATCTGAGAAGGTTTAAAAAAAATATACATCATTGGTCTAGCTAATGGTGCGGTGTAAATGTTCATCTTTTAACAACTGTGTCTGAAATTAGTGTCATAATATGACAATACATGTGGCATCCTGCAGAATTAGACGATAGCGAAATTAGCATAGGAAGTGACTGTACATTTATATTTACCAGTTCAGTACATTTATCATCTTGGAATCGAAGTCCTGTGTTTGAGAGTATGCCCTGATGGATAAACTGGCCCTATGTATTGCGCGATCATCCTATGTTTGTCTCCAGTCCAGGCGAAGAATGGATGAATACTTGGTAGCTAATCTGTGAACGGTGACCATTCATTCAATAACAGCTGATGCCTTATGATTTGATATTATATCGTGCCAGTAAATAGAGGCTGGGCATTTAGTTCAACACCAACTGTCTAATTTATTCAAAATGATAGCGACTGGAAAATGTGCAGGGTAAGGGGCAGACTAGTGTATATACTTGTATTGTGGGAGAATAGTGAGTTGAACTGAATTGAAATTTGCATGAACATTAACAGTAACGCCAGTCTATAGATATGACACAGCGATCATGAATAACATATCTAATATCACTCATGGATCACACATGGATCAACCATCTCGGCAGCTGAATATTGCCCTAATGGTTGTAGGATCTGTCATCACCATCATCATCATAGCTGGAAATCTTCTAGTGCCAGTCGCTGTATGGAGATATCCTCGCCTACGGACAAACTCAAGTTTGCTTATTTTGAACTTGTCCTTTACAGATCTTACTGTGGGTGCCATCACTTTGCCGTTAACGTTGTGTGTTGCAATTTAGACCACTAGATATCCTGGAGAAATTCAGCTACATTAGATTCATAGCCACAGATTCAATGAAGGTCATTACCCTCAGCAAAACCCAAATGGTGGGTGGCTTGCAACAGACTGGAGAAAACTTGGAAATTATCACCAGGATGCCAAATTGGCAAGTCTTGAGATCTTCATGTTGTGCACTAGGTGATATGGTTCAGAAGCATGGGTACTCAAAGGCATTCTCGAGAGTCGATGCTACCTCGCTCTTCTGTGACGAGCATCTCTATGCCCACAGTTTAAGCCCCTAAAAGTATACAAGTCAAACAATTTTATTTTCAAGCATTCTGGTGTGAATAGGTACATTTAACAAAGCGAAACATAACAGATATTAATCAGATCGGCAGTGGATGCCTGAATATAGAAGTGTTTAAATCGTATACTTTTTGGTGCTTAAACTGTGGGCCTAAATGTAATGAAACGAAATAAATCTTAACATATGATGATTTCATTAAGAACAATTTGATTGATTGAAACATAGTCATGTTTTCGTTGCAACAATTTTCAGTCAAATCAATTGCAAAATATTCAGCCAATATATAATGTAATATTGACTAGGCATTTCTACGTGCATACAGCAGCAGCCGCATACAGTAGTAAATGTGCCCTAAACACCGACCACTAAGATGACAGCTTAAACAAAGGAATTTGTGTGTGTGTGTGTGCGTGCGTGCGTGCGTGCGTGCGTGCGTGCGTGCGTGCGTGCGTGCGTGCGTGTGTGTGTGTGCGCGTGTTTAACCAGTGTCACGCTTATATAATTGTCACCCGCATACCAGTTATTAAAATTATCAAAGCGTGACCGTCTTTACTTTCTAGCCATAACATCAGCATATTAATTAAGTTATGCAGATTTATCTAAAATAGCTCAAATAACAACACCTAAAACCACTACCACACAACTACCCGACCCATCACGATCTTTACCGCTGCCGCAACAACAGCAACACCAAGAAAAAATATTAAAAACTGCTGCTGCTGCTGCTACTACTACTACTACTACTACTAATACTACTACTGCTACTACTACTACTACTACTACTACGACTATAGTTTCAACATATACAATGTAATTAATAATAATAATAATAATAATAATAATAATAATAATAATAATAATAATAATAATAATAATAATAATAATAATAATAATAATAATAATAATAATAATAATAATTGTAATGATGTTAGCTCACACTCGCAATGCTTGAAATGTATCGTGTATATTTGTATCCTATATGTCACTGTTTTGTTTTAAACATATTTCATTGTCAACAATGGGATTGAGTCACAAGTCAAGCTTACTTAGATTCGACTATTTCCCGATAAGACTATAAAAGGCGGTATGTTACAATTTTACATAATAATCTTACAATAAAATGCAATTTGATATTTACATATATAGATTAACATTATTTATGCTTTAACATTTTTCAATAGTAATACTACTAACAATAGTGAGACTGTGACGATATGACCTGGGATTATGAAATAAAAAAAACATGAAAAAACTTTAAACACACCCATACAAGCTCGTTTGTCGGGTAGGGTAGTAACTCAAAGAAATGTCCACACGCTGGCGAGTAATCGTGGTTAAAAGTAATACAAATGGTATATTTTGTACATAGGATTCAATTCAATTCAATTCAATTCAATTCAATTTATTACTCCCAGACTTTATAGAAAGTATATGGGGAACATATTTACATTCATATAGATATATACTAATGGTGTACACGTGTACGAATTTATAGCATGTTTTTTGTTTCAGCAATAACAGTACTAATACAGGTAGAATTTGCAGCAGTAGTAGCAGCAGCAGCAGCAGCAGCAGCAGCAGCAGTAGTAGTAGTAGTAGTAGTAGCAGCAGCAGCAGTAGTAGTAGTAGTAGTAGTAGCAGCAGCAGCAGTAGTAGTAGTAGTAGTTGTTGTAGTAGTAGTAGTAGTAGTAGTAGTAGTAGTAGTAGTAGTAGTAGTAGTAGTAGTAGTAGTAGTGGTAGTAGTAGCAGTTGTCGTCGTCGTCGTCGTCGTCGTCGTCGTCGTCATCGTTGTTGTTGTTCAGTACTAGGTCAGGGATAAGTACACATTTTAAAGTGTCATAACTATTGCGACTAGTATCTCTGTATACCACACCTCGTCATACAAAATGAGAAAAATTATTCTATTTCTAAACAAAGTGCGCTACAACCTTTGCAGCAAATTGGCATAGGTTTCTTTGCAATGTCAAGTTGGGAGTCGACAATAGCGTTTCAAATTTATAGTAGTTTGGGCGTGTAGAGTAATAAGCGGGTATGAATAATTTACGGGATTCTTCAAAGAATGGGCATAGAAACAAGTAATGCTCTCCGTCACCAATATCAGTATTATTGCATAATGAACATGTTCTGTTGATTTGTGCTATTCCTGTCAAAAAATGTACTTGTGTATTAGTAGGCGAGCACTGAGGGTGGCGGGAAATCGGATGGCAGATAATCGAGGGAGCACTGTATATATTATCGTACGTATATTGCATTAACAATGTCCATCCTTAGCACTTTGAACTATAGCTAATTATAGTTGACAGTTTGACCGCAGAAGTTGCGATTCTCAGACTAGCTAGTTTGGAAAATGCGAGATAGTCGGTCATAGTTTGTTATATTTCGAGAGTCGAGCGCGCTCATAACCGTCAATATTGGCACTATTACAGAACTCGCCTACTCATTTAACCCGTACAGACAAAGAAATACCCGATAACTTATTTATGATATAGTGAATATGCTGTTGAATATTTTGAAACTAATTGGCCTTGGAGCTCTTGCTGCCTATGGCAGCAGCAGCTCCAAGTCAAATTAGTTTCAAAATATTCAACAGCATTCCTATACACAATAGCTGCGGGACATTGGGGTTTAAAGGGTTAATTGTGTCAACGACATTGGATACACTATTTCACTGATTAAACTTACTTTTCAGGTAATGATCCATTTTTGTTTTTTTAAATTACAAATATACGATCTTTCCTTTATTGTCATTATTTATGTATCAATTATATTAAACATTTTCATGATTTCTGTAGCATTTATAATTATATATTTAACTATTTCTAATAATCACACACTTAAGTGTGTAGTTTATAGTCATAAACGATTGTAAAAATGCTATATGACAATATATTTGTAATGTTGATCACTGGTAAAACAGCCTACACCGAGATATGTAGGTGCTAGTCTAGAGAGATGAGCTTCCGGGGGTTCGAACACCATCCTTCGCTACAGTATTATTTTTTAAATTAGCTATGCTGTGTTAGAGGAATCAAGCTTTAGCTATGCCCCGCCCATCTTTGGCTAAGCTCCACCCAGACTTCGCCTGTGTTGGGATTGATCGATCCCTGAGCAACCTGCCTATCAATTTCCAGAAAACTGTACAGGTAAACTGTCAAATATTCTGAAACTAAGTCGACTGGGTACTGTTGCTGTTGCAGCAACAGCGCCCAGACAAATTAGTTTCAAAATATTCAACAGCATGTATATTAAATAATAAAGACAAACAATTTGAACAACAATGATTAGTTCGTCATCGATTAAGCGTTCGTGACGAACTTAGCTACACCTTCATGACGGAATTGAGTATGGCATCATCCTGCACGTCACGTAGTTGAATATGACGTCATATGACTGTCTGAGAAACTTGAATCTTCTATTACTGGCCAATAATAAAGGGAGCCAGTTCTAATGGTATGCCCCGCCCGTTTATAGCGGTATGCTGCGCCCATTTCTAGCGAAATGCCCCGCCAAATTTCTATGGGTATGGCCCGCCAATTTCTAGCGGTTTGACAGCCCATTTCTAGATGTATGCCCGCCCATTTCTAGAGGTATTCCCCGCCCATTTCTAGTTATTCTCCGTCCACTTTGTACAGACGTTTGAATTGAGTTTAACATTTTGAACCCTGAATTCCCAGGATAGCAATTTCAAGGTAACTATACAGATAAGCTGTTGAATATTCTCATGGTAGCTATACAGATAATCGGTTGAATATTCTCATTATGCTGTTGAATATGTTGTGAATAATATGCTTGGCGCAACCGATCCAAGGCAATTCGTCTCAAAATATTGAGCATAATGTTTATTAAATTGTAAATTCTTCAAAGATATACAATAAATTCGTGCACTTCATGACAGACTGTTCGATTTTGGCGGCGCAGATATGCGTCATTTTGAATGACACTGTTATATGATTGTGATTATATCTGGCAATGAAGTCAACTTTTGGTGGTGAGGTTTTCCAGATTGTCCTCAGTGACAATAACAACTTCCCCACGTGATGTCAGTGACATATGATTGTGATTAGATCTAGAAAGGTTAGCAAGTTATTGTGTTTAACAAAGTATTGGTTAAGTTTTTACTTCATGTCCTGTATCTTTAGAATGGAAGATCCAAACTGAACCAATACATGACTGCATTAATCAAGAAGATACTTGGATGCATGGGTGTGTTATGGATCACCATAATGCTCGGAGTGGATCATTACTTGGATGCATGGGTGTGTTATGGATCGGATTAATGATCGCATGGGAGCCATACCTGGATGCATGGGTGTGTTATGGATCAGCATAATGGTCGCATTGGAGCTATACCTGGATACATGGGTGTGTTATGGATCAGTATAATGATCGTATTGGAGCAATACCGGGATACATGGGTGTGTTATGGATCAGTATAATGATCGTATTGGAGCCATACCGGGATGCATGGGTGTGTTATGGATCAACATAATGATGGCATTGGAGCTATACCTGGATGCATGTGTGTGTTATGGATCAGTATACTGATCGTATTGCAGCCATACCGGGATGCATGGGTGTGTTATGGATTAGTATAATGATGGCATTGGAGCTATACCTGGATACATGGGTGTGTTATGGATCAGTATAATGATCGTATTGGAGCTATACATGGATGCATGTGTGTGTGTATTATGGATCACAATAATGATCGTATTGGAGCTATACATGGATGCATGTGTGTGTTGTGGATCAGTATAATGATCATATTGGAGCTGTACCTGGATGCATGGTTGTGTTCTGGATCACCATATTGCTCGTATCGGATCTATACTTGGATGCATGTGTGTGTTATGGATCAGTATAATGATCGTATTGGTGCTCTACCTGGATGCATGGGTGTGTTATGGATCAGTATAATGATCGTATTGGATCTATACTTGGATGCATGTGTGTGTTATGGATCAGTATAATGATGGTATTGGATCTATACCTGGATACATGGGTGTTTAAAAACGCCGACCCAGGTATTTACATAGTTACCTATGCATACCCGCCAGTCTGCAAACTTCCGTCAAACCTCCTATGTGTGAGTGAGTGAGTGATCATTATACTGATCCATAGCACACCCATGCACCCATGTATATCTCCAATACGATCATTATGCTGATCCATAACACACCCATGTATCCATGTATAGCTCCAATACGATCATTATACTGATCCACAATACACCCACGCATCCAGGTATAGCTCCAATACCGTCATTATGCTGATCCATAACACACCCATGCATCCAAGTATATCTCCAATACGATCAGTATACTGACCCATAACACACCCATGCACCCATGTATATCTCCAATACCATCATTATTGTGATCCACAACACACCCATGTATCCAGGTATAGCTCCAATACGATCATTATGCTGATCCATAACACACCCATGCTTCCAAGTATAGATCCAATACGATCATTATGCTGATCCATAACACACCCATGTATCCCGGTATTGCTCCAATACGATCATTATGCTGATCCATAACACAGCCATGCATCCAGGTATAGCTCCAATACGATCATTATGCTGATCCATAACACACCCATGTATCCCGGTATTGCTCCAATACGATCATTATTGCATTGTTGGAGTGTCCCTACTATGTCGTGAGTGTCATCTGGTGTCGGTACGATCTTATTGTTAGCATCTGGATTTTTTATTTTAATTAGGCTAGAGTGGACTAGGTGGTCCCTAATGCTTTTATTGTTCTTGAATGCTACTACTGGGTAGTTGGGAAAAATTGGTGCTAAGATTGGTGAAGAAAAGATGTACTTTTCCCAGTAGGTCCGAATGGATTTGCCTATGTGTTCTAATGATGGGTGGTATTGTAGTATGCAAGCTGGCCTAGGCTGTTTTTGTGTGGGTTGTTTGTAAAGAATGTCTTCTCTCTGTGTGTTCTCGGTTTTTTCTATGATGGCTTTAATTTCTGTCTCTTTGTATCCCCGGTGGATGAATGCATCTGTGAGTTCCTGTGTGCGTTGTTTTAATCTAGTGGGATCTGTGATGATGCGTTTGTATCTTAATGCTTGGCTGTAGATTATGGAATGTTTTGTGTTTTTAGGGTGGCTTGATTGTTTGTGAAGATACTGTTGTTTGTCTGTAGGTTTTCTGTATAGGTCCAATTTAAGCTTGTTATCTTCTTTGTATACCATTGTGTCCAAAAATGGGATTTTTTCTGTTGAATATTCCAAGTCAAATTTTATTGTGGGATGCTCTTTATTCATGTGTGCGTGAAATTCAAGTAGTTCGTTCTCGCTGGTGTTCCAAATGAAAAATATGTCATCTATGTATCTAACTAAGTGGGATGGAGTGCTGCCAATCCATGTTGATAACATTCTGCTTACTATGGTGTACACGTAAATGTTAGCATATTTGACAGCAAACTTGGCTCCCATGGCTGTTCCATGTGTTTGTATGTAGTAGTCTTAATTGAATTGGAAGCTGTTTTTTGTAAGAATGTGTGTGTTATGGATCAGTATAATGATCGTATTGGTGCTCTACCTGGATGCATGGGTGTGTTATGGATCAGGATAATGATCGTATTGGATCTATACTTGGATGCATGGGTGTGTTATGGATCAGGATAATGATCGTATTGGATCAATACTTGGATGCATGTGTGTGTTATGGATCAGTATAATGATGATATTGGATCTATACCTGGATACATGGGTGTGTCATGGATCAGTATAATGATGGGATTGGAGGTATACCGGGATACATGGGTGTGTTATGGATCAGCATAATGATCGTATTGGAGCAATACCGGGATACATGGGTGTGTTATGGATCAGCATAATGATCGTATTGGAGCAATACCGGGATACATGGGTGTGTTATGGATCAGCATAATGATCGTGTTTGAGAAATACCGGGATACATGGGTGTGTTATGGATCAGCATAATGATCGTATTGGAGCTATACCTGGATGCATGGCTGTGTTATGGATCAGCATAATGATCGTATTGGAGCAATACCGGGATACATGGGTGTGTTATGGATCAGCATAATGATCGTATTGGATCTATACTTGGAAGCATGGGTGTGTTATGGATCAGCATAATGATCGTATTGGAGCTATACCTGGATGCATGGCTGTGTTATGGATCAGCATAATGATCGTATTGGAGCAATACCGGGATACATGGGTGTGTTATGGATCAGCATAATGATCGTATTGGATCTATACTCGGAAGCATGGGTGTGTTATGGATCAGCATAATGATCGTATTGGAGCAATACCGGGATGCATGGGTGTGTTATGGATCAGCATAATGATCGTATTGGAGATATACTTGGATGCATGGTTGTGTTATGGATCAGCATAATGATCGTATTGGAGCAATACCGGGATACATGGGTGTGTTATGGATCAGCATAATGATCGTATTTGAGATATACTTGGATGCATGGTTGTGTTATGGATCACAATAATGATGGTATTGAAGCTATACATGGGTGCATGGGTGTGTTATGGATCAGCATAATGATGGTATTGGAGATATACCTGGATGCATGGGTGTGTTATGGATCACAATAATGATGGTATTGGAGCTATACCTGGATGCATGGGTGTGTTATGGATCACAATAATGATGGTATGGTAGATATACATGGGTGCATGGGTGTGTTATGGGTCAGGATAATGACCGTATTGGAGCTATACTTGGATGCATGGGTGTGTTATGGATCAGCATAATGACGGTATTGGAGCTATACCTGGATGCATGGGTGTATTATGGATCAGTATAATGATCGTATTGGAGATATACTTGGATGCATGGTTGTGTTATGGATCAGCATAATGATCGTATTGGAGCTATACCTGGATACATGGGTGTGTTGTGGATCAGTATAATGATCGTATTGGAGATATACATGGGTGCATGGGTGCGTTATGGGTCAGGATAATGACCGTATTGGAGCTATACCTGGATGCATGGGTGTGTTATGGATCAGCATAATGATCGTATTGGAGCTATACCTGGATACATGGGTGTGTTATGGATCAGCATAATGATCGTATTGGAGCTATACCTGGATGCATGGGTGTGTTATGGATCAGCATAATGATCGTATTGGAGCTATACTTGGATGCATGGGTGTGTCATGGATCAGCATAATGATCGTATTGGAGCAATACCGGGATACATGGGTGTGTTATGGATCAGCATAATGATCGTATTGGAGCTATACCTGGATGCATGGCTGTGTTATGGATCAGCATAATGATCGTATTGGAGCAATACCGGGATACATGGGTGTGTTATGGAGCAGCATAATGATCGTATTGGAGCTATACCTGGATACATGGGTGTGTTATGCATCAGCATAATGACCGTATTGGAGCTATACCTGGACACATGGGTGTGTTATGGGTCAGGATAATGATCGTATTGGAGATATACCTGGATGCATGGTTGTGTTATGGATCACAATAATGATGGTATTGGAGATATACCTGGATGCATGGGTGTGTTATGGGTCAGGATAATGACCGTATTGGAGATATACTTGGATGCATGTGTGTGTTATGGATCAGTATAATGATCGTATTGGAGATATACATGGGTGCATGGGTGTGTTATGGGTCAGGATAATGACCGTATTGGCGCTATACCTGGGTGCATGGGTGTGTTATGGATCAGCATAATGATCGTATTGGAGCTATACCTGGATACATGGGTGTGTTATGGGTCAGCATAATGATCGTATTGGAGCTATACCTGGATGCATGGCTGTGTTATCGATCAGCATAATGATCGTATTGGAGCAATACCGGGATACATGGGTGTGTTATGGATCAGCATAATGAGCGTATTGGAGCTATACCTGGATACATGGGTGTGTTATGCATCAGCATAATGATCGTATTGGAGCTATACCTGGATACATGGGTGTGTTATGGGTCAGGATAATGATCGTATTGGAGCTATACCTGGATGCATGGTTGTGTTATGGATCACAATAATGATGGTATTGGAGATATACATGGGTGCATGGGTGTGTTATGGGCCAGGATAATGACCGTATTGGCGCTATACCTGGGTGCATGGGTGTATTATGGGTCATCATAATGATCGTATTGGAGCTATACCTGGATACATGGGTGTGTTATGGATCAGCATAATGATCGTATTGGAGCTATACCTGGGTGCATGGTTGTGTTATGGATCAGCATAATGATCGTATTGGAGCAATACCGGGATACATGGGTGTGTTATGGATCAGCATAATGATCGTATTGGAGCTATACCTGGATACATGGGTGTGTTATGGATCAGCATAATGATCGTATTGGAGCTATACCTGGATACATGGGTGTGTTATGGGTCAGCATAATGATCGTATTGGAGCTATACCTGGATACATGGGTGTGTTATGGATCAGCATAATGATCGTATTGGAGCTATACCTGGATACATGGGTGTGTTATGGATCAGCATAATGATCGTATTGGAGCTATACCTGGATGCATGGCTGTGTTATGGATCAGCATAATGATCGTATTGGAGCAATACCGGGATACATGGGTGTGTTATGGATCAGCATAATGATCGTATTGGATCTATACTTGGAAGCATGGGTGTGTTATGGATCAGCATAATGATCGTATTGGAGCAATACCGGGATACATGGGTGTGTTATGGATCAGCATAATGATCGTATTGGAGCTATAGTTGGAAGCATGGGTGTGTTATGGATCAGCATAATGATCGTATTGGAGCAATACCGGGATGCATGGGTGTGTTGTGGATCAGCATAATGATCGTATTGGAGATATACTTGGATGCATGGTTGTGTTATGGATCACAATAATGATGGTATTGAAGCTATACATGGGTGCATGGGTGTGTTATGGATCAGCAGAATGATGGTATTGGAGATATACCTGGATGCATGGGTGTGTTATGGATCACAATAATGATGGTATTGGAGCTATACCTGGATGCATGGGTGTGTTATGGATCACAGTAATGATGGTATTGGAGATATACATGGGTGCATGGGTGTGTTATGGGTCAGGATAATGACCGTATTGGAGCTATACTTGGATGCATAGGTGTGTTATGGATCAGCATAATGACGGTATTGGAGCTATAGCTGGATGCATGGGTGTATTATGGATCAATATAATGACCGTATTGGAGATATACTTGGATGCATGGTTGTGTTATGGATCAGCATAATGATCGTATTGGAGCTATACCTGGATACATGGGTGTGTTGTGGATCAGTATAATGATCGTATTGGAGATATACATGGGTGCATGGGTGTGTTATGGGTCAGGATAATGACCGTATTGGAGCTATACCTGGATGCATGGGTGTGTTATGGATCAGCATAATGATCGTATTGGAGCTATACCTGGATAAATGGGTGTGTTATGGATCAGCATAATGATCGTATTGGAGCTATACCTGGATGCATGGGTGTGTTATGGATCAGCATAATGATCTTATTGGAGCTATACTTGGATGCATGGGTGTGTTATGGATCAGCATAATGATCGTATTGGAGCTATACCTGGATGCATGGCTGTGTTATGGATCAGCATAGTGATCGTATTGGAGCAATACCGGGATACATGGGTGTGTTATGGATCAGCATAATGATCGTATTGGAGCTATACCTGGATACATGGGTGTGTTATGCATCAGCATAATGATCGTATTGGAGCTATACCTGGATACATGGGTGTGTTATGGGTCAGGATAATGATCGTATTGGAGATATACCTGGATGCATGGTTGTGTTATGGACCACAATAATGATGGTATTGGACATATACCTGGATGCATGGGTGTGTTATGGGTCAGGATAATGACCGTATTGGAGATATACTTGGATGCATGTGTGTGTTATGGATCAGTATAATGATCGTATTGGAGATATACATGGGTGCATGGGTGTGTTATGGGTCAGGATAATGACCGTATTGGCGCTATACCTGGGTGCATGGGTGTGTTATGGATCAGCATAATGATCGTATTGGAGCTATAGCTGGATACATGGGTGTGTTATGGGTCAGCATAATGATCGTATTGGAGCTATACCTGGATACATGGGTGTGTTATGGGTCAGCATAGTGATCGTATTGGAGCAATACCGGGATACATGGGTGTGTTATGGATCAGCATAATGATCGTATTGGAGCTATACCTGGATACAAGGGTGTGTTATGCATCAGCATAATGATCGTATTGGAGCTATACCTGGATGCATGGTTGTGTTATGGATCACAATAATGATGGTATTGGAGATATACATGGGTGCATGGGTGTGTTATGGGCCAGGATAATGACCGTATTGGCGCTATATCTGGGTGCATGGGTGTGTTATGGATCATCATAATGATCGTATTGGAGCTATACCTGGATACATGGGTGTGTTATGGATCAGCATAATGATCGTATTGGAGCTATACCTGGATGCATGGTTGTGTTATGGATCGGCATAATGATCGTATTGGAGCAATACCGGGATACATGGGTGTGTTATGGATCAGCATAATGATCGTATTGGAGCTATACCTGGATACATGGGTGTGTTATGGATCAGCATAATGATCGTATTGGAGCTATACCTGGATACATGGGTGTGTTATGGGTCAGCATAATGATCGTATTGGAGCTATACCTGGATACATGGGTGTGTTATGGATCAGCATAATGATCGTATTGGAGCTATACCTGGATACATGGGTGTGTTATGGATCAGCATAATGATCGTATTGGAGCTATACCTGGATGCATGGCTGTGTTATGGATCAGCATAATGATCGTATTGGAGCAATACCGGGATACATGGGTGTGTTATGGATCAGCATAATGATCGTATTGGATCTATACTTGGAAGCATGGGTGTGTTATGGATCAGCATAATGATCGTATTGGAGCAATA
This sequence comes from Chaetoderma sp. LZ-2023a, assembly GCA_034401795.1. Taxonomy (NCBI): domain Eukaryota; kingdom Metazoa; phylum Mollusca; class Caudofoveata; order Chaetodermatida; family Chaetodermatidae; genus Chaetoderma; species Chaetoderma sp. LZ-2023a. Next base: position 164,749,285 of record CM067372.1, on the reverse strand, counting down.
CCGGGATGCATGGGTGTGTTGTGGATCAGTATAATGATCGTATTGGAGATATACTTGGATGCATGGTTGTGTTATGGATCACAATAATGATGGTATTGAAGCTATACATGGGTGCATGGGTGTGTTATGGATCAGCATAATGATGGTATTGGAGATATACCTGGATGTATGGGTGTGTTATGGATCACAATAATGATGGTATTGGAGCTATACCTGGATGCATGGGTGTGTTATGGATCACAGTAATGATGGTATTGGAGATATACCTGGATGCATAGGTGTGTTATGGATCAATATAATGACCGTATTGGAGATATACTTGGATGCATGGTTGTGTTATGGATCAGCATAATGATCGTATTGGAGCTATACCTGGATACATGGGTGTGTTGTGGATCAGTATAATGATCGTATTGGAGATATACATGGGTGCATGGGTGTGTTATGGGTCAGGATAATGACCGTATTGGAGCTATACCTGGATGCATGGGTGTGTTATGGATCAGCATAATGATCGTATTGGAGCTATACCTGGATACATGGGTGTGTTATGGATCAGCATAATGATCGCATTGGAGCTATACCTGGATGCATGGGTGTGTTATGGATCAGCATAATGATCGTATTGGAGCTATACTTGGATGCATGGGTGTGTTATGGATCAGCATAATGATCGTATTGGAGCAATACTTGGATACATGGGTGTGTTATGGATCAGCATAATGATCGTATTGGAGCTATACCTGGATGCATGGCTGTGTTATGGATCAGCATAGTGATCGTATTGGAGCAATACCGGGATACATGGGTGTGTTATGGCTCAGCATAATGATCGTATTGGAGCTATACCTGGATACATGGGTGTGTTATGCATCAGCATAATGATCGTATTGGAGCTATACCTGGATACATGGGTGTGTTATGGGTCAGGATAATGATCGTATTGGAGATATACCTGGATGCATGGTTGTGTTATGGACCACAATAATGATGGTATTGGACATATACCTGGATGCATGGGTGTATTATGGGTCAGGATAATGACCGTATTGGAGATATACTTGGATGCATGTGTGTGTTATGGATCAGTATAATGATCGTATTGGAGATATACATGGGTGCATGGGTGTGTTATGGGTCAGGATAATGACCGTATTGGCGCTATACCTGGGTGCATGGGTGTGTTATGGATCAGCATAATGATCGTATTGGAGCTATACCTGGATACATGGGTGTTTTATGGATCAGCATAATGATCGTATTGGAGCTATACCTGGGTGCATGGGTGTGTTATGGATCAGCATAATGATCGTATTGGAGCTATACCTGGATACATGGGTGTGTTATGGATCAGCATAATGATCGTATTGGAGCTATACCTGGATACATGGGTGTGTTATGGGTCAGGATAATGATCGTATTGGAGATATACCTGGATGCATGGTTGTGTTATGGATCACAATAATGATGGTATTGGAGATATACATGGATACATGGGTGTGTTATGGGTCAGGATAATGACCGTATTGGAGATATACTTGGATGCATGGGTGTGTTATGTATCAGTATAATGACGGTATTGGAGCAATACCTGGATGCATGGGTGTGTTATGGATCAGTATAATGATCGTATTGGAGATATACATGGGTGCATGGGTGTGTTATCGATCACAATAATGACTGTATTGGAGATATACTTGGGTGCATGGGTGTGTTATGGGTCATGATAATGACCGTATTGGAGCTATACCTGGATGCATGGGTGTGTTATGGGTCAGCATAATGATCGTATTGGGGCTATACCTGGATGCATGGCTGTGTTATGGATCAGCATAATGATCGTATTGGAGCAATACCGGGATACATGGGTGTGTTATGGATCAGCATAATGATCGTATTGGATCTATACTTGGAAGCATGGGTGTGTTATGGATCAGCATAATGATCGTATTGGAGCTATACCTGGATACATGGTTGTGTTATGGATCAGCATAATGATGGTGTTGGAGATATACTTGGATGCATGGGTGTGTTATGGGTCAGGATAATGACCGTATTGGAGATATACTTGGATGCATGGGTGTGTTATGGATCAGCATAATGACGGTATTGGAGCTACACCTGGATGCATGGGTGTGTTATGAATCAGTATACTGATCGTATAGGAGCTATACCTTGATACATGGTTGTGTTATGGATCAGCATAATGATGGTATTGGAGATATACATGGGTGCATGGGTGTGTTATGGGTCAGGATAATGACAGTATTGGAGATATACTTGGATGCATGGGTGTGTTATGGATCAGCATAATGACGGTATTGGAGCTATACCTGGATACATGGTTGTGTTATGGATCACAATAATGATGGTATTGGAGATATACATGGGTGCATGGGTGTGTTATGGGTCAGGATAATGACCGTATTGGAGCTTACCTGGATGCATGGGTGTGTTATGGATCAGCATAATGATGGTATCGGAGATATACATGGGTGCATGGGTGTGTTATGGGTCAGGATACTGACCGTATTGGAGCTATACCTGGATGCATGGGTGTGTTATGGATCAGCATAATGTTCGTATTGGAGCTATACCTGGATACATGGGTGTGTTATGGATCAGCATAATGATCGTATTGGAGCTATACCTGGATGCATGGGTGTGTTATGGATCAGCATAATGATCGTATTGGAGCTATACTTGGATGCATGGGTGTGTTATGGGTCAGAATAATGATCGAATTGGCGCTATACCTGGATGCATGTGTGTGTTATGGATCAGCAAAATGATCATACAGGAGCTGTACCTGGATGCATGGGTGTGTTATGGGTCGGAATAATGATCGTATTGGAGCTATACTTGGATGCATGGGTGTGTTATGGGTCAGAATAATGATCGAATTGGCGCTATACCTGGATGCATGCGTGTGTTATGGATCAGCAAAATGATCATACAGGAGCTGTACCTGGATGCATGGGTGTGTTATGGATCAGAATAATGATGCTGAGACCACAAGTTCATAGATCATTCTGAGTTTTGTACAAACTTGTTTTTCTGCTGTTTATTGACACAGAGGAGGTCATGCAATATATTTAATGAAGGAATCCAGTTTTATCCCCGCCAAGTTCTAGCTAAGCTCCACCCGCGCTTCGGCCGTGTTAGTATTAATCGATCCCTGCACTCATCGAATCATCTCAATTTCCACAGAAAGCTATAAAGGTAAGCTGTTGCCTATTTGAAACTAATTTGACTGGGTGCTGATGCTGCCTACATATAGAGTCACATCTGACGTAAAGAACGTCTCACTATTAAGAAAACGTGTATTGGTTCAGAAAATCAATGGACCAATGAATGTGACGTTTTGTATAACGAAGAGGTTTATGCTGTCCCCGATGTTTGCTTTAGAGACAGGTTTGACTGTCTCAAAGTAAAATATGCACTCGTACACACTTCTAATGGGCGTTAGCTTAATGGATGGATTTAATCTGTCGCTCGAGTACATGACGTCAGAATCAAATGGCACTATGTTAGCTGACGTCACAATCAAAATGACGTAAATCCGTCAGGCGGAAATAGTCTGTCAGCAGAGCGCATAAATAGTATGTCTTTGATTTAACTTATAATTGAATAAACATTCTGTTGAATATTTTGAAACTATTTCGACTGGGAGTTGTTGCTGCCACAACAACCAGTCAAATTAGTTTCGAAATATTCAATACCTTACCTGCATAGTTACCTTGAAATTTATATTCTGGGAATTCAGTTTTCAAAGTTTCAAATCGATGCCAACATACGTGCAAAGTGGGTGGTGGTGGGGCATGAGGGTGGGTGTGAGGGTGGTGGTCGGGTGAAGGCGTGTAAGTAAGTATAGATGGGCGTGGTTGAGCTAGAATTGGACGTCTTTATTGACGCATAATCCGGCAACTCTATAAGAATAACTGCTCTTAAAACTAGATATCAGTATGATATTATTATTAGATAATTTTGTTACTTTTCATATATATTCGATACAATACTGTATATCAATATGTGCAATTTACATCTAAATCTCTACAGTTTCCAACTGAGCCTCAAATAATGCAAATCAAATTCTATTACAAAAATGGCTAACTTTACAAAATCTAAGAATAGCTTTCTCGAGCTTATAAACGATCACTGGATTTTAGGATCATAGGTATTTGAGTGATCATGACTGAAGGCAACAACTAATTTTATGCACAAAGATGGGTCTAGCCTAAGTTGGGATTTCCCGCTACTTCTTTTGAGCCGTGGGGTTTAATTTAGTCATTTACATACATTACGTCATTATGACTCAATCTCCACTTATTCTCTGCAGGAAACTTCCATCTACACATTTATGATCCGGATTGGTCCGGTACAATCAACAGTTTGATGGCTTGACGATAACTAGCATTAACAGATATTGCTTTGAAATGTCCATCAACTGGAGATACTGGAAATTTAAGTTTGACAGCTTTATGAGTACGTCTGTAGTGTTCATTTAAAATGGAAAACCTTGGAGTTCACTGAGTTCCTGTCCATCAAAGTGCATTATGGGCTGATCTTTTGACCCAGCACGTACGTGATGCCTCCTTTCTGGAAAACCCCGGAGTGGGCGTACATCGTGATTCATAATCACATGTCTTTATATTTGCCCATGTATATGTGTTTGGGAAAAGTCTTGGCTTTGCGTCTTAAAACAATATCTTAAGGAACATCTTACAAGGTACTGACACATTGAAAGCCAGCAATTCACTCTGTAACATTCATATCAGCCAGAAACGACATCTGCAGTCGTATCGAGAACTGTCCATTTGCAGACCAAGAGAAGACTATTTTTGAAAATGTATCACTGGAATGACTGGCTCGGTTATCGAGCCAGTCATTCCAGTGATACATTTTCAAAAATAGTCTTCTCTTGGTCTGCAAAGGACATTTTCTATGAGAAATTTGAAATTTTTTTGAACAAATTCTAGCGTTAGAGGGTTAAGATATGCTTGCATCGAATCCGTCAATACCGCTGTAGACTTTCATACTTAATCCTGTATAAGCACATATAGCTATTACTACGCTGGTGCAACTGTCAGCTAAAATACGCATTTGCATCTCAGGCTCCAAAGTACACTGCGCTTAATGCACATGAACAAATTTCACTTGATAATTATCCAGGCTTCTATGCTTACTAAATCATTTAAATCAGGCATGATTCTAACATCGGGTTAGGGATAATAATATGTGTGCGTTCGTTGTTGGCTGTTCTATTTAACAACAGCATCAGGAGACAATTACCTTGCACAAAATCTATATCTAAATGGATTATGGATGGCTATCTATCTTTCTATCTATCTATCCATCTGTTCATCCATCATATTTGTTTGTTCGTTCTCAGAATAGACGATTATACAATAATATTCATACCGAAATATCAAATGGCATTAAATGGGCTATCGCGTCATCATTGCAAAGTGGTTCAGTCGGTGAAACAGTCGGGCAATAATATTTGGCTCTATGAGGAATAGCCATGCTCTTATGTCAGTCCTATATGAAATTAGAACAACTTACAATGACGACGTGATGACGAATACATTAATGAATAGTCATATCCAAAAGGACATCACAAAGGTTATGGTCAAATACAGGTTGTCCAAGGTCAAGGAATTAATGCAGTCCTAGTCGGGACACGATGATCGTCGAGGCTAGCTAATCATCGCGCCCCATCATGTCCCATATATACTATGTGTACGCTATTTGGATTCCATATGAACCTTAAGAAAATTTATTATGATTTGCCATTTTGGAAAAAGAGAAACCAATCCGTTACTGTCAGTTCCGTTGATAGCAAGCAGAGGTGACACGAAATGATTTCGGCATGAAATTATGCTTATTATCACCGAGACATGCCACATACTTATACATTCGTTCTGTTTTGTTAGTGCTTACCCTAATATTGATGTCTGCTCAAAGCTTACAATGTAAAGGAGATGGCATTTCTCTACATACACGTGCCAAAAGTATAGCATAGTCCATTTATTATTAATTGACAACTGACAGGCCGCTGCTTGACATTAGCAGTTACTGTCTTAGACATCGAATCGTAAAATATAAAAAATGAATATAGTTTGTAATATGAGAAGTAAGCAAGGACATAACGGTTACATAGCAGACAATCACAGAAACTCGTCTAGTTAATGAACAGATTGATACATGTATGTCTATTATTACAAATACGACATTTAATGTAGCAAATAAACATTTAATTTAGCAACAACGGCGATGGCGGCGGAAGGGACAGCAGCAGCAGTAGTAGTAGCAGCAGCAGCAGCAGCAGCAGCAACAGCCGCAGCTAAAGCAGCGGCAGCAGCAGCAGCAGCAGCAGCAGCAGCAGCAGCAGCAACAGCAGCAGCAGCAACAACAACAACAACAACAGCAGGAACGATATTTTAAAACTATGATATGCTATTTTGTTCCAATCTTTATTTATTTTCTGATCTTGATTACAAAACGATGAATAGGTGTGTGAATTTCGCCTCTTTCTCTGTACAGACCGTGATTTGATTTAATTTCCTATAATTCACGAAGGAACCTGCGAGGAAATCTCTTTAAACAGACAGAAAAACGCAAAGAAAGCCATTTAATAACACTTTCAACCACACAGTGGGCAACTTCCTCACAGTGGTGCGAGCAGCCTTACGAACATTTTAAAACTAGTTTGATTGGAAGCGACAACAGTAGTGACAATACATTCAGCAGCTTACAAATATGATTGCTTAAAATCAATTGCTATCTTAGGGTTAACAGAATTAAGTCCAGTGTGTTTGAGTTTAGTTGATTAACCCTGAGCATCCGACTTGGTGACGCCATAATAACCCTTCCATATTTGTCTCAGTATCGCTATGGCTGGCAAAAGTCCTGATGCTAACATAGCCCCAGCTAACATCCAAAAGGATGCCAGATAATCACCACCAACGTCAAACAGAGCTCCTGAAATAAATAAATAAACAAATAAATAAGTAAGCAAACAAGCAAGTAAGCAAGCAAGGAGGCAGGCAAGCAAGCAGGCGGGCAGGCAGGCAGACAGGCAGGCAGGCAGGCAGGCAGGCGGGCGGGCAGGCAGGCAGGCAGGCAGGCAGACCGCCAGACATATAGACAGACGGACAAACAGCAAGACAGATAAAGCAGACAATCAAACAAACAAACAAACAAACAAACAAACAAACAAGCAAAGAAACAAATAAACAAACAAATAAACAAACAAGCAAACAAACAAATAAATAAATAATGAAGGAACGAACGAACGAATAAATGCCAAACTTTGACATCCCTCCGCATTTAAGTGACTCTCTCTCTCTTATCGTTCTTCCACTTAGAATAAAAATAAATTTTGTTTAAACCATGACTCTCAATCATCTTGTATGAGTAAATGGAGGTAATCTATGTCAAATACGAAAGCTGGTATCATGCAAATCTACTGGGTGACCTTGACCTCGAAGTCGGGTCGCTCCGAAACCATCACCATTGGATCCGGCATGCGTGATATACTTGCAGTACAGTTCTCATGAAAATCAGGGAAAAAAGCCCTGAAGTGTCAAATAACCGAGAAATCTGCAAGGTTTATGTCGGGTACCTTGGATTCGAAATTTAACATTTCATTCAATCTAAGACTCTTAAACAACTGGTATGGGTAAAAGGAGGTAATCTATGCCAAAAACGAAAAATGATAATTTTCAGGCCCAAGGGGTGCCTTCAACCTGGGCCTGTGACCAAGGGGTAGTGAAAGCATGAAAGGATAGCACAAGGTATCATCTAATACGTCCAGTGACCTCTGATGAAGGGCAGTTCGTTTCTGTCGAAACGAAACCTAGTAATTGTGATGCCCAAGGTGTACCCTCCAACTTGTACACGTGTCTTGCAGATGAGTCAGCACCACCAGAACTCCTAGTCTAACGTAGTGGCCAAGTATGGTAATGATCCGACCAAAATTCTATGTGTAGCCGTAGTTCAAATATCAATATTGAATTGTAATTTTGATAACCAAGGAGTACCATTCCCCTGGGCCTGGGAACTATGGGTGATGAAAACGTGAGAGGATGTTACAAGGTATCTTCTAATATGTCCATTGACTTTCTCTTATGATAAGGAGTTCATTTCTGCCAAAAACGAAAATTGGTAATTTTGATGCCCATGGAGAACCCTTCAACTTGGAGATGTGCTTTGCAGACGGGTCGACATCTTCAGGACTCCTAGTGAAACACCCTGGCCAAGTAAGGCAATGACCTGATCAAAGCTCTAGGTGTAGTCGCAGTTCAAATGTCAATATATACAACTGGAATGTTAAATTTCGAATCCAAGACATAAACTTTGTGTATTTCTCGGTTATTTGACACTTTAGGCTTCAGCAAAAACATAACAACCATGCCGAATCATCCCTGGCCACACAGCCTAGTCATAAACCATGTGCAAACCGTGTAACACGCCTCCAACCCCACTCCCTCTGCGAGGGTGGTGCAGCAGCAATGGTCGACGTTTGATGTTAGAATACAAGAAAATACACCCGCACAGAAATCTTTGGAGTTTTCTGAATTGGGTGTCACGTGCAAACAAATATAAGCCACGCACAGGACGCCATACCACCAACTTTGCTAAGTAGTTTGCGATCAGACACCAAGAAACTGAATCTACCAGACTAGTAAATACGGAAATACAAGCTAAACGTGCTCAGCATGATCGCAAAAAACACAATACAGTGAAGAAGGTTGAGGAAAACTGGTTACAGCTCCTTTCATCCGTATCAATGCACGGATATATGGATTGATGGATGAATGGGTGGGTGGGTGGCTGGACGGACGGTTGGATGGACGGATGGATGGATGAATCGGGTGGGAGGAGGAATTCCAGAACAAATGAATGAATGAATGAATGAGCAGGCTAATGAGCGAGCGTATAGATGAACAAATGAATGAAGGAATGAACGAACTAACGAATTAACTAACGAATGAATGAACAAACAAATGGACAAATGAATGAACGAACGAACTAACGAATGAACGAACGAACAAACAAATGGACAAATGAATGAACGAACGACCGAATGAACAGACGAACGAATGACCGAACGAACAAACAAACAAACGAACGAATTGACGAATGAAGGAAGGAACGAGCGAACGGACACATGAACGAATGAACGAACCAACAAATGAATTAACGAACAAATGAAAGAACCACTCAAGGACTGAATGAACGAATGAGCAAACGATCAGGCGAAAGAACGAAGAAACGAGTGAATAAATGGTCGAATAAAAGAATGAAGAACACATGACCAAACGAATGAATGAATGAACAAACGAACGATCAAACGAACGAATGAACACACAAATGAATGAACGAATGAATGAACGAACAGACGAATTAGCGAATGGACGAGCGAATGAATGAACGTTCACACGAATGAAGGAATGAACGAATGGATAAACGAGTGAGCGAAAAAAGGAATGAATGAACGAATACACGAATGAACAAATAACCAAGCAAAACTGAATGAATGAATTAACAAATACACCAATGAACGTACCAACAAAGAACTAAAAGAACGGAAAGGTGCACGCACGCACGCACGCACGCACGCACGCACGCACGCACGCACGCACGCACGCACGCACGCACGCACACACATACACATACGCACGCGCACACGCACGCACACACGCACGCACACACACACACACACACACCATACAATACCCAATTCCCCTGACTGGTAGACGAGAAAGGAGAACGAAATTGACGCTACCTGCTATTGGTGGTCCGATTAGCCTTCCCAGTCCGGACATTCCGTGTACGTAGCCAATACACTGTGCAAGGTTCTTTGTCCCAATCATATTAACTGTCACTTGTGTTATCAATGCGATACTCAACCCTATCACGACTCCAAGTAGACAACATAAGATGCCAAAGACGTATGCGTTTGCACTGCACGTGTAAAGAAATGGGACAATACTAATCAACACACAGCTTACACAATGCATGTGCAAACAATGCAGAGGCTTCCAGTTCCCAAGGATGGATGCGATGATACATCCTCCGATTCTCCCAACTGCGATACTCATTAGCATGAAGGCAGCTATCTCTTTACTTCCCAATGAAATATAGACAAAGTCAGGCATTGTGATAGCAACGGCTCCAACTGCAACACCGTTCAGCATCCAGCTGATAAGGTAAAGCAGCAGAGCCAGGTTGTTCAATGGATTCATATTCTGTATCTTGGTAATAGGCCCTCCATTATTTGATGGAGTAGTGCAGCCTTTGACATTGGCACATGCCCCCATTACGGGTGCACGATTTTCTGAGCAAGACGAGACTGAAACTAAAATAATACATGTTAGACAGTTCAAAATTGGAAGAGGGTCATAACCTGGTTCATGTACATTTGTGCCCAAGCATACATTGGGTCTCTCTTATGTTTATAGTCAAAGTCTTTCAATTGCGGCTCTAGATTGGCACACTCTGAAGTCATTAAGAATGCACGATGAGCCTGCCAGACATATCTCTTATTCTTGCAATCTTCTGCAAGCCCTTTTGCACTTGCATTGAGAGTGTCACAGACTGTCGAATTTTCTTTTCAAAAACCTCAATCCACAGATCAAAGAGTGCCTGAAGATAATGATAGTTTTCCTTTAATGATTAGGCTTTGTAGCCTCTTATGATGTTTGCTTCAGGTGGGCTTTAGTAAGATGTTGCAAAAGGTTCATTACTGTAGATACTTACTGTCCCGTCCACCAGCATCTTTTCCACATCCTTGTTGTGCCTGAGCATGCTGTGATGTTTCTGCCATTTCATGAGAAGCGGTAGCTGGTCTAAAAAGGCTGGAAAATACAACAGATTGGAAGCAGATAGCGGCTAGAATAAAGAGCGATCCTCTCCACGTGTATTCCTCTATGCTGTATGTCATGAAAGGTGGCATTAGCAGACACCCCAAAGCTGCGCCACATGACGAAATCGATGATGCGAAGGTACGTCTCTTTTGGAAGTATTGACCCACTATCGCTACCGACGACAGGTACACCATGCTGAGACCAAATCCTGTATTCAATAAGAACAATTTAGACAAAGTACATAATTG
>CM067372.1:164457163-164737663 GCA_034401795.1 Chaetoderma sp. LZ-2023a | reverse complement strand
TTATCATTGGCTTCAAAATGAGATGTGACATGACCATGTTTGGATAAATTAAATTTTTGACCCACAGTCCCCACCCCCCCCCCCCCCTGCGGTCATGACAAAATGTCAAAAGTGCCATGCACATTCCTCGCAATATGTGTAATCATACGGAAAGTTTAAAGGTCTCTGTGAAATGGTCTAGGACGAGTTGCTTTACAATCGATTGGTGCCCACTTGTGTCCCCGCCCCCTACCCTAAGTTGGACCCAAGATAAAAATAATTCCTAGTGTTGTTAGTCTATTCATCATTGGCTCGACAATGATATGTGACATGACCACCTTTGCACAAATTAAAATTTGTACCCACAGTCCCCACCCTCTCGGCGTCATGACAAAATTTCAAGAGTGCCATGCCCCATCCATGGCCATATGTGTAATCATACCAGAAGTTTCAAGTTTCTGCGTGAAATGGGCTAGGAGGAGTTGCAGATGGTTAGCTCTTTTAAATAGACATTAAGATTGCCTTTCTGTTGCAATTTTTAAATTTGTTCAAGAAAATCTTAATTTTCTCATGGAAAATATCCATTTCTAGACCAAGAGAAGACTATTTTGAAAATTTACCACTGGAGTGACTGGCTCGGTTATCGAGCTAATCATTCCATTTGTAAATTTTCATAAATAGTCTTCTCTTACTTTGCAAATGGACATTTCGCAAGACCATTTCAGATGCACTAAAGAAGGGATAAAGGGTGAAATCTAAAGTTGTCACCAACTGATGTAGCTAATTGAGACAGAAACTACTTTTACTGTCACGCTTCTAGTATTGAAACACACCACGCATTTGTCAACTTAAGAAAACTGAATAGATAAGATTCTGAAACTGGTTGGAGGGCTTGGGTAGGGATATATGACGGCTGTGGCCACAGTTTCCAGTCAGATTTCTTTCAATACATTCATCAACTTACGCAATACTTCTAGAATTATCAGGAAAATAAGATTTTAGCACTTTAGGGTTCAAAGTGTTAAAAGCTAAATCACTAAATCCGCTCTATTAAGAGAAGAGTATAATAGCGCATTTAAGCGTGCGAGATCACTCAAGCCTGTTTATAATGGGCACTGTATGGTCCATCAAAAAGTGGTTGTTAAAGACAGATAGTCAGTTAATACAACTTATTCGCTATACTATGCAGAGGTTTTGGACCAAAAGATGGTGGTTGCTTACGGCTTCTCGTCATACCACCACCCCTTTTAAAGAATAACCATCTTTTGGCGCCAGAGCACGTGTTCGTCTTTGGGTAATAAATATCTTCCTGGTTATAAGCCTGAATTTCCATCTGATGGAGCTTTATCATGAAAGCTATATAAAATCATTATTACTAGATTGACCTTTTTTCCGCTGATGCCTAAATATTTAAGATATTATTGTGTGCTCTGACATCTATGTTGTTGAATTTTTAGTAATGTGTTTGACTGAAAGTTGTTCCTCCCGCAGCAATGACCTTCAGTCAAATTATTTTTAAAGAAACAACTCAGTCTACCAAACCATGTTGCTAAATAAACTTGGACATTCGGCTGCAAGGAACAGGAGTGTGAAATCTAAAGTTGTCACCATAAATCTGCTCGACGGCGGAAACCGTAACAGATCTAACCTGTCTATTAAAGAACACCTCTGAAATTAGACCTTTGCTATATATGATGTAGTAATTTCGGAAGTTCATATCTCGGCCGTTATTGACAGTTCTTCTTTTCGTTCGCTGATCATACTGCCAGTCCTAAGTGACTATCGACATGATCATAAGCGTTAAGTGCGTGGATCCAAGGTTTATTAGTTTGCGCCGTGCGGCCTGAAACCTCCGTCTTCAGCACTCGAGGTTTCTGTCAGGGTTACCTCACCCTTACCTCCTTTAGTCGCCTCTTACGACACGCGGAGGATACGGAAGGTGTATTCTAAGCCCCACCTACAGGGGCAAGTGGACAGATTATCTTCTAGTTTTCAAACACTCGTTCATCTGCTCGACAGCGGAAACTGTAACAGATCTAACCTGTCTATTAAGGAACACCTCTGAAATTAGACCTTTGCTATACATGATGTAGTAATTTCGGAAGTTCATATCTCGGCCGTTTATGGACAGATTATCTTCTAGTTTTCAAACACTCGTTCATCTATGCCCACGCTGATATGACAAAGGTCATAGCATTCCGGGATCCATGGCTCAAAAGAAGCCGATAGAAGAGGAATAGTAATTATAATAATAATAAAAGAGAATAATCAGAACAATTTCTAGAAGGATTCCAAGTAAAAGTTAGCATTCTGCAGTATAAAGGTTAATACCAATCTATTATTTTAGCAGTAGAATGGTTAATAGGCAGGAACAACTTTCAGTCAAATTGTTTTGAAAAATAGTCAGCATGTATCCTTAGCATCTACAATAAGTGCAAGTTTTATATTGGCATTCATAAGTTCATGGGTTAATCGGCTCCATGGTCAACTGCTGTTAATTGACAATTAAATCACTATCAGATTAATCTGTTTTTCCTGTTCTCTGATGAAATTCCGTTTCTATAACTGCTTTAGGTAATATTTCTTGTCTCTCGGATCAGTCACCTAGGTGGCTTAGGAGAGAATATCTATATACAGACACATGTAGATGATTGGGCATTCAACAGTAAATAGGTAAATCAGGGATTGACCATACAGCCATAAACAGATCTAGAAGTGCATGACAATTTTTTATCTTTCCAATATGCTCAATGGAAACTGGAAATTAGTACAAAATCAATCAAGGGCTAACATTCTGCAGTACACAGGTAAATACAACAACTATAATATTTCACCAGTAGAAGGGTTAATAGGCAGGAACAACTTCCAGTCAGATTGTTAAAAATATTCTGTGGGTATCCTTAGCATCTACAATAAGCGATAGGTTTATATATGGGCATTCATAGGTTGATGGGGTTAATTGGCCCTCATGGTCAACATGTATTAAATGACAATTAAATCCCTATCACATTAATATGTTTGCCTAGAGCATTTACAGTAGCAAATCCAGTTCATTACTCATACTAGCTATTGAGCCACCTTTAGTTAGCTTGAGTTGCATTCGTGAGTGGCCATGATTGGAACTCTTAAATATATCATCCTCGTATGTTTCGAACGTAGGCCTATTAAAGATAACATTTTAATCACAATTTCTATCATTTATGTTATAGGTCACGGTCGTATTTTTCGCTAAAAGGTTAGGTAAACCTTAATTGTTTAGCTGAATTACTCTGGCCAGATTGATCGCTCTTGTTATCAAGATAGTTCTGATAGGTCTCCCATAACTTATCCAATGGTGTGCTGTGCATATAAATCATGGAAGTTAGTTTGCTAATGTTATGATTTCCCTGTTTTGGGAAGATAATAGTAGGTTAATTAATTACATTAAAATGTTTCTAAAGGTGGGCTTTTACGACCTGTCATACCTGTGGTTTAAGATGCCACAGGTTTCACAATAACCACAAATAGCAATGTTTTTAGAAGCATCACCAATAAGACTCAAGTGGTCCACCTTAGATAGGCATTCTAATGCAGTAGGCTAATTAAGTGCGTAGATGTATGGTCCTATACTGTAATAGCAATGGGTTTGAGAACCACCACTCAAGCGGTTCACTTAAAGAGCTGGTCATAGAACGTAATTGAGCGCTAATCACTGAGAACCACCGTCATCATACATCAGCATCTCTGTTTTAACGAAAATGGTTACTGTCTCTAAGAGCAGTGTTTTTGAGAATCGCCATCAATAAAATTCATGTGGTGCACTTCCATAATATTCAATATTTTCCTGTATTTTTTTTTTACAAGTAACACATTCAAGTGCACTATGCAAGCGTATTAATAATTAAATAATTAATAGAAATAGCAACGCAAAACTCGAGTGTTTTAGTATTTCATAATCTATGAACATAGCGTGCTTGGAACCTGAAACTTGTATAAATTAGCGGAAATTAAGGAAAGGATCATTATGTTCCAGCATTAATAATGTTTCAACGGCAACTAGCAACAGCTTTCTGTTGCATGGGTGGAATCGTATTAATAATTCTGGAACTAGTAACAATTGTAACACATATCTCAAATGTCTTAGTATGTGTAAACCTCTGAATACGACCCTTGCAACAGAAACCTCTTGCTACTGGTCGTTGCAAAGTTATTAAGGCTGAAACATAGTGATTTATGCCAATATTCCCAGAATGTATGCAAGTTTCGCGTTCAAATGTCGCTATGCGTTATGTAACTGTATTACTTTTTCATCAACTAGCAGCAATAGCAGCACGCAACAGATATCGTTTAGTATTTCATAGCTTTATAACATGGCAGTTGCAACAAAAACAGACGTATTAGGGCTGGAACATAATGATATATTCTATATCATCACATAGTTGATCTATCTCCCCCGTCCCTTCAACTACCTGCCCCTTCACACCCCCCCCCCTCTCCCCTCCACCTCCCTCCCACTCGTTTCAACCGTATATATGCATGGTGGTTATCAATAAAACTCAAGTGGTCTACCTTAGATAGGTAGTCCTATGCATTAGGCTAAATAATCGCTTAGATGGGTGGTCCTATACAGGAATAGCAATGCGTTTTTAGAGTCACAACTCAAGTGGTCCCCTTAGATAGGTGGTCATATGCAGGTCATATAAGGTCAAGTGGCCGCTAATACTTAAAAACCACCATCAACATACATCAGCATCTATTTTTTAGTGAACGCAGTTACTGCCTTCAATAACAATGTTTTCATTGACTAAACTTGCCCAATAAAGGTGTAAATGTCAGCATATAATATAGTACTTTTTCCACTACATTGTAATAGCTATCCACATACAAAGCACGCGCGCACAGCAAGTGTGTGTTCAGGGGGTGGAGTGGGGGTCGGCGGAGGGGGTTGTGACCTCTGTGTGGACACAATGCAAATAATTTGTCCGCCATACAATGCATAATAAATAGCATTGTATTCTCTCAAATGCCAATTGCCTATTGTGTAATAAATCTATCTATCTAGCTAACTCTTTAACACTTAAGCTGGCCAAAACGGCTTCTGCGGTAGTCTTGGAAAATGTCCGTTTGCATACCAAGAGAAGACTATTTTTGAAACATTATCCTCTCTCTCTCTCTCTCTCTCTCTCTCTCCACCCTCTCTCCCCTCCCTCCCTCTCCTCCGCTTCTCCCTTACCGCAATCCCTCCCTCGCTCCCGCCATCCTCTCCCGCCCGCCCTCAATGCCACCCCCCTCTCTGTATTATAGTATAATGTGATCCTATTGTATGATGGACACCAGATGGAATGGTACCGAGTGCAAAATGCATGCAGCAACATCAGCTAATACGTTAATATATGTGTATGATCTCGCAACGTTAAAATGAACAGCCTTGCGTGTTTAAAATGGCATGATATTTGCCCCACCCTTTAAACAGCACAGATTGGACCTCTAAAATAATGCCGGTGTTTTGGGGTAAGTTTTTGCAACATAATTCAGCAACGGAATGATCATAGGTACATAATTAATTACTATCATTGACTATATAAATTCCAATCTACGGCGCAATTGGGACAAAATCGTACGATCGGCTTTGAGTTCTCTCACTAATATAGATTGTCCAAGCGTGGCGGAATATCAGCCTCAGCGCTTATGCTACAACCCAGCCAAATTGGGCATGGCGCTGAATAGACATAGAACAAGGACAATTATTTAAAACTTAATTTAGGCCACATCTCTTGCACGGGACGTGACCTAGCTCTCAAACAAGGAAAAGTTGGAGACATCGCCCAATCTATAAAACTAACATCGCAATTACTTTGTGATTTGTTACCCGGTTTAGGCTAATCCTGGTTTAAACATCCTTGTTGAATTCCGGCCAATGTGACTGAATTGATAGCAACAATTTAGCAACTCATTCCAGCAACATAATTGTCAAAACAAACTCCATAATGGCTATTTTATTTTGACGCAGAATAGAGTGGTTTCATTACATGTACCAAAATAGCATTACATACGGGGGTGGGTGGGTGGTGAGCGAATGGGCGGCGAAGCAACAACTAGTTATATACGCTGATAGAAATGTAAACAAACTCGGACAATCATCACATTAAATATTTCAGTTCCCTACAGATAAATACTCATGACTGAAAGTTGCTGCTACCCTAAATAGCAACAGGTTTCAACAAACATAATATGATAATTGCCAAGCAGGCTACAAGATTTCTCACAAAAATCCAGTCTTGTTTCAATACATACAAGCAGTGATGGATCACTGCATAATTTCACTAGTTTCTTCAGCCCTGCTAGAAGGAAACGGGTTAATTTTGCATTTGGAGTTTTATTGATATCACTCCGATTATCTATTTAACCCTGCTCAATGCATCCTAACGTTCTGGAAATGCCCTGGCTCATTATTTAAAAACAATTTGACTGAACGTAATTGTTTCCTTAGGTAGCAACAACGTTCATTCAACGTGGTTTCAAAACATTAAGTTGGTTCTCCGCACAACTATCTTCAGAAATAAATGCGCTTTTAAATCGATCATTGGATAAATAATTATGTTGAGATCAGGGCGAAATTTAAATGTTAGCCTTTTTATGCAGGGTAATTATCACCTCCCCCACCCCCACTGTGGTTTGTGAGCCGCAACCGCTATCATTGGTCTCGTTCATTCTTTTCATGACACTAAAGCATTTCATGATTGTTTGTCCAAATGAATAAACAGTGTAACAGTCTATTTCATTCTATTTTCAGAACAGTTATCAAAGAAACCTAAAACAATTTGGCTGACTTTAAAAAAACAATTTGGCTGCATGTTGTTGATACCCTAGTCAACAATATTTTCAGTATATTTCTGTTCGGAATCGACATTATAATCCTGTCAATAACGATCTCATTAGGAGCTTAAGAATTTGTCAGTAAAGGTGGGTTAATACAGGGCAGTTGAAAAAGAGAAATGATTTTGGAGACCAAGGACTTTGGAGGCCATGAACTTTAAAATAATGATGTTACTGTACATAGATTGATCTTAATGCAGCAATAGACATCAGTGATATTTAACTCAGATAAGCCCTCTGACACAGTTCGTCGAAGACTGCCTGGTGTGCGCTTTCTTTCAAAGTGCTATCACAGGAAGAGAGGGACATAAAATTATTCAAGTCCTGTGTTCTACAAATAACTTAAGGTACTCTATAATGTAATCTCGTTCCAAATGAATCTTTAAAATACTGAATATGTCAGGTAGCCTGATGGGACCAGTTAGCGAGCATTGCTGCTTATTTATTACAGGCATAAAAACATAGAAGTATCAATTTCTAGCAATGCCCCTCCGATTTCTAACTATGCTAGACAGGATTGTAATGTCCATCAAGTGTACAAATTGTAAGCCCTATGTCATTAACATTTAACCCTTTAATGACTAAATCTTGTCAAAAAACTAAACATTTTCTTGTTGAATGTCTTATTGCAGGCCAAGAAAATTGTATTTTGAAATTTTGCAACTGGAATGACTGGCTCGCTTACCGAGCCAGTCATTCCAGTAGTAAATTTTCAGAAATAGTTTTCACTTGGCTTACTAATCGACATTCCTCAAGACCCCTGCAGAGGCCGGTTTGGCCGGCTTCATCATAAGAGGGTTAAGGCCCTATGTTTTTAACATTATGTTGAATATTTTGAAACTATTTCACTGGACGTTGTTGCAGCCACAACACACAGTCAACTTAGTTTCAAAATATTCAACATGTTACATGAAATTCAGGGATCAATGTGTACAAATTGTATACAAATGTTCTCTGGTGAAATTCACTTTTTAGTAACTGCTCTAGATAATAATACTTGTCATTCGGATCAATCACTTAGGTGGCTTTGGAGAAGATTTATATACAGACAGAAAACTGGTCAGAAAATTCAGCTAGATGATTGGCCATTCAGCAGTAAATAGGTTAATCAGGGATTGTCCATTCAGCAGTAAAAAATATACGAAGTGTGTGACAATTTACCTTTCCAATATTTCTTAATGGATACTGGAAAATTAGTACAAAATCAATGAAATAAAAGTTAACATTGCAGTATACGGGTTAATACAAAATTTAATATTTCACCAGTAGAAGGTTTAATAGGCAGGAACAATTTCCTGTCAAATTGTTTTGAAAAATATTCATCGGCTATCCTTAGCATCTACATTAAGTGCAAGTTTTATATTGACATTAATACATTCATGGGTTAATCAGGCAGATGGTCAACTGGTATTAAATGGCAATTAAATCCACATTATATTAATCTGTTTGCCTAGAGCATTTACAGTAGCAAATGCCATTTATTACCCCAGAGATATAAAATGAAAATCAAATGTCACATTAATCATTTTTATTAGAGCCTATAGCAAACTGTCTTCTACTACATAATAAAGAGGAAAATTAAAATCTAAATAGTTCCGCCCTTTACAGATGGAGCTCGTTCATTTTAAAACACACCATGCAGATGGTCAACTAACATATGTATAGCAATTTTCTCCATCCAAATCCATCAAATAAAAAAGTTTAAAATGCTCGAATTTGATTGGTCCATGGTGGCGATATTCTTTTACCAATCAAGTTTTTGCGAACAAATTTTACTTGCCGCCAAAGACTAATTATATTCCCCAAATCTTAGCCAGATCGCTTCAGAAGTTCCAGAGGAGAAGATTATTTTGTCATTTATGACGTCATCAATATGGCCGCCAATGCCCCGAGCCAATCAGGCTCTGTTTAGCTATTTTGATTCAGGGGGTGATCTCAACCATATATTCTGAGTTTTGATTCAATTTGCTTGCTGGTTTCGGAGTTTTGGTTCAATTTACTTGCTGGAAATGGCTGGCGGCGGAATAATAATAATAATAATAATAATAATAATAATAATAATAATAAACGGAACAATCACTCTAGTCTTCCAGAGCTTCGCTCTTGGAAGCCTAATAATAATAAACGGAACAATCACTCTAGTCTTCCAGAGCTTCGCTCTTGGAAGCCTAATAATAATAATAATAACTAGATCTGTTCCATGAACAGATATACGGCTTCCAAGAATACCTGCACTTGAACTAGACATTCTTTTCTTGTACTTCATGTACAATCTAGTTATCTGGTGAAATTCCGTTTTTCTAGAACTGCTTTAGATAATATTTCTCGTCTTTCTGATCAATCGCCTAGGTGGTTTTGGAGAAGATCTATATACACAAAACTGGTCACAAAATCAGCTAGATGATTGGTCATTCAGCAGTAAACAGGTTAATCAGGGATTTCTTTGGACACTAAATCTGGTAACATGGAACCAGTTTGACCTGATGCTTCGGGAGAAGTAACTAGCAGGACAAGAGGTATTAGAAGATAGCAATATCTTGCATTTTTAAGTTACCCGAGGACCCGGTCTGCGCAGGACTAACTATTCTGTGAAGAAACAATATCCAAGCCATGTACATATATAGAATTAGATTGCCCATTTGACACCTGCTCACTGCCCGCAGATTGACTCAAGAAGAAAATAATGTGTTGTACTGTAGTCTACTAACTACAAGCTTCAAAATGATATGTGACATGACCACATTTGCTCAAATTTATTTTCTGCCCACCATTTCCCCCACCCCTTCAGCTGATATCAAAATTCCAATGTGTCATGCACATCTCTGGCCATATGTGGAATCATACATTTCTATGTGAAATGGTCTAGGAGTTGTGTTACAATTGATTGGTGCCCACTCTTGACCCTGCCCCATACCCTCAGTTTGACCCAAGATCAAAATAATTCCTTGTACTGTAGTCTACTCATCACTGGTTTCAAAATGATATGCAACATGACCTTTGGAAAAATTTAAATTTTGACACACATTTCCCACATGTGCAATGATACCAAAAGTGTCAAGCTTCAATGTGAAATGGTCTAGGAGTTGTGTAACAATCGATTGGTGCCCACTTTTGATCCCCACTACCCTCAGTTAGACCCAAGATCGAAATAATTCCTTGTACTGTAATCTACTCATCATTGGCTTCAAAATGATATATGACATGACCATGTTTGGATAAATTAAATTTTTGAGCCACAGTCCCCCACCCCCTGGGGTCATGACAAAATTTCAAAAGTGCCATGCACATTCCTCACATTATGTGTAATCATACCGAAAGTTTAAAGGTCTCTGTGAAATGGTCTAGGACGAGTTGCGTTACAATCGATTGGTGCCCACTTTTGTCCCCGCCCCCTACCCTAAGTTGGATCCAAGATAAAAATAATTCCTTGTTTTGTAGTCTATTCATCATTGGCTTGACAATGATATGTGACATGACCACCTTTGCATAAATTAAATTTTTTGCCCACAGTCCCCACCTTGTTTTTTTGGCGTCATGACAACATTTCAAAAGTGCCATGCACCTCCATGGCCATATGTGTAATCATGCCAGAAGTTTCAAGTTTCTGCGTGAAATGGGATAGGAGGAGTTGCGATGGTAACTCTTTTAAATAGACTGTTAAGATTGCCTTTCTGTTGCAATTTTCAAATTTGTTCAAGAAAATTTAAATTTTGCCTTGGAAAATATCCATTTCTGGACCAATAGAAGACTATTTTGAAAATTTACCACTGGAGTGACTGGCTCGGTTATCGATCTAATCATCCCAGTTGTAAATGTTCATAAATAGTCTTCTCTTAGTTTGCAAATGGACATTTCGCAAGACCATTTCAGATGCACTGAAGAAGGGGTAAAGGGTGAAATCTAAAGTTGTCACCAACTGATGTAGCTAATTGAGACAGGAACTACTTTAACTGTCACGCTTCTAGTATTGAAACACACCACGCATTTGTCAACTCAAGAAAACTGAATAGATAAGATTCTGAAACTGGTTGGAGGGCTTGGGTAGGGATATATGATGGCTGTGGCCACAGTTTCCAGTCAAATTTCTTTCAATACATTCATCAACTTACGCAATACTTCTAGTATTATCAGGAAAATATAAGCCTGAATTTCCATCTGATGGAGCTTTATCATGAAAGCTATATAAAATCATCATTACTAGATTGACCTTTTTTCCGCTGATGCCTAAATATTTAAGATATTATTGTGTGCTCTGACATCTATGTTGTTGAATTTTTTGTAATGTGTTTGACTGAAAGTTGTTCCTCCTGCAGCAATGACCTTCAGTCAAATTATTTTTAAAGAAACAACTCAGTCTACCAAACCATGTTGCTAAATAAACTTGGACATTCGGCTACAAGGGACAGGAGTGTGAAATCTAAAGTTGTCACCATAAATCTGCTCGACGGCAGAAACTGTAACAGATCTAACCTGTCTATTAAGGAACACCTCCGTAATTAGACCATTGCTATATATGATATAGTAATTAATATGTCATGCACATCTCTGGCCATATGTGGAATCATACAATTCTATGTGAAATGGTCTAGGAGTTGTGTTACAATTGATTGGTGCCCAATTTTGACCATGCCCCCAAACCCCAGTTTGACCCAAGATCAAAATAATTCCTTGTACTGTAGTCTACTCATCATCGGCTTCAAAATGATATGTGACATGACCACCTTTGGAAATTTTTTATTTTTTACTCCACATTTCCCATCACTGGGGTCATTTTACCAAAACTCTCCCCCCCCCCCCCCGCCCGCCTCCCTCTGACTCGTTTCAACCGTATTTATACGTGGCGGTTATCAATAAATCTCAAGTGGTCTACCTTAGATGGGTATTCATATGCATTAGGCTAAATACTCGCTTAGATGGGTGGTCCTATTTGATTTAACCATATTTTATTGTAACAATTGCACAATGGGATCGGGCACAAGTTCTTACAACTTAGATTTGCCCTCTCCCTACAGAATTATTATAAGCAGCCAATGATTGAGAACGCTAAAACGAGGTGAGAGAGAAACAATAAATTGAAAGAGAGAGGGGGAGGGAGGGAGGGAGGGAGGGAGAGAGAGAGAGAGCGAGAGCGCGAGAGAGAGAGAGAGAGAGAGATATGTAGGGGAGAAAAACGATGTAAACAAATTAAAAAAGAATAGGAAAGAAAAGAACAGCTCCTTCAAACACTTTCACTGTCGGATAGCAGTTAGCCATTAATATAATAGATTAAACAATACGAATAATTGAATTAACAGACCATATTCATGGTTATTCCATGCCGTCGTCATTTGCCCCCATTTACCCACCCCAACCCTTCCTCTCAACTCCCACCATGCTTTCACCAGGTCTTCTCTTCTCGTTTCTTACACGAAACAAAACGAAACAGAAAAGAAAAATGAGACCCAGACACCACCAACCCCGCCCACCCCACACATTCAAAATGGCTCCACTCCTGTGTATTTAGGTAAATCTGTACTTTTAACCTCCTCATAACTTGGAACGAAAAGTTTGAGGAGATTAACGGTTTAGCGAGCCTTTATTGCATCCCCATCATCCCCTCTCCTGTCGTCATCATCGTCGTCGTCGACGTCGTCATAATCGTCATCGTCGTCTGCGGCATTGCATTATCGTGGATGGCCCGAAAAGCAATTGGAGAGTAATACATTAATTGTGAGAACTGGAAGAACTATATACACAGTAACGACAGCGGAAATAAAGCATTACAGTATATAACACATCTATGCAGTCATTTCTATCATAAACATTTAACAGTAACGACAGCGGAAGCAAAAATTTGAAGTATATAGTATATCTATGCAGTCATTTGTATCCTAACCATGTAACCATGACAATAAAAATACGGACTATTCCTACATCATATCAAAGGGTGGTCCTATGCAGGAATAGCAATGTGTTCTTAGAATCACAACTCAAGTGGTCCACTTAGATAGGGGGTCATATGCAATAATTGCGCCGCTAATAGTTAAGAACCAATCACCAATAGCTGGGTTTTTTTTAACAACCCGTAATAAAGGTCAAGTGGTCCTATACGGCAATTGACCGCTAATGCTTAAAAACCACCATCAACATGCATCGGCATCTATGTTCTAGTGAACGCTGTTGCTGCCTTCAATAACAATGTTTTCATTGACTAAACTTGGTGAATAAAGGTGTAAATGGCATCGCGGCCTCCTACAGAAGCTTAGGAATTTTGGTATCTGTGGAAATCTACTTACATGGTTCGAAAACTATCTTGGAAACCGATACCAGCGAGTAGTTATAAACGGCAATGAGTCCACCCTACTTCGTTTACACGCTGGAGTGCCACAAGGCTCTGTGCTTGGTCCTTTGTTATTCTTAGTTTTTATTAATGACATGCCCAGCAATATAATTCACAATATTAGACTTTTTGCTGATGACACGTGCCTATATGTAATGTCAGATGATCTAAAAGAACACACTGCCACACTCGATTACGATCTACTGACCATGACGCATTGGGCAAACATGTGGCTCGTCGAGTTTAATGCCTCGAAAACTACATCTCTAATTTTTTCCCTGCGCAACGAGCCCACATCCTTTTCAATCAACTTCAAAGATTCTGAATTTCTACCATCAACTGATCATAAGCACCTCGGCATTACCTTTAATAACAAAGGGAATTGGCTTAACCATGTGAGTAATCTCATAGCAAACGCTCAACACAAACTCTCCTTACTTAAAGGTCTAAAATATCTTCTAGACCGTAAATGTCTCGAGATCATGTACAAAACATTTATTAGACCATCGTTAGAATATGCAGATGTTGTGTGGGATAATATTCCACAATATCTTGTAATTCGGCTAGAGGATATCCAAAAAGATGGTCTCAGAACGGTATGTGGAATGACACGTAGTGCGAGCACTGAAGACCTGTACTTAGAAACAGGCATCGAAACCTTGTCAATCAGACGTGAATTCCATAGATTATCTATGCTATTTAAAATTATTAACGGGATGACCTGTGAGGTTCTGGTCAACCATCTTCCCACACTATCCCAAGTACGAAATCCTTACAATATCCGTCATCCAAATTTCTTCACTCCATTCCGCTGCCGTACTGAGCTATTCTCTGGATCCTTTTTCCCAGCAACGATCCGCGCCTGGAATATGCTTCCTGTGCCGGTGAGAGATTCTGTCACTCTTCTAGAATTTAAAAGCAAACTCAAGGCTATGTCATCCATACGACAACCCCCTGAGTGGTATTACGTAGGCCCGAGGTTTGCCAACATAATGCTATGCAGGCTCCGAAATGGTTGTAGTTCTTTAAACCGACATCTATTTGACAACTTTCTGTCGGAATCTGCCAGTTGTTCTTGTGGGCACAATGATGAATCTACACACCACTACCTCTTACATTGTGCCCTTTTTAACGAGCAAAGAGTCGTTTTCCAAATCAGCTTGCCTTGAACGATATTTCTCTTGCTAATCTTACGGTCAACCAGCTTCTATACGGGACTTACACTACCAACTTGGAAATGAACAAACTGATCTGTAATACAGTATGTCAATACATAATTAACACCAACCGCTTTCAGTAGCTTCCTGTTTGTGAACTTATAGTTTACGGGGTAAATGGACAGCAGCCCAACACGTACAGGTCGGGGCGAAGGCAGCACCTAGAGCTCACCTCTACTATTCTTCCATTTGATCTTATTCCTCGCTCTCTCTATCTCTCACCCTCCCCCCCCTTTCCCCCTCTCCCTTTCTATCTCGGTCTTTCTTCCTACTCTCCCCCACCTCACACTCAACATTCACATACTTATGCACACCAATAGACTACAATTAATTAAACTATTATGATTTGCCGCCATTTTGTTGTAAAAATGTTTTGAATAATCTGTATGTGTATGGGAGACACGGGCATAAGACTCTAAGTCTTATCGTGCTCCCATCTGAACAAATAAATCACGTTTAAACCAAATGTCAGCATATATTATAGTACTTTTTCCCCACTACATTTGTTATAGTTATCCACATACAAAACACACGTGCAATGCAAGTGTGTGTTCAGGGGGTGGGGTGGGCGTGGGAGGAGTGGGTTGTGACAGCTGTGTGGACACAATGCAAATAATTTGTCCGCCATGCAATGCATAATAAATAGCATTGTATTCACTCAAAGGTCAATTGCCTATTGTGTAATAACTCTATCTATCTAGCTAACTCTTTAACGCTTACGCTGCCCAAAACGGCTTCTGTGGTAGTCTTGGAAAATGTCCGTTTGCATATCGAAAGAAGACTATTTTTGAAACAGTATCCTCTCTGTCTCTCCCCTCCGTCTCCTGCTCCTCCCTTCCCTCAATCCCTCCCTCGCTCCTGCCATCCTCTCCCGCCTTCCCTCAATGCCGTCCTCTCTCTCTGTATTATATTATAATGTGATCCTATTGTATGATGACACAAGATGGAATGGTACCGAGTGCAAAATGCATGCACCAACATCAGCTAATACATTGATATATGTGTATGATCTTGCAACGTCAAAATGAACAGCCCTGCGTATTTAAAATGTCATGACATTTGATTGCAGATTTCAAAAATACCCAATTTGTCCCACCCTTTAAACAGCGTGGCCAATGCTTCTGAATTCCCGGTTGCTAAGATGCTGCTGCTGTGCCCGAGAGCAACAACATTCCGCAACATCATCATCAAAAAGAAACATTGGAATACTATAATTTAAAGAACAACCACAAAATGTGTAGGGGACAATCGAAATTGGTGGGTTAATTTTATGTGCACCTGACGTTAGCCAGAATTGCGGTACAGGCGCACACTTCTTTATTAACGGCAGTGTACAAGTAGTTTGCAATACAGACCCTTTCATGATCAAGAGCCAAAAACAACCCAAATTGACTAGCTTCATTAATGAACAAACTACCAAATTGGACCTCTAAAAATAATGCCGGTGTTTTGTTTTTGCAACATAATTCAGCAACGGAATGATCATAGGTACATAATTAAATACTATCATTGACTATATAAATTCCAATCTACGGCGCAATTTGGACAAAATCATACCATCGGCTTTGAGTTCTCTCACTAATACAGATTGTCCAAGCGTGGAGGAATATCAGCCTCTGCGCTTAGGCTACAACCCGGCCAAATTGGGCATGGCGCTGAATAGACATAGAACACGGGCAATTATTTAAAACTTAATTTAGGCTACACCTCTTGCACAGGGCGTGACCTAGCTCTCAAACAATGAAAAGTTGGAGATATCGCCCTATCTATAAAACTAATAAAGCTAAACCTGGTTTAATCATCCTTATTGAATTCCGGCCAATGCGACTGAATTGATAACAACAATTTAGCAACTCATTCCAGCAACATAATTGTCCAAACAAACTCCATAATGGCTATTTTACTTTGACGCAAAATAGAGTGGCTTCATTACATGTGACAAAATAGCATTATATACGGGGGTGGGTGGTGAGTGAATGGGCGGCGAAGCAACAACTCGTTATATACGCTGAGAGAAATGTAAACAAACTCGGACAATCATCATGTTAAATATTTCAGTTCCCTACAGATAAATACTCATGACTGAAAGTTACTGCTACCCTAAATAGCAACAGGTTTCAACAAACAATACGATAATTGTCAAGCAGGCTACAAGATTTCTCACAAAAATCCAGTCTTGTTTCACTACATACAAGCAGTTGTGGCATAATTTCACTAGTTTCTTCAGCCCTGCTAGAAGGAAAAGGGTTAATTTTGCGTTTGGACGTTTATTGATATCACTTCTCCGACTATCTATTTAACCCTGCTCAATGCGCAATTCATCACCAGTTACTGGAAAAATGCCCTAGCTGGTTACTTAAAAACAATTTGACTGAACGTAATTGTTTCCTTAGGTAGCAACAACATTCAGTCAACGTTCTTTCAAAACATTAAGTTGGTTCTCCAGCACAACTATCTTCAGAAATAAAAGCGCTTTTATATCGATCATTGGATAAATAATTGTGTTGAGATCAGTGAGAAATTGAAATGCTAGCCTTTTCTATGCAGGGTAATTATCACCCCACCCACTGATGGGACCAGTTAGCGAGCGTTGTTGTTTATTTATTACAGTCATAAAAACATAGAGGTATTCATTGCCAGCAATGCCCTCCGATTTCTAGCTATGCTACACAGGGTTATAATGTCCATCAAGTGTACAAATTGTAAGCCCTATGTCCTTATCATTTAACCCTTTAATGACTAAATCTTGTCAAAAAAACTAAACATTTTCTTGTTGAATGTCTTATTGCAGGCCAAAAAAATTGTATTTTGAAATTTTGCCACTGGACTGACTGGCTCGCTTACCGAGCCAGTCATTCCAGTGGTAAATTTTCAGAAAAAGTTTTCACTTGGCCTACTAATCGACACTCCTCAAGACCCCTGCAGAGGCCAGTTTGACTGGCTTCATCATAAGAGGGTTAAGGCCCTATGTTTTTAACATTATGTTGAATATTTTGAAACTATTTCACCAGGCGTTGTTGCAGCAGCAACATACAGTCAAATTAGTTTCACAATATTTTTGAAAGTGTAAAGGTCTCTGTGAAATGGTCTAGGACGAGTTGCGTTACAATCGATTGGTGCCCACTTTTGTCCCCGCCCCCTACCCTAAGTTGGACCCAAGATAAAAATAATTCCTTGTATTGTAGTCTATTTATCATTGGCTTGACAACGATATGTGACATGACCACCTTTGCATAAATTAAATGTTTTAACCACAGTCCCCACCCCCTTGGCGTCATGACAACATTTCAAAAGTGCCATGCACATCCATGGACATATGTGTAATCATACCAGAAGTTTCAAGTTTCTGCGTGAAATGGGCTAGGAGGAGTTGCGATGGTAGCTCTTTTAAATAGACTGTTAAGATTGCCTTTCTGTTGCAATTTTTTAATTTGTTCAAGAATTCTCATGGAAAATATTTATTTCTAGACCATGAGAAGACTATTTTGAAAATTTACCACTGGAGTGACTGGCTCGGTTATCGAGCTAATAATTCCAGTTGTAAATTTTAATAAATAGTCTTCTCTTAGTTTGCAAATGGACATTTCGCAAGACCATTTCAGATGCACTGAAGAAGGGGTAAAGCGTGAAATCTAAAGTTGTCACCAACTGATGTAGCTAATTGAGACAGGAACTACTTTTACTGTCACGCTTCTAGTATTGAAACACACCACGCATTTGTCAACTCAAGAACACTGAATGGATAAGATTCTGAAACTGGTTGGCGGGCTTGGGTAGGGATATATGACGGCTGTGGCCACAGTTTCCAGTAAAATTTCTTTCAATACATTCATCAACTTAAGCAATACTACTAGTATTATCAGGAAAATAAGATTTTAGCACTTTAGGGTTCAAAGTGTTAAAAGCTAAATCACTAATCCGCTCTATTAAGAGAAGAGTATAATAGTGCATTTAAGCGTGCAAGATCACTCAAGCCTGTTTATAATGGGCACTGTATGGTCCATCAAAAAGTGGTTGTTAAAGACAGATAGTCAGTTAATACAACTTATTCGCTATACTATGCAGAGGTTTTGGACCAAAAGATGGTGGTTGCTTACGGCTTCTCGTCATACCACCACCCCTTTTAAAGAATAACCATCTTTTGGCGCCAGAGCACGTGTTCGTCTTTGGGTAATAAATATCTTTCTGGCTACAAGCCTGAATTTCCATCTGATGGAGCTTTATCATGAAAGCTATATAAAATCATTATTACTAGATTGACCTTTTTCCGCTGATGCCTAAATATTTAAGATATTATTGTGTGCTCTGACATCTATGTTGTTGAATTTTTTGTAATGTGTTTGACTGAAAGTTGTTCCTCCCGCAGCAATGACCTTCAGCCAAATTATTTTTAAAGAAACAACTCAGTCTACCAAACCATGTTGCTAAATAAACTTGGACATTCGGCTACAAGGAACAGGAGTGTGAAATCTAAAGTTGTCACCATAAGTCTGCTCGACAGCGGAAACTGTAACAGATCTAACCTGTCTATTAAGGAACACCTCCGAAATTAGACCTTTGCTATATCTGATGTAGTAATTTCGGAAGTTCATATCTCGGCCGTTTATGGACAGATTATCTTCTAGTTTTCAAACACTCGGTCATCTATGCCCACGCTGATATGACAAAGGTCATAGCATTCCGGGATCCATGGCTCAAAAGAAGCCGATAGAAGAGGAATAGTAATAATAATAATAATGATAAAAGAGAATATTCAGAACAATTTTTAGAAGGATTCCAAGTAAAAGTTAGCATTCTGCAGTATAAAGGTTAATACCAATCTATTATTTTACTAGTTGAAGGGTTAATAGGCAGGAACAACTTTCAGTCAAATTGTTTTGAAAAATAGTCAGCATGTATCCTTAGCATCTACAATAAGTGCAAGTTTTATATTGGCATTACTAAGTTCATGGGCTAATCAGCCAGGTTGTCAATTGGTATTAAATGGCAATTAAATCCCTATTATATTAATATGTTTACCTAGAGCACTTACAGTAGCAAATGCCATTTGTTACCCCCATGGTAACCAGATATAAAATGACAATAAAATGTCACATTAATCAATTTTATTAGAGCCTCTAGCAAACTGTCTTCTACTACATAATAAAGAGGAAAATTAAAATCTAAATATTTCTGCACTTTACAACTAGATCTCGTTCATTTTCACACACACTCTGCAGACGGTCAACTAGCATATGTATAGCAATTTTTCCCATCAAAATCCATCAAATAAAAAAGTTCAAAATGGCCGCGAACTTGATTGGTCCACGGTGCAGAGACTGTTTGAGCAATCAAGTTTTTGCGAACAAATTTCACTTGCCGCCACTGACTTATTAAATTCCCCAAATTTTAGCCAGATCGCTTCAGAAGTTCCAGAGGAGAACATTATTTTGTCATTTATGACGTCATCAAGATGGCCGCCAAATCCCTGAGTGCATTATGTTCTCTTTGATTAATTTCGATCCTAGTTGGCATCGAGACCATAGCTGCCGAGTCTTGTATTGATTGACCTGCTGGTTTCGGAGTTTTGGTTCAATCTACTTGCTGGAAATGGCTGGCGGCGGAATAATAATAATAATAATAATAATAATAATAATAATAATAATAATAATAATAAACGGAACAATCACTCTAGTCTTCCAGAGCTTCGCTCTTGGAAGCCTAATAATAAACGGAACAATCACTCTAGTCTTCCAGAGCTTCGCTCTTGGAAGCCTAATAAACGGAACAATCACTCTAGTCTTCCAGAGCTTCGCTCTTGGAAGCCTAATAATAATACAATTGTGTATAAATGATTACAGCTGTGTACGTACACAGTCATTGTAATATGAAAGATCCCCATACGTCACAATATGGTGACCTGGGTGTAAATAAACTTGAATTTGAACTTGAACTTGATTCAAATGACAAGGGTCACGCGCCCACATCACATTCCACATGTGAACAAACCTTGCCAACAACACCACTCACTTATCATCCTGGACCGTCTGAGATTGAGGCCCAATAGGACAGAGAGGAGAAAGTGCTCAATATTGCACTCTGGAACGCAAATGCTCTAATTACCTTAGGACACAATAAACTCAATTCAGTGGTATTCGATCGCATTAGCGTAGAATGTGACATTATATTACTCACATAGACATGTGCATCAGACAGCATCACCTTGGATATACCTGACTTTAATTACATAGTATTAAATAGAAAAAGACATAAACGCGCAAAAAAGGATTCGTTTTAGTTAATAATTTGTACATCTTTGTATGCTATATTTTACCAAAAGGTTCCCCAAGAAGTGCGCTTGTGGATGTTGATGTTTTTGACAGACTGGCTGACTTTGTAAATACTAAACGCGCTGACGAGAAAAATCGCACCTTCCTAATTTGTGGTGACCTTAATGCTAGAACAAACGCGTTAGCAGATTTTGTTGAAAATGATGATGCTAGGTACATACCACTAGATGATGAGTATGTAGCCTGGGATAATAATATTAAACGTTTTTTCTAAGGATATGCTTA
The DNA here is from genome assembly GCA_034401795.1 of Chaetoderma sp. LZ-2023a. NCBI lineage: Eukaryota > Metazoa > Mollusca > Caudofoveata > Chaetodermatida > Chaetodermatidae > Chaetoderma > Chaetoderma sp. LZ-2023a. The sequence goes on along the minus strand of CM067372.1, from coordinate 164,716,739 downwards.
AAACAAATGAAAACGGACATAAATTATTACATTTCTGCAAAGGGTCTGGATTTAGAATAGTGAATGGCAGGGTTGGATCTGACTATCGTATTGGGGAATTAACATGCATAACTCCAAATGGAGAAAGTCTAGTTGATTATATTTTATGTCCCAATTTAGATCTAATAAAAGATTTTAAAATTGATGATGCCAATGAGTTGTCAGATCATAAAGTCGTCAGGTGTGAAATATTTGTAGATAATATACCAGAGAAACCCACAGAAATCAAAATTGTAAAGTAATGAATAAGAAATGTGTTTGGGAACCCGAATTTTCATGTGAATATATGATGAATATTGCTAAGGAAGAAGTACACAGTTTACTAAATGATATGGTTAGTTTAATGAGCAAACCTTTGCTGGACGCTGCTGGTATTGAAGAAACAGTAGAAAGCTTTACTAGAGCAATCACAAAAGCAGCAGAACGTGATTCTAAATAGTCTCAATAAGACACTTAAATATTAAACACTACTCAAATGAATGTGAAACGAAACGGTTTGCGTTTTTCGGGCACTTGATTGGCAGAGAAAAGAAAAATCAGACGAATCGCGCATAAATCTGGAAAGAGCTAGAACTGCATTCAAGAAAAGTGTTAAAATGAACAATTTAACTAAATCGGTTAAAATAACAAAAGAACTGCTAGACGCGCAGAACACAGATCATAAACAATAGTGAAAAATATTGAAATCAGCTAAGAGTTCAAATAGAATAAACATTAACGCTGATAAGTTTGCGGAATTCTTTAAACAAGTAAACAATCCTGAGGGTGATTTTTATGAAGTAGATCCGGAAATAGTTGCGTCATTACATGATCAATTGGAACATAACACCCTGAATATATATGATGAGGGCCAGTGCATGATCAATTGGAACATAGCACCCTGAATATATATAATGAGCGTCATTACATGATCAATTGGAACATAGCACCCTGAATATATATAATGAGCGTTACTACATGATCAATTGGAACATAACACCCTGAATATATATAATGAGCGTTACTACATGCTCACTTGGAACATAACACCCTGAATATATATAATGAGCGTAATTACATGATCAATTGGAACATAACACCCTGAATATATATAATGAGCGTCATTACATGATCAATTGGAACATAACACCCTGAATATATATAATGAGCGTCATTACATGATCAATTGGAACATAACACCCTGAATATATATAATGAGCGTTACTACATGATCAATTGGACATAACACCGTGAATATATATAATGAGCGTAATTACATGATCAATTGGAACATAACACCCAGAATATATATAATGAGCGTCATTACCTGATCAATTGGAACATAGCACCCTGAATATATATATTGAGCGTCACTACATGATCAATTGGAACATAACACCCTGAATATATATACTGAGCGTAATTACATGATCAATTGGAACATAACACCCTGAATATGTATAATGAGCGTAATTACATGATCAATTGTAAGATAACACCCTGAATATATATAATGAGCGTTACTACATGATCAATTGGAACATAACACCCTGAATATATATAATGAGCGTCATTACATGATCAATTGGAACATAACAAACTGAATATATATAATGAGCGCAATTACATGATCAAGTGGACCATAACACCCTGAATATATATATATATATAATGAGCGTCATTACATGATCAATTGGAACATAACACCCTGAATATATATAATGAGCGTCATTACATGATCAATTGGAACATAACACCCTGAATATATATAATGAGCGTCATTACATGATCAATTGGAACATAACAAACTGAATACATATAATGAGCGCAATTACATAATCAATTGGAACATAACACCCTGAATATATATAATGAGCGTCATTACATGATCAATTGTAACATAACACCCTGCATATATATAATGAGCGTTACTACATGATCAATTGGAACATAACACGCTGAATATATATAATGAGCGGCATTACATAATCAATTGGAACCTAACAACCTGAATATATATAATGAGCGTCACTGCATGCTCAATTGGAACATAACACCCTGAATATATATAATGAGGGTCATTACATGATCAATTGGAACATAACACCCTGGACATATATAATGAGCGTCACTACATGATCAATTGGAACATAACACCTTGAATATATATAATGAGGGTCATTACATGATCAATTGGAACATAACACCCTGAATATATATAATGAGCGTCACTACATGATCAATTGGAACATAACACCTTGAATATATATAATGAGGGTCATTACATGATCAATTGGAACATAACACCCTGGACATATATTTTGAGTTAAATAGTGACATAAGCGAAACTGAAATTTCAAGAGCATAAAACAAGTAAAAATGAGAAAAGTGCTGGGCCAGATCTACTAATAAACGAATTTTATTCAAATGCAATTGATCAATTGGTGCCATATATACTCATACTATCCAAAGGTATTTTTAATAGTGGCATTTTCCCGAAAACATGGACTGAGGGTATTCTAGTACCCTTGCATAAAAAGGGAAATATAAATGGCGTCAACAACTATAGAGGGATAACTTTGTTAAGTACAATTGGAAAAGTATTTACAAAGGTTCTTAACGACAGGCTAAATACATGGGCAGATGAAAATGGTAAATATGTAGAAGCGCAGGCCGGATTTAGGACGGGGCTATGTACTGTAGACACTCTATTTGTTTTAAACGGTTTAATTTTCAATCTGATAAATAAAGGAAAAAACTATATTGTATTTTTATTGACTTCACAAACGCGTTTGATTATGTAGTGCGAGATTGTGTATGGCATACATTGTTAAAATTGGGAGTAGAGGGCAATAGGATAAACATTATTATGTCCATGTATGAAACGGTTAAGACATCGGTGATAATAAATTCTACATTATCTGGAAATTTTGAATGCAAACCCGGGGAAAGTCTGTCACCGTTACTATTTGCGATATATTTAAATGATTTGGAAAACGAGCTGCTTAGAAAAGGTTTCCATGGTATTGATTTCGTGTTTTTACAGTTGTTCCTAATTGTGTATGCTGATGACATCATATTACTGTCTGAAAGTAGGGCCGATCTACAAAATGGGTTAGATATACTCTCTGAGTACCGCAAGCAATGGTGTCTAAAGATAAACATTGAACAAATCAAAGGCCATGGTTTTTAGAGGGGGACGATTGAGACGAGATGATAAATGACACTACAACGGAATCGAAATAAAAATAGTGACCCGCTTTAAATATTTAGGCTTGGTCTTTACCACCACTGGCTCATTCACAGGAGCACAAAAATGTCTAGCTGATCAAGGGCAAAAAGCCATTTTCTCAATACAAAAATTATGTAGCAAATGTATTGGATTAACACCTGGCCTTATTATAAACTCTTTGATAAATTAGTAGCCGCATGTACTGTCATATGGCTGCGAGGTTTGGCGATGTCATCAAGCATACGATATAGAAAAATGTCACCTTAGAACAGTTACACGTAAAACAGTCCACGCCAAATAACAATATCTACGGGGAGTTAGGAAGACGTCCACTTCGTGAATCAAGAGAGATAAGAATGATAAAATATTGGTTTAAGAGTTTAGATTTTGGGAATAATAGGATAGCAAAATGTGTATATATGGCACTGTACAATGACTGCATTGAAAATGATGAATGCAAAAATTGGGTTTCACAGTTTAAAGATATGTTATGTTTACGTGGTTTTAATTACATTTGGGAATTAGAATGTCAATATATGGACCGAAATTATTGTATTACGTTATACAAACAATGGTCTTTAAACATGTTCCTCCAAGAGTGGAGGGGACGACTCGAATTAAGCAATAACACTGTGTTGTATAAACATATTTCTGACGAGCTTACATACAAATATTATTTAGATAAGCTAAAAATTGAAAAACATCGGCTGGCTTTAAGTAGAATTCGAACGGGATCTTATAGACTTCATATAGAAACGGGTAGATGGCACAAACCAATTTCAACTCCACTAAGTGAAAGAAAATGCCCTTTCTGTAACGATATTGAGGACGCATTTCATCTTATTGTTTGATTTCCAATGTATTTGGAGTTTAAGAAAAAGTATATTAAAATGTATTACTGGTTTCGTCAAAATGTTTATAAACTATCGCAGATATCACAGTTGTTTGTTTAGTTGGTTTATTGGCCGCTTACACCGAGATGTATTTGGGCCATGACTCGCTCTTAGAGGTGCTTCCCCGAAGGGTTGCGTTGCTCCCCCGAAGGGTTGCTATAAACAAGCATTAAAACTGAAAAAAATTTAAAAATTATGATGTTGTTAGGGGTGTATGCGGTGCCTGTTGCTGCCTAATGAACTGCTGTTGGCGGGTGTAAGTGTTGGATGCAGTGTAAGACTGGGTGGGAGGGGGGTCCCTTTACTTCACATTGAGTTAGGATGGGGACACAGTGGGGGTCAGAGATTAAGTTTGCATCCTCATGGGAGGGGGGTCCATTAACTTCACATGGGGGTAGGATGGGGACTCAGGGGCTTCCACAGTGGGGGTCAGAGATTAAGTTTTCATCCTCATCAAATAAGGGGGAAAATCAATTCCGCCGCCACCACCATGCTCCCCCCCCACCCAAGGCCTCCCACAAAAAACCCTAAAACCATGGCCCCTGCAAACACGGGTGTTGGAACCAAGCATCCAACTACCCCACCAGTGCCCCACCCCACATTAATACGACCATTTTTTTTAGAAATAGTGTCTGAAATGGCCTCTCAGAGTGAAATTATCAGAATTTTCCCGGGGGAGGATCCCAGGACCGCCTACTTATTCAGAGTATTAACCCAGGGACCCACCCCATACACCGTCACCCACACCCACCCGATTACAGCCTAAATGCTCTCTCCAGGGTTGAAGTTTTTCAAAATTTTCTGATCTCACCCAAGGGGGTTTGGATGGGAGAAGGATTGGATGGCATGGCGAGTGTGCATCCATGCTAAATGAGGGGGGGGGGGGGGGGTGGACATGCTTGATATGGGGTGGAGTGCAGTCTGTATAATTAAATCTATAAAATGAACTTAATGAATTATGAAATAAAAATATTAAGAGATGAAAATCATAGTCAATGATATCAAATAAAATTAATTAAATTTAGATAATTTCCATGTGATTAAATAAACAAGAAACAGGAAAACTAGAGAACAGAAAATCTAGTGTTTGTAAAAGAAATATCCTGGGCAAAAACTTAGAGTTAAAACCTGTTGCTATTTGAAATAATAGGTTGATTGCGAATGTTGTTATATAGTGGTAATTTTTTGGCAATTCATGCCACTGTTGTATGCACACTCTCATATGTTCATTTACAGTTCGAGAGAAATTTATTTTTGAAAATTTTCGATGGAATGACTGGTTCGGTTACCGCGCCAGTCAGTTTAGTGGTAAATTTTCAAAAATAGTTTTGTTTCGATAACTGCTAAACCTAAGAGAATGTACATTTAGGTTGTCGGAAATATAAAACAAAGCGAAACGCCACGTCCGAGATAGATGCAAGCATGCCGGCTGCAACTTGAGTGATGAATGCTGGGATTTACATTCATCAGAATCATGGAAAACCCTGAAAACATGTTAATACACACATTTCTATGTGAAAGTGAACAACCAACTCAAGAACCAACCACTTATAACCCTTTCCTAAATTGTACTCCAAATGTCTCTCCAAGCTTGTAGGGTTGTTTACAATTTCCTAATCAGTCCCCAGGACTCCCTAGGGGGATTTGGAGGGGGTTAGAGTGTGTGCATCCATGCCATAAGGGGTGGGTCACCCTTAATCGAGGTAGAGGGAGGGCAGTCTGAATGAATAATTCTGGAAAATGAAATTAGATAATTTCCATGTGATTAAAATATAAACAGGACAAATTAAAATGGAAAATCTGGTACGTGTAATTACAGAGCAAGAGAAGACTATCTTTGAAAACTGAGCACTGGAATGACTGCCTCGGTTATCGAGCCATTCATTCCAGTGGTAAATTTTCAAAAATAGTTTTCTCTTGGTCTGCAAACGGACGAAATTAGAAAGGCCTGTGTTATTTTTAAATCGTGATAATTGTGATCAATCTGGTCGCCGTGAACTTGCCATTTGAAATTTTGACCCACAATTGTTCACATTTCTAGATAACCCCTAGGGGTGATCGATAACTCACGCAGTTTGGTCACGATATCTCCAGTTATAAGAAAGAATTGCAACACCACAAATCTACGAAAACTAACACCACAAATTTAAGAATACTGGTAATTACATATTTTTCTTCATTATTTCACTAAGGAGAACCCGCTGTTTGACAGTGATGGCTGCAAGACCACATACCATTGCTTATTTCAGCTGCTTTATCTCACGGCACCTGTCTTTATTAAGATAGAGTATCACGTACCTGTGTGGCCGCATGTACTCATTCTAAACATGCAGACGATCGCCCTCGGAATAATAACATATTAAATACTATAATAGACTCTATCTTGGTGACCTCGCACCGGTCCTGCATGTGTGACTTCATCCTGTCTTTGCATGAGTAGATCCCGTCTCTCGGAACTGCTTTCCTGTAAACGAACCTTCCTTCAAAATCCTGTTGCTGCTGGGATGAGGGGAAAAAGGGATCCGTTTCAGGAACCAGGGCAATTTATAGAATACTTCTAATATAAGCTGTACACGACCAGGAAACACATCAGTTGGCAGGTAAACAAATCGTGTAGCGAGCTCACACAGCCAATGGCGGTACATCTTATTTTTAAATTATCCTTATCTATATATAGAGCCATACACGCAAAATCTTCTTTTAAAAATGTGCGTGTATACCTATATATAGACAAAGGCTGGTTTAACGGACTAAGGGTCAGATTAATGGGCTTTGGCCAGTTGGCCAAAGACTTCCATTTCCCTTCTGCCCCTATCCTTTTAAAAGAGGCCAAACTGTGACCAAAAGGCCAGCTGAAATTTCACTATCTGACGAGTTTCAACCTCGGACGGTGAGATCTTTAACGTCCACCTACATGTAAGGAGACGGGACCTAGGTTTAATGTCTCATCCGAAGGACAGTGATTTTTTTTGGTTGTTTAGTTGGTTTTATTGGCCGCATACACCGAGATGTATTTGTGCCATGACTCACTCTGAAAGGTGCCTCCCCGAAGGGTTGCGTTGCTCCCCCGAAGGGTTGCTATAAACAAGCATTAAAACTGAAAAAAGTAAAAAATGATGATGCTGCTAGGGGTGTATGCGGTGCCTGTTGCTGCCTAATGAACTGTTGTTGGCGGGTGTAAGTGTTGGATGCAGTGTAAGACTGGGTGGGAGGGGGGTCCATTTACTTCACATGGGGGTAGGATGGGGACTCAGGGGCTTCCACAGTGGGGGTCAGAGATTAAGTTTGCATCCTCATCAAATCAGGGGGAAAATCAATTCCGCCACCACCATGCCCCCCCCCACCCAAGGCCTCCCACAAAAAAACCTAAAACCATGGCCCCTGCAAACACGGGTGTTGGAACCAAGCATCCAGCTACCCCATCAGTGCCCCACCCCACATTATTACGACCATTTATTAGAAATATTGTCTGAAATGGCCTCTCAGAGTCAAATTATCAGAATTTTCCCGGGAGAGGATCCCAGGACCGCCTAATTATTCAGAGTATTAACCCAGGGACCCACCCCCATACACCCTCACCCACACCCACCTCATTGCAGTCTAAATGCTCTCTCCAGGGTTGAAGTTTTTCAAAATTTTCTGATCTCGCCGGCAATGTTTTAAAGAAACTGGCAGCATATGTTTACAGTGCATTCCTGAAGCGTAACGAACTCAACGAATACGCATTTTCGCCCAAAACTTTGACAACGCAGTGGCATTATCCTGAGAATCACTTTGTTGGATAGTGTAGCGTCATGGGAGGATAATTTGTATGCGTTATGGTGAATGGGTAGATGGCGCAACTTAAACGTGTGTGTGTATGTGTATGTGTGCGCGCGCATGCGTGCGTGCGTGCATACATGCGTACGTGCGTGCATGCATGCGTACGTGCGTGTGTGTGTGTGTTTGTGCGTGAGTGCGTGTGCGTGCGTGCGTGCGTGTGTGTGTACAGGGCTGCGTGGAGTGGGGAGTGAGTATAAGTGAGAGTGTTTGACACTGAAAACGAGATCCTAAATCGGTCAGTTCATCTGTATAATTAATTTCAAAATGTTACCAAATTGTGAATGTATTACTCTGCATCCAGTCCATACCCTTTAAGACGGCACGATTAAATAAACGTAACTCTTTCGACAATCAGATTGGTTTCAAAATATTCAACAGCAATTACATTTATCACGGAAATAAGAATATAGTAAGCATACACACAAGCAAACATACATACAATTCGTACACTATATAGTAGGCCTATAAGAAGAATACATTGGGCAGGTCACCAGTCAAATTAGTTTCAAATATTCAACAGCTATTTGGTTATTAGTTTATCAACAGCATACACTCCGCACACTTGGGGATGCTACAAGGAGAATAGACATTTGAGAATCTTCGGCAGGCAAATTAGTTTCAAAATATTCAACATTTATTAACCTGTAAACTTCGCGCAATTTATATATTTACATTGATGTTTATATTATACATTATTTACAATGATTATATATTTACGTACATATGTATAAATGTAGGAGTGTGTATATACACGCATTTGCGTAAGTGAATGTGGGTGTGCTGTGTGTGCGTGCGTGTGTGACGGTGGTGGGTGGGTGGGTGGGTGGGCGTGTGTGTGCATGTGCGTGTGCGCGCGTGTGTGTGTGTGCGTGTGTGTGTGTGTGTGTGTGAGTGCGCGCGTGTGCGTGCGTGCGTGTGTGCGTATGTGTGCGTATGCGCCTGCACGCGCGTGCCCGTGTGTGTGCGTGTGCAGGCGTGTCTGAGTCTGTACATACATATGGTTTCCTAGTCATCTGCCAATAATAATTGTATCACTATACACTCAAGGACCGATGGTCTATTGTGGATATAAACTATCTATCATCATGACTAAGAGCGTGCTAAATTGAAAAAGCGAACTGTTGATTCATAGACTGAGAATCCTGATCGGAATAACGCGTTCTTGCTTCGATTGTTTAATCAGAATTCTTTTCTTGGTTGACATTGACAGTTAACCGGATTGTTTCGTATTCTGGGTCGCACTCGCGTCACGTCACGTAGTCTTCATTTTTCCAGCTACAGATATACTTTACAAAGGTTTATGTTTGAACACTCGCACGCAGTTTAGGTCAGTTTGGACTCAAGTTGCTTGAAGAATGTATTAATACATTCTCTCATTTGTTGGAAATTGGATAAAATTAGTTAGTATGCAATAGGCGGAGATGGAAAATGACGATGCCAACGATGTGCCGAACATGGCGATGATGATGACGACGACGGAGGCGATGACGACCATGCTGCTGCTGCTGCTGCTGCTGCTGCTGCTGCTGCTGCTGCTTCTGATGATGATGATGATGATGATGATGATGATGATGATGATGATGATGAATTTGACGATGACGACTATGACGAATATGACGACGACAACTATGACAACGACGACAACTATGACGACGACGACGACGACGACGTCGGTCTTAATGTGAGTGGGTATTTAGGGTGTTGCATATTTATTTTCAAACTTATGTTTAAACATATGTATACCGTATTAACATGTGATACATGAACCAAATCAATGGCATGCATGTCGCCATGGTGAACTGGATGAATTAACATTTAGTGAATGAAGTTCTTTGTGCCTCAATTGTTTGCTCGGGATTCTGTTTTTGCTTAACAGTAGCAGATAGGCCACAATAGCTCATTAACGGAGTTGTTCGGTTCCCCGTTGTACACCCATGGTAACTATGGACGTTCTGTTGAATGATAATATTCATTTAACTATTTATATGTCAGTCTCAAAACCACAAGACACCTATCCAGGAAAGCTGTTGAATGATTTGAAAATAATGCGACTGAAATCTGTTGCTGCCATAGTTGCTGCTCTCAGTTGAATTAGTTTTAAAATGTTAAATACAATATTACATTGACTAAGGCAACAACAACAACGACGACAACTGCATTCGTAATTGTGCCGATAGTGATGATGATGATTATGCGGATGATGATGATGATGATGATGATGATGATGATGATGATGAAGAAGAAGAGGAAGAAGAAGACGAAGAAGATGACGATGATGATGATGCATGGATTGGTAATCCTGTTGACAGTGACAGTGATAGTGACGACGACGACGACGACGACCACGACGACAACCACTACGACGACGACGACCACTACGACGACGACGACGACGACGACGACGACGGGTTAATTTGTGACTGTATTTAGCGTGTTACATATTTATTTTTCAGACTTACATACTTAACCCTTTCATGACTAAATTTGGTCACGAAATTCTAAATATTTGTTTTTTTTAATGTCCATTTGCAGGCCAACAGAAGACTATTCTTAGTAATTTACCATTGGAATGTCATTTCAGTGGGAAGTTATCAAAACTAGTCTTCTATTGGCCTGCAAATGGATATTCCTCAAGACCACCACAGAGCCCGGTTTTGGACGGCTTCGTCATGTAAGGGTTAACCCTTACCACTCTGATGTCAACATTTTTAATTTTCTAATTAAATTTAAAGATAAACTGGTATACCGTTTTTAACAAATTTAGTGGACGATGGTGCTGTCACGGCGACATGTACACCAGATTCTTCGCTACTGACACAGTAAAAGATAGAATATTGACATCAGAGTGCTAAGGGGTCCATACAGTAGGAAAAGGTGAATAAACAAACCAAATCAATAGCACCTACCATGACATACGATCTAAAAGGTTATCATGTCGGGCGATTCACGACTTGAATTTCTCGCGTGGATATTAACACAAATGCGCAGAAGTTTTAAAAGCGATATGAGATGCCTGTTGATTTCTGTACAATGTACCCAATATACAATCTCCTGACTTCATATTCGTTGTAAATATTGGACGCCATATTAGTTTAGTATATTGTCTGTACATGCCTGGATTTGAAGAAAATCTAAATTATGTTGCTTCTTGCTACATATTGTGTAACATTTATGGCAAGAACATATTGATTGACCTATGCAACAACAGCTTTGAGGTATTTAAATGATACTAATATATATGCTTGTACATCCATTTTTCTTACCAACATTCTCACCTGCACATGGGAGCAACATGTTCTTGTCGATCTTATTTCAAAACATTCAAAATCTTATATACTAGGAGGTCGAGGGGTTAATTCAAGCAATGCGAGTTATACGCTAACAACCATTTCAATCAACCATAGCCGAGTAGTTTGTAGAGTACAAATTAAACAGGTGTGCCCAAATAACCAAATGTTAAAATTATACATAATTTAATAATATTACGCTGAATCCTTGGTACATAATATGGCTTAGTTACTGCCGGAGTAATCAAACGGTTTCCATCACATTACTTTACATGCAGCTTTACTTGCAATTTATATTCTTGGCTTTTCCATTTGCCAATCGGTTTTCGTCTCTACTCATTTAGCGAAATTGATGAATGGTTGCTGTATTGTATAGACATCAACATTATAGTTCAATATTCAATCCTGTCAGATAAATGATTGTAAAATTGATGTTTAACCTTTCGATCCTCAAATTATTTGGATGTATGTATGTAGTTTTTATTATTGCCAAGCATTAGTTCTACGAACCATGTCTTTGACGACGCACTGCCACTAGGATTTAGTTCATTTATCATCTCGAATGTAAGTTTTACCTTTTTCAATTTTCAATCATAGCGGGGTTCGAACGAGTGAATTCCATGACACCTTCCTCCTAGCGTTTGGGAGGCGAGTAACCTACCACTTGACCAGCATCCAGAAAAGGACAAAAATCTTCTTTCACCAGTCTAGCTTTCAACCACCTGTCTTCAAGCCACACGAATTGACTGGAATTGAGGGTGTACATTTCAAATATTCTTATCTTTATTTTTCTGAGCTCCATTCTGCTATATCACCAGGCACTCGCAAGTGTGTACGTTTTTTATTATTGTCAAGCATTAGTTCTATGAACCCTACCATTGGCGATGCACTGGCACTAGAATATAGCTCATTCATCATCTGCAATATAATATTTACCTTTTTCAATTTTCACCTCGAGCAGGATTGGAACCAATAAATTCTGCGACACCTTCCACCTAGCATTTGGCAAGCGAGGAGCCTTGCCACTAGACCATCATCCAGAGGACAATAAGCCTTTTTCACAAGACTAGCTTTCAACCACCCGTCCCAACCACACGAATTGAAGGCAATTGGTGGTGTACATTCCAAATACCCTTACTTTTCCAATTGATGATATACATTCCAAATATTCTTACATTTACGCTTCTGAGATTCATTCTGCTATATCACTAGGCACTCGCAAGTTCACTGACCACAACTATGAGCCATTGCACCCGTTCTCAGGAGACCCCAGGCCATTACTAACACCAGTTAAAACAGCAGAACTTGAGAAGGCACGTAAAGCCATGCAAATGGACGTGCATCTGGACCTGATGGCATGCGTAATGAACTGTTCAAATATGCAAGTGATATTATATTAAAACCGGTCACACACCTAATCAATTCAGCTTTTATGCACCACCTTCCCATTGACGCTGTAGGCCAAGGTACCCTTTTCGCACTGTCCAAGCCCAAGAAGCCACACCCACCCTCCACCACCCCACCCCGCCCCCACCTAGCCAATTTCCGACCCATTGTTCTCCTCAACTGCATACGTAAAATCCTATCCAATGTTACTCTATGCCACATCCGCGAGCAAAGATCCTAGGTGTACTACGCCAGGCCAGTTGCAATGAAGATGAGCTACGACTAGTGAGAATACTGCTTGCAGACACCAAGCTGAGAGTACGAGTCAAGTCAGTGAAGTCTGTAGAATTTGAGACATCAATCGGCTCCTCACAGTCTATTTCCGGTGCTTTTCACCTGTTACCTTGCTGCTACATTGAAATCTGTTCGGGAAAGTTCCACAAGACCAACACCACAGCCCCTCCCGACGACGACGACGACGACGACAACCACTACGACGACAACGACGACGAAGATGACGACGACGACGACCGGTTAATGTGTGACTGTATTTAGCTTGTTACATATTTATTTTTCAGACTTATATACTTAACCCTTTCATGACTAAATTTGGTCAAGAAATTCTAAATATTTGTTTTTTTTAATGTCCATTTGCAGGCCAAGAGAAGACTATACTTGGAAATTTACCATTGGAATGTCATTTCAGTGGGAAGTTATCAAAACTAGTCTTCTATTGGCCTGCAAATGGATATTCCTCAAGACCACCACAGAGCCCGGTTTTGGACGGCTTCGTCATGTAGGGGTTAACCTTTACCACTCTGATGTCAAAATTTTTAATTTTCTAATTAAATTTAAAGATAAACTGTTATACCGTTTTAAACAGATTTAGTGGAAGATGGTGCTGTCACAGCTACTGTTGAAACATGTAAACCAGATTCTTCGCTACTGACACAGTAAAAGATAGAATATTGACATCAGAGTGCTAAGGGGTACACATGTCCATACAGTAGTAAAAGGTGAATAAACAAACCAAATCAATAGCACCTACCATGACATACGATCTAAAAGGTTATCTCCTACTTAATAAATATGTCGGGCGATTCACGACTTGAATTTCTCGCGCGGATATTATAACCAATGTGCAGAAGTTTTAAAAGCGATATGAGATGCCTATTGATTTCTGTACAATTTACCCAATATACAATCTCCTGACTTCATATTCGTTGTAAATATTGGACGCCATATTAGTTTAGTATATTGTCTGTACAGGCCTGGATTTGAAGAAAATCTGAATTATGTTGCTTCTTGCTACATATTTTGTAACATTTATGGCAAGAACATATTGATTGACCTATGCAAATACAGCTTTGAGGTATTTAAATGATACTAATATATATGCTTGTACATCCATTTTTCTTACCAACATACTCTGGGAGCAGTCATTCTCACCTGCACATGGCAGCAACATATTCTTGTCGATCGTGTTTCAAAACATTCAAAATCTTATATACTAGGAGGTCGAGGGGTTAATTCAAGCAATGCGAATTATACGCCAACAACCATTCCAATCAACCATAGCCGAGTATTTTGTAGAGTACAAATTAAACAGGTGTGCCCAAATAACCAAATGTTAAAATTATATATAATTTAATAATATTACGCCGAATCCTTCGTACATAATATGGCTTGGAGAAGTTACTGCCGGAGTAATCAAACGGTTTCCATCACATTACTTTACATGCAGCTTTACTTGCAATTTATAGTCTTGGCTTTTCCATTTGCCAATCGGTTTTCGTCTCTACTCATTTAGCGAAATTGATGAATGGTTGCGGTATTGTATAGGCATCAACATTATAGTTCAATATTCAATCCTGTCAGATAAATGATTGTACAATTGATGTTTAACCTTTCGACCCTCACATTATTTGGATGTATGTATGTAGTTTTTATTATCGCCAAGCATTAGTTCTATGAACCATGTCTTTGACGACGCACTGCCACTAGGATTTAGCTCATTTATCTTCTCGAATGTAAGTTTTACCTTTTTCAATTTTCAACCAGAGCGGGGTTCGAACGAGTGAATTCCATGACACCTTCCTCCTAGCCTTTGGGAGGCGAGTAACCTACCACTTGACCAGCATTCAGAAGAGGACAAAAATCTTCTTTCACCAGTCTAGCTTTCAACCACCTATCTTCCAGCCACACGAATTGACTGGAATTGAGGGTGTACATTTCAAATATTCTTATCTTTATTTTTCTGAGCTCCATTCTGCTATATCACCAGGCACTCGCAAGTGTGTACGTTTTTTATTATTGTCAAGCATTAGTTCTATGAACCCTACCATTGGCGATGCACTGGCACTAGAATATAGCTCATTCATCATCTGCAATATAATATTTACCTTTTTCAATTTTCACCTCGAGCAGGATTGGAACCAATAAATTCTGCGACACCTTCCACCTAGCATTTGGCAAGCGAGGAGCCTTGCCACTAGACCATCATCCAGAGGACAATAAGCCTTTTTCACAAGACTAGCTTTCAACCACCCGTCCCAACCACACGAATTGAAGGCAATTGGTGGTGTACATTCCAAATACCCTTACTTTTCCAATTGATGATATACATTCCAAATATTCTTACATTTACGCTTCTGAGATTCATTCTGCTATATCACTAGGCACTCGCAAGTTCACTGACCACAACTATGAGCCATTGCACCCGTTCTCAGGAGACCCCAGGCCATTACTAACACCAGTTAAAACAGCAGAACTTGAGAAGGCACGTAAAGCCATGCAAATGGACGTGCATCTGGACCTGATGGCATGCGTAATGAACTGTTCAAATATGCAAGTGATATTATATTAAAACCGGTCACACACCTAATCAATTCAGCTTTTATGCACCACCTTCCCATTGACGCTGTAGGCCAAGGTACCCTTTTCGCACTGTCCAAGCCCAAGAAGCCACCCCCACCATCCACCACCCCACCCCGCCCCCACCTAGCCAATTTCCGACCCATTTTTCTCCTCAACTGCATACGTAAAATCCTATCCAATGTTACTCTATGCCACATCCGCGAGCAAAGATCCTAGGTGTACTACGCCAGGCCAGTTGCAATGAAGATGAGCTACGACTAGTGAGAATACTGCTTGCAGACACCAAGCAGAGAGTACGAGTCAAGTCAGTGAAGTCTGTAGAATTTGAGACATCAATCGACTCCTCACAGTCTATTTCCGGTGCTTTTCACCTGTTACCTTGCTGCTACATTGAAATCTGTTCGGGAAAGTTCCACAAGACCAACCCCACAGCCCCTCCCTCCCGACGACGACGACGACGACGACCACTACGACGACGACGACGACGAAGATTACGACGACGACGACCGGTTAATGTGTGACTGTATTTAGCGTGTTACATATTTATTTTTCAGACTTACATACTTAACCCTTTCATGACTAAATTTGGTCAAGAAATTCTAAATATTTGGGTTTTTTAATGTCCATTTGCAGGCCAAGAGAAGACTATACTTGGAAATTTACCATTGGAATGTCATTTCAGTGGGAAGTTATCAAAACTAGTCTTCTATTGGCCTGCAAATGGATATTCCTCAAGACCACCACAGAGCCCGGTTTTGGACGGCTTCGTCATGTAAGGGTTAACCTTTACCACTCTGATGTCAAAATTTTTAATTTTCTAATTAAATTTAAAGATAAACTGGTATACCGTTTTAAACAGATTTAGTGGAAGATGATGCTTTCACAGCGACTGTTGAAACATGTAAACCAGATTTTTCGCTACTGACACAGTAAAAGATAGAATATTGACATCAGAGTGCTAAGGGGTACACATGTCCATACAGTAGTAAAAGGTGAATAAACAAACCAAATCAATAGCACCTACCATGACATACGATCTAAAAGGTTATCTCCTACTTAATAAATATGTCGGGCGATTCACGACTTGAATTTCTCGCGCGGATATTATAACCAATGTGCAGAAGTTTTAAAAGCGATATGAGATGCCTGTTGATTTCTGTACAATTTACCCAATATACAATCTCCTGACTTCATATTCGTTGTAAATATTGGACGCCATATTAGTTTAGTATATTGTCTGTACAGGTCTGGATTTGAAGAAAATCTGAATTATGTTGCTTCTTGCTACATATTTTGTAACATTTATGGCAAGAACATATTGATTGACCTATGCAAATACAGCTTTGAGGTATTTAAATGATACTAATATATATGCTTGTACATCCATTTTTCTTACCAACATACTCTGGGAGCAGTCATTCTCACCTGCACATGGCAGCAACATATTCTTGTCGATCGTGTTTCAAAACATTCAAAATCTTATATACTAGGAGGTCGAGGGGTTAATTCAAACAATGCGAATTATACGCCAATAACCATTCCAATCAACCATAGCCGAGTATTTTGTAGAGTACAAATTAAACAGGTGTGCCCAAATAACCAAATGTTAAAATTATATATAATTTAATAATATTACGCCGAATCCTTCGTACATAATATGGCTTGGAGAAGTTACTGCCGGAGTAATCAAACGGTTTCCATCACATTACTTTACATGCAGCTTTACTTGCAATTTATAATCTTGGCTTTTCCATTTGCCAATCGGTTTTCGTCTCTACTCATTTAGCGAAATTGATCAATGGTTGCTGTATTGTATAGACAGCAACATTATAGTTCAATATTCAATCCTGTCAGATAAATGATTGTACAATTGATGTTTAACCTTTAGATCCTCACATTATTTGGATGTATGTATGTAGTTTTTATTATTGCCAAGCATTATTTCTATGAACCATGTCTTTGACGACGCACTGCCACTAGGATTTATCTCATTTATCATCGCGAATGTAAGTTTTACCTTTTTCAATTTTCAACCAGCGCGGGGTTCGAACGAGTGAATTCCATGACACCTTCGTCCTAGCGTTTGGGAGGCGAGTAACCTACCACTTGACCAGCATCCAGAAGAGGACAAAAATCTTCTTTCACCAGTCTAGCTTTCAACCACCTGTCTTCCAGCCACACGAATTGACTGGAATTGAGGGTGTACATTTCAAATATTCTTATCTTTATTTTTCTGAGATCCATTCTGCTATAACACCAGACACTCGCAAGTATGTACGTTTTTTATTATTGTCAAGCATTAGTTCTATGAACCCTACCATTGGCGATGCACTGGTACTAGAATATAGCTCATTCATCATCTGCAATATAATATTTACCTTTTTCAATTTTCACCTCGAGCAGGATTGGAACCAATACATTCTTCGACATCTTCCACCTAGCATTTGGCAAGCGAGGAGCCTTGCCACTAGACCATCATCCAGAGGACAATAAGCCTTTTTCACAGGACTAGCTTTCAACTACCCGTCCCAACCACACGAATTGAAGGCAATTGGTAGGGTGCATTCAAAATATTCTTACTTTTGCAATTGATGATATACATTCCAAATATTCTTACTTTTACGCTTTTGAGATCCATTCTGCTATATCACTAGGCACTCGCAAATTCACTGACCACAACTATGAGCCATTTCATCCGTTCTCAGGAGACCCCAGGCCATTACTAACACCAGTTAAAACAGCAGAACTTGAGAAGGCACGTAAAGCCCTGCAAATGGACGTGCATCTGGACCTGATGGCATGAGCAATAAACTGTTCAAATACGCAAGTGATATTATATTAAAACCGGTCACGCACCTAATCAATTCAGCTTTTATGTACCACCTTCCCATTGACGCTGTAGGCCAAGGTACCGTTTTCGCACTGCCCAAGCCCAAGAAGCCACCCCCACCCTCCACCACCCCACCCCGCCCCACCTAGCCAATTGCTGACCCATTGTTCTCCTCAACTGCATACGTAAATTCCTATCCATTGTTACTCTATGCCACATCCGCGAGCAAAGATCCTAGGTGTACTACGCCAGGCCAGTTGCAATGAAGATGAGCTACGACTAGTGAGAATACTGCTTGCAGACACCAAGCTGAGAGTACGAGTCAAGTCAGTGAAGTCTGTAGAATTTGAGACATCAATCGGCTCCTCACAGTCTATTTACTGTTACCTTGCTGCTGCATTGAAATCGGTTCGGGAAAGTTCCACAAGACCAACGCCTCAGCCCCTCCCCCCCCCCCACCACCGATACTCAGTATGCGATGGAATATGCTGACGATGTGGACTTCATAGACGTGGAAAGGAAACCTCTTGACGAACTTCTCCCAATAGCTCCAAGCAAACTTAAAATATTAAGAATCTCTTTATGAATGAATCCAAAACGTTCACCCACATACATTGGTCTACAAAGCATGAACCTAAAGAAAATAACGATCCACTTCGTGGCGACAAACCATGGAGGAAATGTGCAATCATGGGCTCACTACTCTGCAGTACTGCTGACAGTGCTGCACGCTGCTTCATGGAGAACATAGCTTTGCAGTCCTTCTGGAAGCTATGGATTCGCAGATCAAATAAATCCTTGATAAAAAGGCTACGTGTATGCAATGCAACCTGCGTAACATTGGTGCTGTATAACTAATAACAGCTGGGCATCTCCAAAGGCAGCTCTAGACAAACTCGATGCCTGCCAACGCAAAGACCTACGCACTATCACTGGACACTGATGGCCAGACAGCATAATTTCCAATGATGCACTATACGATATGTGTAATACCTCGCCGCTGTCTGTAAATGTCGCCCAGCAAAAATGGTCCATATTTGGCCATGTGTTAAGGATGCCAGGATAGACATGAGCACAGAGAGCCTTGGACTTCTCCCTACTCAGAGCCAGCAAATACAAAGTCAGGAGAGGACGCCATTGCATAAATCTGCTAAGCGTGCTACTAGGTGACCTCAAGAAAGCAGGACTCGTTATACTCAGATCAAGAATGAACCTGAAGAAGCTAAGGATTTCGGCTGAGGACAAGACACGGTGGTCTAAAGAGAAGGCCTGATTGCAGCTGTAGGATGTTTCTACTAATACAGCCGCAGAATACAGTAATCATCTTACAATCCGCTCAGGACGAAAATTGAAAAAGGTAAAAATTACGTTCCAGATGATGGATGGGCTATATCCTAGTGCCAGTGCGTCGTTAAAGACAGTGTACATAGTCCTAATGCTTGACAATAATAAAAATAACTCCATATTTGCCAGTGCCTAGTGATCTAGCAGGAGGGATCTCAGAAAAACGTAAACGTTAGCTAGCTGCTATGTACACCATCAAAATTCCATGTAATTCGTGTGGTTGTGAGACGGTTGGTTGAAAGCCAATCCGGTGAAAGAGGATTTTTCTCCTCTGGATGGTGGTCCGGTGGGAGAGATACATACCACTCGACCAGCGTCCAGAGAAAATAATCCTCTTTCACAGGACTAGCTTTCAAGTACCCGTCTCATAGCCTTACGAAATGACTGAAATGAATGGTTTACATTCCAGATATTGTTACTTTTACGTTTCTGAGATCCATTCTGCCAGATCACTAGGCACTTGCAACTATGTAGTTTTTTTTTATTAATGTCAAGCATTAGTTCTATGAACCCTGCCATTGATGACGTACTGGCACTAGGATATAGCTCGACCCGAGTGGGTTTGGAACCAATAAATTTTGCGACACCTTCCTCCTAGCGTTTGGGAGGTGAGGAGCCTACCACTAGACCAGCATCCAGAGGGCAATAATCCGCTTTCACCGGACTAGTTTTAAACCAACCATCTCAAAGCAATACGAATTGACTGGAATTTCTGGTGTACATTCCAGATATTCTTAATTTTACGATTCCAACACGTTTAAAACGTGGGCGAAGCTAACCTAGAAGCCGGCAGGGTATAGCATAGTGTAGCACGGACCGACTGGATGGGTACTGCCCATCCCAGGGGAGCTGGGTACGGAATGGCCACTCGGGATTCGCTCAAAGCACGTCCCCTGGGTAGGATAGTGAGCGTACATAAGCCCTATAAGAAAGGTTTTCGCTAAAGTCCAATAAAACGTGTGGTGCGCATGCGCGCGTCTCAGAGCTTCCCTGACAACACGTCATGGAATTGGAAACGAATGCATGCCTATAATGTACCGAGTGGGTACTAGTAAAAACCTTTACTTATTCCGTTCTCGTTGTTCTTGGTATCCATCTGGACCAGAATAAAACGAGCTTTCTAGAACTGTTAAC
The DNA here is from genome assembly GCA_034401795.1 of Chaetoderma sp. LZ-2023a. Lineage (NCBI taxonomy): Eukaryota > Metazoa > Mollusca > Caudofoveata > Chaetodermatida > Chaetodermatidae > Chaetoderma > Chaetoderma sp. LZ-2023a. The sequence goes on along the minus strand of CM067372.1, from coordinate 164,695,916 downwards.
TATTTCAATATCGGCCCAGAAATGGCTGAGTTATCTGCGACAATCCCCTTAAATTATCGTTAAAATATTGCTTTTGACGTCGTAATCGCGTGTATGCATAAATAGATCTAGAATGTTCTAGAACGTGGTAAATACGTCACTGATCCAGCTGCACGCTGATTGGCCACTGCTCGGCCGCTGATTGGGTGAGACATCTGCCTTTGACGTCACGAAAAGAGGTGAAAAATCGAGAATCAGGAGCATCACCGTTGTGGAAACCATCAGGAGGATGGATGTAACTGCTGACCTACAAGTGATTTTCACATCAACCGGTGTTTTACAGATCCCAGCACATCTGGGGTGGTAGGACGTCCTCGGCTTCCAGCAGTTTTTGGACACCCCTGGGATGTGATTCTATGGAATTAAGAACTTACGGTGATTCTTGGTGGATGACTCGCCAGATCTGCCAACCACGCTGAAAAATGGACTTCAATCTCTGCACTGCATGCCGTGTGTGTTTAATTAACTTTTTGACCACAATCTGGTGGAACTTTGCTGGGTGCACCGCAAGAGCTATGCGATGCATCCTGTACCATGTTCCAATTTATGTAACTGCCTAATGTTATATACAGCCCTCTCTGTTAATGGGCAACCTTCAACTTTACTACTTCCGTCGCCGGACGGACAACTTTCTCACTTCCGTATACAGTGTATACTAATTACAAAGATTATCTAATAGACATTTCTTCACTGCTCTGTTTCACTGTTCTGAGTGTGTTCCGTGGCTATCCTCTCTGGAGCCTACGGAGATCAGCTGCGGAAATCTGCCTGCAGAAATCTCTCCATCTTCAGAAAACATGTCGACTCGCGCTAAGAATATGTTAGCACCTCAATTTCAGTAACCTAGTAGCCTGTTCCGTCCCGATGACTATTAGGTACTCAAGTAACTATACTATTGTATTTTTAATTATCAGTTCCGTATATTGTACTGATGACTAATAGGTAACTTACCGGTCTCAAGACCGCAATGTATAATTTATGTTTCATTGTGTATATTATCCTTGTTTACAGTGGGTGCTTTCAATTAGCCGCACTGTTTAAGGTTATCATTCTGTGGTATTTAGATACTTCATTTAATTACATTCTACTTATTGCATTGGTTAGTTGCATATGGCAGTTAGCCATCTAGTTAATATGTTTTGTTTAATTGTAAAACACTTTGGACCGCAGTACGCTAGGAAATACAACAGCAACAGATATATCTGCATCACTTATTTCCCGCCATCATCAATTTTACACTGAGGTCACTGACGGTGCTCTAATTGTTTGAGCCTGGCATGTTACTGACTAACCTTACTATTCAGCTGGATAGGATGGGTTAAAGTCGTTAGGGACAATTTCTTTATTTAGATACATATAGTGTCGGCCTCTTTTCCGGTTATTGCGGTAATGTAGCTCCGTTCTCCAGCAAGTTTGTGTAAAATTGCCCAATTACCTATATGGCCTCAACTATATTAAGTTATTGTCTATTTCCACGACCAGCCGCATAGCTTATTAATTGTTTGGACTTCCCACCAGCACGTTGATCGGATCCGACCCTGGGAAACTATCGGAGGTTTCCGAGCGGTGATGGTTAAAGTGCTGATTTACATACACCTCCCCCATATCGTCAGATACTCGTAAGCCCGATAACCCTGCCAATGAAGGAAGCACTGCGAAAACATATGGTTATAAATGTGAATTAGTTAGTTTATTTACCGGCCCGCAGTGCATATTTGGGCATATTGGAGCTTAACCCTAACGACAGGTCAACTGTTAGATCTGTAGCACGTAGTGACGGACGAGATGCGGCTCTCCATCCAATTCCTTGCGTTGTCTGGATGAAGCATTGAAACTCGTCACGCCCTCCCGGGAAGGGTGCTCGCAATGGATATCCGTCTCTCCAACCCCACCATAAAAACATGTCAGGAATCAAAACCTGCTTGTGTGAAACGTAGGCCATGTCCAGGTGATGTTTTATGTGGTTGCGGGACAAGGTGGCCGGATTTTCATAGAATGTGGATGCCTTGTGTCGTAACATATACGCACGCTGTCCTTGGAGGTAGATGCTAACCCAGGTGCCCTACGGGAAGCAAGGCGTCTGCGCCCATTGGACAACTATATCTAAAGTCAGGTAGAGATTCATGCCACTTGCGGCCAAAACTAGTTTCTGTTTCTAACAACTAAATGAAATGCTAGACGGTAGCAGAAGGCCCACATAAATAAAGCGGCATCTACCAATACATTATCTTCGGAAATACATAAGATGGTGACTTGGGAATTCTTCGGAAATCGTTCGTTCCGTCTTCACGTAAACCAGTATGCATCACATTAATTATTGTTTCACTAAGATCTTGACTTAAGCATGTTTCTGGTGAACAAAAGAGTGGCCCTTTTTGCAAGATCTTTCCTCCGCTTCGGCGTTGAAGGCATTTTCCTGTGACGGAGGCCCGCCCGAGGCACATACCCCTCGCAACAACAATATTTTCTTTGTGTGGGTTAGGGGTGTATTAGTTTATATTAAACTGCCTAATGGCTTCGTTGCGGATGCTGCTCTTCCGGAGATACCTTCGTGGATTCAAGAACCGGCGACACCACGTGGAAAGAACACCAGATGGCTCCATGTTGTGTATTATTGTGTGCTCATTTACTGTCAAACGATTCACCTTGTTTGCATAATATATAAATATTTCTACTGTTTAATAATAATAATAATAATAATAATAATAATAATAATAATAATAATAATAATAATAATAATAATAATGATGATGATGATGATGATGATGCTGATGTTTACGATGATGATGATGATGATGCTGATGATGATGATGATAATAATAATAACAATAATAATAATAATAATAATAATAATAATAATAATCTTTATTTAAAGAGGGTATACATCGTCAGTAAACTGATACGTGCAAGGTCATACACGGTCATTCCAGCACGCACGCAGGCACACACGCATATATATATGTGCCCAGGGGCCAGACTATTTCTAGATTTATATGTCATAATACCCATTTTCATTTGCATTCTTTTACTTAAATTTGTCCAGTTTAATGTTTCATATAGTTGTGCAGACGGTGTCCTGTAAGGCATGTCTAATATCACCCTAGCAGTCCGTTTTTGTAGTTTTTCTAATCTATCCAATAATGTAGGTGAAGACGGGCAAAATACAATGCTACAATAATCAATGTGTGAAAGGATATACGACTTATAGAAAAGCTTTCGTTGCTCAATTCTAAGATAATGTTTATTTCTCTGTATAATATAAATCAAGGACGAAATCCTTTTACAAAGTTTGCCTATATGTTCTTTCCATGCATGCGTATTATCTATATATACTCCTAAAAGTTTGTCAGATTCCACAACATTTAAGCTTCCACGATTTGTAGGGAATATAACATTATTATTTATTTGTTTCAATTTATGCTTAGTTGCTAACATCATAAACTTAGTTTTGTCTGTATTTAACAACATTTTACTATTTACACACCATTCTTCTACCGACTTCATACCGTTGATTAGATTTTCTTGAATTTCAGCGAGATTTGAGCTAGCAGCATGCATAGTTGTGTCATCAGCATACATATCCATAAGATGGTTGACACACATGGGTAAATCATTAACATATAAAATGAAACAGAAGTGGCCCTAAAACTGAGCCTTGTGGTACTCCTGTATCGATGGACAGTGGTTTAGAATTCTTTCCAGAATTTGAAACGTATTGTTGTCTGCCATTTAAATATGAAGAAAACCACTTTAATGTATTATAGCTGAATTTGTAAATACTTAATTTTTGTAATAGGATGTTATGTTTGACAAGATCAAAGGCTTTTAAAGTCAATCATTATAGAACCAATAAGATCGCCGTTATCTATCGAAAAGCGCCATCTTTCCACTAGATTTAACAATGCAGTTTCACAGGAATGGTTAGGTCTGAATCCTGATTGCGACGCCACTAATACATTATACTTGGTTAAAACATATTAAATATGATCATGTATGTGTCATTCAATACGCTTAGAGACAATGGGTGATATAGAGATAGGCCTATAATTGCTAATATTGGTTTTTGAATCAGATTTATGTAGAAGCTTTACCTTTGCACATTTCCACATTTTGGGGAATTCTCCCGTAGCTATGTTTTTGTTTATAATAAGTGTAATTAAGGGCGCAATTATTGATGCTTCAGCTTTGAGGAAGTGCGCGTTCAATTACATCGTAACCAGATGACTTATTTATGTGTAAGTTGCTAAGTTCTCTGGACACATATTCAACAGTTATATCTGGAATTCGAAGCTCTATATGCCCTGGAACTTTATTAAGAACATGATCTGCTAGCTTATCAAATGCCATTGGCCTTTGTTTTATCATGGAGTGTGTCAGTTTTGACGCGAGTGTACTGAAATATATATTAAAATGTCCAGATTGCATTTGTGGGTTTTGAATTTCACTTCCATTTTCATCACAGATTATTGAAGGTAATTTGTTTTCCTCGGGATTTATGTGTTTTAGAATTTTCCATATATTAGCCGGATTATTTTTGCCTGCTTCTAATTTATTTGCAAAATGATCTCGTTTAGATGCTTTAATCAAATACGCAACTTTTTGCTTTAACATTTCAAAATTCAACATATTTCCTGCGTTTTTATGATAATCCCTTTTTCTCATTGTTTGTAAAATTTCTCTGCTCATCCATCCCGGTTGACATACACGTTTAACTATAATGTTGATGAATTGTGCATACCAAAAATCAAGCGCTTGATCAGGACTACCTAAATAACCTATAGAACGCCAATCAGATACAAACAGGTCACTAAGGAACTTAGCTTCATTAAAGCTTTTGATGCTCCTGTATTTAATAAGTTGGTGCGATTTTGAGTTTTGAATGGTTTACATTTGCGTACAGCGAATATTGGATAATGGTCACTTAGTGCCAAAGAGCCGACATGTGACGATTGAATTTTGTCTTTATCTGTGACATGCACATGGTCTATCAGTTTAGATGTTTTCTCAGTAACTCTGGTTGGATTACATATAAGTTGCTCTAAATCAAAATGTTCAATTAAAGACCGCCATTTATGATTATCTGCTTTAATAAGGTCGAAATTAAAATCTCCTACAAGTATACTATCTGAGTTTTCGGATTATACCTTTTCTAACATAGCTTCAAATTCATCAATCCAGATAGCGGGTGAATCAGGGGGTCTATAGACACAGCCCAATAGGAAAGGCTTAAAGGGTCTAATTTCAATCCATAGAGTTTACAGATCTTCGGTTTCAAAATTTAGTTTCCTCACATATGAATAGTTATCAGCTATATATAGTACAATTTTTTTATTCCGCCTTTTTATTTGTTCGCGATTAGCCCGAAGACAAAAATGCCAGTGAAATACAGGCTTGGGATGCCAAGAGGGCCTTATTAGGGCAAACATTTTACGTGTGAACGGATATGATTTTCTAGATAGGTTGGCGGCCATCTTGGATTTTGCGGAAAATTTTCCAGCGTTTTTAAAAATCTTCTCCAGAACCACTGAACAAAATGAGGTGAAATTTTATCAGAAGAAGCGAAGAGTGGGTCCCTATGAAGTTTGTTCAAGATAAGTTAATAGCATGAAAAACGTGGATTTCCGTATGGACCAATCAGAATCAAGCTTTCTGGCGGCCATGTTGAATTTTTTATTTAATGGATTTTGATGCCCAAATTGGGCATATATATGTTTTTCGGGTCGATAAATCCAAATCTGTAATTTTAGAATTTGTTCGATCGATGGTTTGGCTGCCATCTTGGATTCGTTTCTCGCCAAATTCCACATAGTAAAGCAATTGGAAATTTAAAATGCCTTCTCCTCAGAAACCCACTGGTGGATTTCAATTATGTTTTGCAGGAAACATCGTAAGGTCAGAGAGATCTGATTTTGTTCAAACAACGCTGGCCGGCCTATTAGGACGGCGGCCATTTTGGATTTTGTAGTATTTCGGGAAACGTTTTTAAAAGTCTTCTCCTTTGAAACCACTTGGCTGATTGATTCAAAACTCATGAAATATCATCTAGGGAATCGGCTGAACCAAGTTTCGCCAAGAGAATTTGATTAGCTGAAAACTTGGGAGGCCATCCTGAATGACCTAGTTTTCGTGAAAATGACTTCTTCTCCAGAACCTCTAAACGGATTGGGCCGAAATATGTCTGGTATGATTAGGAACAGAGGTGCATTACATGTTTGTTTAAGAGAAATTGATACGTCAAAAACCATGGGCACCATCGACCAATCAAAATTTAGCATGATTGGCGGCCATTTTAAATTTTTTAATTTGTTGAAATGTGAAGCCGAAATTGGTTTTACATAGGTTTTTAATTCTTTTGATTCCAAATTTGTCATTTTCAATACTGTCGGACGAACGGGTTGACGGCCATCTTGGATCGTTTTCCCGCCAAAATTGGAGAATTGAATTGTCGTCTTCTCAAGAAGAACTGGGGCGATTTCATTTATATTATTTTTACTGCCGTTGTTGACACACAATTGTTTGTTTTTCAAATGAACATTCAATGATGGGTAGACTGGTCAGATAAAGAAGATTTCTACTGTAACCTTCTCACATAATTCCATAAAACTGACAGCATTAATCCAACTTGATCAAATCTAAGAGGCTATTTAGGCTCTAAGCCACCTATAGGAGCTGGCTCAGATAAAGTTCTCGTCTTAACGACCGCAATGCTAGCTGCCCCCCCCCCACCCCCCTGCATTGCCGCTTGTGGCTATATTTATTATTATTATTATTATTATTATTATTATTATTAATATTACAACCATTATTATTATTATTATTATTATTATTATTATTATTATTATTATAAATTGTTCCATATCTCTAAATTAGTATGGATAGACATACCGGTGACACTAATTGGTGGGATGACACCGTGTGGTTCAATCTTGGCGGCAATGTTCGCACGGCCCCACTGGAACTTCAGTGTTCCACCGGCTCTCATTTCAGTTTTCTTTATTTCACTCTGTCCGTTATTACACGGAATATGAGGGTACATAAATCAATAAACATTTGACGGTAGAGATCTGTATACATGAGAGTACTGCAATTATTATTATTATTATTATTATTATTATTATTATTATTATTATTATTATTATTATTATTATTATCATCATGATTATGATGATGTTGATGCCGCCGCTTAAGGAGTAGCAGTAGCAGCAGCAATAGCAGCAGCAGTAGCAACAGCAACAGCAGCAGCAGTAGCTGTAGCAGTAGCAGTTGTTGTTGTTGGTGTTGTTGTTGTTCTTTTTGTTGTTGTTTTTGTTGTTGTCGTTGATAACAAATTTATTGTTGTTGTTGTTCTTGTTGATCATGTTGATGTTGATGTTGTTGTTGTTGTTGTTGATGTTGTTCTATTGCTTTTTGTTTTGAAAATCGTAAGTATTTACACATCCTGCTTAGTATCGGTCTATTACATATTGCGAATAGACCTTTGGTTTTTTCAAATGTATTCTCCCTTATATAATAATGAGGTATATATCGGTGTCTTTCTCTCACATATTTCTGACAGTGGAAGAGAAAATGGATTTCATCTTCTATAACATTGCATATACTACAGAGGCGCTCATTGCGTTCTATTCCGATCCATCTCTTTGTCTCAATAGCGAGTTGGTGATTTAGCGTACGAAAGTGGCAGAATGTTATGGCGTCCCTGTATGGGAGTAATTTTAGGTATTTCTCGGGCTCAAAATTCGATTTAATTTGTTTATAAAACGTCAGTCGCGATGATTCGGCTAATGTTCAAGACCATTTTTCTATATATTGTTGTTCTAAAATATGTTTGGTTTGTTTTAGTAATTGTTTAGTATTTATTTGCTCTGTCTCAAATAAACTTAGTTGACCTGTGCTCTCCAGAATAGATTTAATAGTTTCAACCCATTTAAACCGTTTATTTTGTTGTGTCATGTAATCCGTTGCTAACAAGTATAAGATGGATGATAGTTGGCCGTAACCCATATTTACAAGTCCCGCCCAGAAGCGAATCATATTGCATTTAATTGTAATTTCCAGTGGAAAAAAACCAAATTCCCCACAGATCATTACGTTTGGAGTGCTTTGTTTTAAATGAAGTACATTTTTAAAAAACTTTAATTCACACGTTTCTATATGGGCATAATTTTCAAAACCCCAGATTTCTGAACCGTAAAGTAGAATAGGTGATATCATTGTGTCGAATAACACAGCTACCAAGTCGATCGGGATGTCGTGCTCTCTAGTCTTCTTTAGTAGAGAATATATAGCTTTAGTGCCTTGTTTTACATTTCTTGCTTTGCAGCTTGTGAATGTTCCATTGGCTTTAAGGAGATCCAAGATACAGATACTCACTGACTACTTCAAGCTCCTGGGCTACAATATAAAAGGTTTGGTTTGAGTTTGTCTTGCGTTTAGAGAAAATCATTGTTTTTGTCTTGCTGTAATTTATTTTAAGTTTCCATTCATCGCAATAATTTTTGAAGACGTTTAGAGCACTTTGTAACCCATCCGGAGTCTCTGCCCTTAAAACTGTATCATCAGCATATAATAGGACTATAAGATTTAAAAATAAATGCAAATGTTCTTCTGCTAGATTATTCATTGATAGAAGCCCAGGCATATTATTCAGATTAAAAAATTCGTCCATGTCATTTAAAAATATGGCAAATAGAAATGGAGAGAGGTTTTCCCCATGCCTAACACCTATATTACACATAAAATATTCAGATTTTTGCTTGTTGTAGCTAACGAAGGATTTTATGTTTTGATACATATTATATATGAGATTAAAACACTTTCCAGATATATTAGATTTTAAAAGCCTTCTCCAAAGGCCCGCCCGCCAGACCGTGTCAAATGCTTGTTTAAAATCAATAAAACAGCAAAATAATTTTTCCCTTCGGCTTGTTGGATTCTATGATTAAATAAAGTGAAAAGATGTTGTCAATTGTGGATCGGTTTTTTCTAAAGCCTGTTTGCGATTCTGATATAATGTCGTGTGACTCTGCGAAATTCTTCAATCTGTCATTTAAAATTGATGTGAATAATTTCCCAAGGCAGCTTAGTAAGGTAATCGGGCGGTAATTTGCTGGATCAGAGGGTTCACCTTTGTTTTTATAAATTGGAATACTTTTTCCAATTAGCCACTCCTCAGGTACCTTGCCATGATCGAAAATTATGTTAAATAGTTTTTCATAAATTGGTAGCATAATATCGGCTGTAGATTTTATATACTCATTATAAACATTATCCTCACCAGCTGCTTTGTTATTTCCTAGTTTAGCGATTTTGTCAAGAATTTCACACCGAGTTATTGGTTTATCTATATCTGGGCAGTCTAATATGTCTGCATCTAAAATTACATTTAGTTCTCCATTGTGTACACCCTGGTTTACAGATTGAAAGTGAAGTAATAGTTTCTCCAGTTCTATTTTAACGTGTGTGTCGTTTTTCTGCGATTTGTTGTTCAAGATTTTCCAGAATGCTTTCGTGTCCCAATTTTGCAGTTCTCATAGTTTGTTGTGAAGTTTAAAGCGAGCCTTTTGTGAATGTATTCGAATTTTTTTTTCTTGTATGCTTTACTTGCACTTATCAATTGTAGTTTGTTTTGTTCGGGTGTGTGTATATTATAGGCTTTCTTACTATTATGATATGATTTTCTTGCTTCCGCACACTCTCTTCCAAACCAAGCTTTATTGTTTTTCCGCTGCCTTCATTGGTAAACCTTTTTCTGTCCAACTGTTTCTTCTGCGCTCGCCAAAAATAGATTTACAATTAATTTGTTTACATTATTTAAGTTTTGCTGAAAATCCCCATTTTCTATTTCTATTAACCACTGCTTAATTTGATTAATGCTTTCAGTGTTAAGGCTTGCAATGAAGATGTCTTTTTGTCTACCACCCATCTTATCGCTTTTGTATTATTATTATTATTATTGTTACTATCACTATCATCATCATTATTATTATTATTATTATTATTATTATTATTATTATTATTATTATTGTTACTATCACTATCATCATCATTATTATTATTTTTATTATTTTTATTATTATTATTATTATTATCATCATCATTATCATTATTATTAATCTTTAAAATCACTGCGCAATGTATGTCTGAAAGAAGTGGATCGAAGTCATTGACCTCAAAATCACGGATGATTTCAATAAAATTGGTATTTCCGATAGCGTAATCGAGTAGACTATTATGTGTCGTTGTTGCCCTTCCTATTAATTTATCTTTCCCTACTCTCCCGTTAATGATGAACAGATTACAATTTTTACAAAACTGAATCAGCTTTCTTCCGTTATTGTTGATTCTACCTTGACATTGGCTACTTCTTTCCTTGTGTATGCCCAATTTTAACGGTTGCAGCAATTCGACATTGGGAGCATAGTCTATACCGAAGTGGTCGAGAGTAAAATCGGCAAACTCTGAGTAATCACACTCAGTGCCAGATTTAGCATTAAAGTCTCCTATTAGCCCAATCGTTTTGAATCTTCTACTGAAATTCTGAATGTCATGCTGTATTTTGTCGAATTCTTCGTTAGTGTGATAACGAGAGGAGTCGGGTGGTATATAAACGAACCCCAATAGGATATCCTCGCCATGCTTAGTTATGTCTTTGCTAATAGATATCCACAGTACTGCATTGTGTTCTACGTCACAGTTTACTTTTTGGATATATTTTTCAAATTTTTTTTTATTAGAACCCCAATCCCCCCACCAGAGTTTAAGTTTCTAGTTCGTAGGTTTGTCAGTAAAAGATAGCCGTCTATAGCAACATGATCTAGTTCGAATATTTTTAATTCATTAATACCAGTTATGTCATGTGCATTTATAAAACTGAGAAATTCAGGGATCTTAATCTTTGATCTAATCCCGCAGACATTTATACATGCGATATGCAAGAAGTCACCTCTACTGCGTTTGCAGTTATCACTGTATGCAATTTCAATATTATCATCGCTGCATGTGTTGTTGTTGTTGTTGTTGTTGTTCTTGTTGTTGTTCTTGTTGTTGTTGTTGTTGTGGTGGTGGTGGTGGTGGTGGTGGTGGTGGTGGTGGTGGTGGTGGTGGTGGTGGTGGTGATGGTAGTTATGATGGTTGTGATGGTGGTTGTTGTTGTTGTTGTTGGTGTTGCAGTTGTTGTGGTTGGTGTTGGTGTTGGTGTTGTTGTTGTTGTTGTTGTTGTTGCTGTTGATGTTGCTGTTGCTGTTGCTGTTGTTGTTGTTGTTGTTGTTGTTGTTGTTTTTGTTGTTATTGCTGTTACTGCTGCTGCCGTTGCTGCCGTTGCTGCCGTCGCCGCTGTTGTCGTTGTCGTTGCTGTTGTCGTTGAGCCTGGCGTGGTTGGGTGCAGAAGGAGTGTTGTAGGTGTTGATTGATGCAGCATAGGAAGTATTGATCAGTATAGTAGTTGGGATAATTGAGCAATTTATATGAATAGTTGCATGAGTGGCAGCAGCATTTTTAGTGGTGGCATCAGCAGAGATAGTTGGGGAAGAAAAAATAAAACTATCAGAATCACAGGTAGTAGGTGATGTAGAACAAGCATTCACGGTACCATATTTGGCTGTTTGGGGATCACTACTTTCATAACCGCTATCATATTGATCGTCTTTTCCATGGTGATGATGGTGATGATGATGACGATGATGATGATGATGATGATGATGATGATGACGATGATGATTATTATTATTATTATTATTGTTATCATCATTATTATTATTATTATTATTATTATTATTATTATTATTATTATTTTTATTATTATTATTATTATTATTATTATTATTATTAACGATAGTGATGATACGAGCAGCTGTAGTTAGATTAACTCCAATAGTGGTAGCAGTTTTCACAGTTTGATTTTGCGCCCAGAGGAGGCTATACACACGTTCGAATACGCGATTGAATGCAGGTGAACAGTTCGGCGATTGAAGGATTCTTTCCCCGCGAGACCCCTATGCGTTTGACTGTCTGTTTTGCCATGGATTTGGCCTCCGGTTCTGTTGTTGAGCATATTCTGGTCTAGATTGTGGATTATAGGTAGAAGATGGTGTGTATAACTGTCCATTTATATAAAGCTTGTCGCGAACTATTTTTGCCGTGTCGTTGTGACCTCTCGCCTCCATCATTACAGGTATTAGATGCCGTCTTTTTTTCGCGAATCTCGTACGGATACTGTTGTATAACCGAGAAATCTGACCGGCGTAATTTCTCAAATGCTAGTTGTCGAATATACTCATGATCTTTGTATTGTAGAAAACGAGCTATTAACGGTCTCGGCTTATTGCCTGTTGCGCGTGCTTTCCATCTCTATGCACGTTTTGTACCGCTATAGCATTGTTAATACCTAAATGTGTCGAGAGAAAGTCATTTAGAACTGCGCGTACGCGTCTTCTCCGTAGCGCTCCGCAAGACCAAGAAATAACAGATTGTATTTCATTGATCTTGCTTCGTGGTCAATGACACGGTCTTTGATAAGTTCATTTTCACGTTCAATGTCTCTATTTTGCTGTTTTAATTGTGCTATTTCCTCCCTCATTGCTGCCATGCCGTCACCATGAGAAAAGATTGTAGCCTCTTGCTGACCAGACCTGCACTCCAGCTCTGTCACTCGATGCTCCATCCTTTCCATGCCTGAGCGAAAGTCTATGACATGTTGCTCTATTGTCTCTAGTCTGTTTAGCGCGTCACACATCCTGGATTGAGTTTCAGTAAGACTGTTCATCTGCAGTGATAGCCTTTCAATTGATCCCATTATTGTATTAAACGCAGTGTTGTGTATGTCGCGATCACTTGGTGGGCTTTGCAGCTGTGTATTTAAGCACATTCGGTATCTAGGGTTAAAATCGGTCCTTGGACTGAACCCCTGTCTAGATGCACACCTTTGATCTTGTAGTTCTACGTGGCCTAGAGTTCCAGGATATACACCAGTGTTCATTGTTACAGTACCAGGTAGACATTGAGCATGTGACATCACGTATTGGTAAGTTGGTTGTGACGTCATGGCCGTTGATGTCGTTACTGTTGTACACGTATCACTGGGCACAGATGCGGTTACGGTTTGAGGTATGGCTAAGTTTGTTAGTGGACCTATAGGTGGCTGGGATATAGTATCTGAGGTTGGCGATCTCCACAGAACGGTATTCGCGTCGCCAATTGCATTTATAACACTGTTATTGAACGCGAAGTTTGTGTTTGGTGAAGATATTGGCGGTTGAATAGGCACTTGCCCACCCATAGGTGAGGTGGACGCTTTACGTTTGGTCGCTACATACGGGTCTGTCATGTCCCTACTGGCACCGTCTAATAGTAAGACATTGGCTGTTTGTTCACTGGTCATTCTACTGCCTACGCTCAATAACACTGCTGAAAGGTTGGCAAGTAAGTATATTGTGAAAAACAACTCACCACTCAGGTCGCACTGGGTTGACTTGTCCCTATTTAGGCCTATTTGCGCGTCTATTCAAATACTGAGTTATTTATGTTTTTCACTCACGGATTCTCAATAGAAATGTAGGTTATAGACTTTGACCACAGATATCCATAATAATTGGCACCGTAAAACACATAAATCATACACAAGCGTGTCAGGCGAACTCTCAACTGTATTTTCTTCAATAAATATCTGCAGTGTAAGCGTGCTACACATTAAAAGGAACTGAAATATTTCACTACTGAAAGTTGACTTGTCGACTCTACCGCCACCAAGCTGTGGTCTAGAAGTCGGTCTTTGTATTTCTCGAAGAGACGTCATATGGGATCCGCAACCCCGAGATCAGCAGCTAACCAGCCACCCCGTTCATCGTGCATTTGCGGTGTGATGGGCAGAAATGTCATGGCGGGCCAGTACGTAACCCCTCGAGCTACCATAGAAATGTATCACTAAATTATCGATTGTCAGTCTTTTCGACCCATGTGCACACATCCTCCACCCACATGTGGATATTATATTTATTCATCTGCCATACAATGTTTAATTTGAATTTTCCACTCAATTTATTTCATATGGTCTTGAGAAAATCGATGGGAAATCCACGTAACCACAACTCACACCAGCGATGATAAATTTTTTTTATAAAAGCAAGCTCTCCTCAGACACCGGCATCGCTTGTGAAGAGGTGTCTGCAAAGTCTACAACAAGTTCAAAAGCATTATTCAGGTAAGCTTGACTATACATAATATGGTTATTAAGTTATATTAAAATTGCTTTATCTTTTTACCAGATATTTTACTTTTTTAAATATTGCTGTAAAATATGCAGTCATATTTCCTTACACAATGGACCTTTCCAGTTTCAGCTATGCCCCGCCCAGCTGTAGCTAATCTCCACTCACACCTAGCTCATGTTGGGATCGATAGATCCCTGAACTACCTGACGAGCAATTTCCAGAAAACTATACAGATAAGCATTTGACTATTTCGAAACTAATTTCTTTGGCTGGGTGCTGTTGCTGCCTATCACAGAATGGTTATCAAATGGCAAGGACATAAAATTCGTAAAATGTGTCGGACCTTTATGACTAAATCGAGTCATTCATGCAATAATTAATTATGACGCCATCCTCCACGTCATTTAGTTCAATAGGACGTCATATGACGTCAGGTGTTGGACGGATAAACTGGATAGGTCAATTTCGTAGAAGACTCAATATTATGCTTTATATCTTTATCGGGGATGCAGCCTGTCTTACTTGAATTAGATAGTAATTGCAAAAACCAAACGCGTGGGTGGAGCCTACCTAGAGATGGGCGGGGAATCACTAAAACTGGATTACTCCATTGTACCATTACATGTGATTTGAGCTAGAAGCTGTTCGTCTTATAGACCATGCTATAGATGGGTCTCTTCAGTCGCGTACACAAAGCATTGCAAAGTGGGCATATGCTGATTGGTAGTGCCGACCCTTTTGTCAGTAGGATGGCGGTCGTGGGTAATATTGAATTTTATAGTTGCTCTCAGAGGTCATCTTTGAAGATAATGGTAAAAAATCGATCTTTCTCCAACATTTAAAAAAATCAATACAGGCGACGACGTAGAGCAACTCAACCTGGTAGAACTAGACACGACGGAATACCCCGAGGTCAAAATTAAAATATCTAAAGATTAAAATAATAAAACTATACAAAGAATAGCAGACAACAAGGCTGGTGGGAGGGATAATATAAGAAATGAATATATAAATTCTATGCGTCATATTATGGTACCAATATATGAAAATTATTTAAATTAGTTTTCGATACAGGAACAATACCTGAAAAATGGCTTATCTTATTGGCAAAATAATTCCAATTACCGTCCAATAACATTATTAAGTTGCATTGGGAAGTCGCTCTCATCGATATTAAACGCCGAATTAAAAGGAACAATACGAAATTATATCTTCACAGTGATCCTAATCTACTTTAGTTCCCTTTTCGCAATGACATTGACCCTTTAACCCTCGAATTTGTTCCAAGAAATTTCAATTGTCTCTTAGAAAATGGCCATTTGTAGACTAGGAGAAGACTATCGTTATCGAGCCAGTCATTCTAGTGGTAAATTTTAAAAAGTAGTCTTCTCTTGGTCTGTAAGTGGACATTTTCTACTAGGAAATTGAAATTTATTTTAACACATTTTAGTGTTAAACTGATAAAATTACTCTCCATTCACATATGCATAAAGGTGGTTTAGAGAGAGTTTCGCTTATACCCTGTGTAACCTTTCATTTACGCCCGCTGTTCATATATGCAGAAAGATGATTTAAGGTAAACAGTGGGTTAATAAGTATAGCAGTTCATTTAAACCACTGTTCATATGCATAAAGGTGGTTTACGGTAAACAGTGGATTAATATGAAACACAGATTAAGAGACTATATGCATGCGAATGGTTTAGCTTAAACAAAGATGCAAATACCTCAAAATAGTCCAGCTTTACTAAACCCACTCGGGGGTCATGGGGTAAGATTACGCATGCCGTAACTTACAAAATCCAAAATGATCTGATATTACACATAGAAAATGTCCATTTGCAGACCAAGAGAAAACTATTTTTTGAAGATTTACCACTGGAATGACTGATTAGGTTATTGAGACAATCATTCCAGTGGTCAATTTTCAAAAGTAGCCTTCTCTTGGTCTGCAATAGACATTTATCAAGACCACTGCAGAAGCCGTTTTGGGTTGATATAAGTGTTAAAGGTTTTAAGAGGAAATAGCGTTATTAGAGAAATTATATTCATAAGTCTGCAGCCGATTTTGATGGGTATAAAATGGGCCAGTAAAACATGTGTAGACCTCAATTCTACATAGCCAAAGAAAGTTTAATATTTGCTTGTGCGCTTAATTTCCTAACAAAATAACGTTACGAATAACTGACAGTTGTACGATTAAGCAACGCGGACTACCTCTAGACTACGCCAGTCATGCATGCGGAGAATTGTCGTCTTATTACTTTATACATTTATAATTCAATTCACCTTTCCAGAGTACCCACCCAACATATGACGTCATAATCAACTACATGATGTGTAGAATGACATCATAATGAATGACGTCATGAATGACGTCGATATGTACGTTACGAACGCATATTTGAAGACGGGCTATGCGTTGTTGTACAAATTGTATGTCTTTACTATTGAATAAATATTCTGTTGAATATTTTGAAACTAATTTGACTGGACGCTATTTAGTAACTAGCAAACATGCACTGAAACTAAGAGTCCCAAGGGCCTGTGGCACTCATCTGGAAAATTGTCCTGTTATTCCCCGCACATACGCCCGTCCGCCCGTTTCAAACGGATCCATATGCATTTGAAAATGCACTACGGAATCGACATCGTGTGCCGGTATCATTGCATCAGTACTGCGCTAGGCCTCCGTTTACTACATTTTTATCAATCCCGCGTTACGAGACCTGTTAAATGAAATGATCAGGGAACTAACAAATGTTCATGAATGACAGCTTTATATAATAACCAACCTATACCCACCAGTGAAAAACAGGAATAAATCAAAATAATTAGAAAAAAACAGCTAAATAACATTAATGGCATTCTGGCGGAAACCAATTAGTGACGAAGTTGGACCTATGCACCCTGGTGTATGCTGAGCGAATAAATAATACCAGCTATAGCCGGTCATATAAGCTCAGTTCTATTCGCGGTAAGCCGATAAGCCACTACGCCCTACTGGCAAAATACTGTCTAGTTTTAAAACAATTTGACTGAAAGCCGCTGTTTCCAGAGACAGGGTCTGCATTCAGTCACACGAATGTCAAAATATTCAGTAGGCATCATATTGTGACCTGGGAGACCAGCAGTGTATTTTGAAATCATTTTGACCGAAACTTGTTGTTTCCGCCAGAAAAAGTGACTCAAATATAACGTTTTCTAAATGATCAATGCACAAAAATTAACACATACTTTTGATTTTAAACTAAATAATATACACATTGAAATTATTGATGGTTATAAATACTTAGGAATTATGTTTTCAAAAAACAAAAAATACGGTGAGACAATTAAGCACCTTACACGACAATGCCGAAAAGCAATGCATTGTCTGTATCGCCGCCCTTCCAATTTAAGGCTACCCATTGACTGCCAACTTAAATTATTCAATGCAATGATAGCCACAATAACAGTGTATGGGAGCGAAATATGGTGTTTTGAAAAATATCAGTCATTAGAGCAAGTCCACCTAGAATTTATGAGATATGTGCTCAAAGTTAAACGCACAACACCATCTGCAATGGTGTATGGTGAACTGGGAATGTATCCTGTACAAATAAACGTACAATGCTGAATGTTGAATTTCTGGGCAGAACTTCTAACCAGTAAACATGATAAATTATCATATCAAATATAAAAATATATGCATAAACAGTACAATGAGGAGGGGGTTCAATACAAATGGGTTAGGTATGTCGAATCAATCTTACATAATGCAGGGTACAGTTACTTGTGGACCTCACAACAAATCATGGATAAAAGAAGTACAATACATAATATAAAGCAAAATCTCATCGATCAAGAATCATTGAGTAAATCATCTATGGGCGAAACATATAGATTATTTAAATCAGAAATCTGTTTAGAGCCATATTTATTAAAATTAAATGAAGCTAGTAGAACTCATACGAAATTTAGGACTGTCAATCACCGCTTACCAGTTGAAACAGGCAGCTGGATAGGAATAGCAAAAATCAACAGAAAATGTCCATTATGCAATAATAATGATATTGGTGACGAATACCATTACTTGGTTCTATGTCCATTCTTTGAAGAATGCCGTAAATTATTCATACCTGCTTATTACTCTAAACGACCAAACTACTAACAATTTCAAAAGCTATTGTCGACTCCCAACTTGACATTGTAAAGAAAACTAGAACACATTTACTGAAGTAACTGTAAATCTGCGATGACTGGGTATTAAGGAGTATTATAATCCCTCTTCGCATATGATCATTGAACATGTCTGATGCTGATCTGATAAAAAATTCTAAGTGTTGTCGTAGTTCAAAGATCCATAGATGAAATTGCCATACTTTAACACAGGGTATGGAAAAGCTGATTTCTTGAAAACCGATATCCTTGACCCTAATGTATAAAATAATGTGTGCTGATTTGCTGTAGTAAAATCTACCAAAATCAAGGAAAATGCCATTACATGGCAAATAAATGAGAGATTAATGAATTAAAGGTAAAGGGAGGCAATGCATTTAAAAAACTTACAAATTTTTAGGTTTGGCATGAATTACCCCCCTTAACCTGTTGAAGATGATGAGGGCAGGTAACTTATGCCAAACATGAAAACTGGAAAGATTTACCCATGAATGACCTTGTCCCCAAGGGAGATATTAATATTTTCATTGGAAACTTTTTTGATCTCTCAATGTTCTAAAATCTGGCCAGGTTTGAGGAGAATCGGAAGAAAACTATAGGAGATAACACTGTTCAAATATTGTTCCCATAGCTTTACTATGGGGATATGTGGCATCTAAAAGCTGATTTTCTTGAAAACTGTTAACCGGATCAACTTTAGATTTGAGATCAAATCAAGTCATTATGAGAGCTAGAGGTTCCCCAAATTTCAAGCCGATCAGAACAAAATTTATTTTGGCCACCATTTAAAAAAAAAATATTTGAAATTATTTTTTTTTCCGCGTGAGTTCATTTCTGCATAACAATTTTTTTGGTCATTTTGACCCCAAAAGGTGCGCCAGGTCCTCATTTTTCCCAAAACAAATTTTTCATCCCGAGTTCATTTCTGCAAAAAAACCCGATAACTGGTACTTTTGTCCAAAATTTGTTCATGGCGGCCATTTTGAAAATAATAATCATCATTGCCAACATCCTACCCAAGTATGGGAGTGATCCGATCAAAACTCTAGGTATAGTAGCACTTCAAACATCCATTTGAAATCCCCATACATTTCCTATGGGACATTTTCCCTGCATTGTGGGATCAAAGGTCTGGCGGCCATTTTGAAAAGTGCCAGTGGCTACATCCTCAGCAAGTATGGTAGTGATCCGTTGAAAACTGTAGCTGTAATATCACTTCAAGGATCAATTTTGAAATTCCCCATACATTTCCTGTGGGACTTTTTGCCCACTCAAAGGTGGGTAGCTCGAAAACTATTTGGAGGATCCAAAATAAAAGTAATAGCCATCGATTGTGGCATGGGTCCTTGAAGTTCACCAAGGTTGGAGCTGATCGGATGACAAACTGTAGGAGATAGCTCCTAAACGTTTGGGAGAAGAATAAGAATAATAATACAAATAAGAAAGATCCTGAGTAAAAACAATAATCTGCTATAGATCGCAGAATAACTATGCCAATTTGCTACAAATGTTATAGCACACTCTGGGGAGAAATAGCATAATCTTTCTCATTTTGTAGGCCGATGTGTGCTATACAATGAGATCAGAGACACTAGTCGCAATAGGTATGACCCTCTAAAGTGTGAACATATCCATGACCTAGTACTGAACAACAACAACAATGAGGACGTCGACGACGACGACGACGACGACGACGACGACGACTACTACTACTACTACTACTACTATTACTACTACTACTACTACTACCACTACTACTACTACTTCTACTAGCAGTAGTACTGGTATTTCTGAAACAAAAATAAATGCTATAGACTTGTACACTTGTACGCTGCTAGTATAAATCTATATGAATGTAAATATGTTCCCCACATCCTTTGTATAAAGTCTGGGAGTAATAAATTGAATTGAATTGAATTGAATTGAATAGTGAATTAGCGGTAACCAGTTAATCGCTCTACATCGGCGCATATAGAGAATACTATTCATACCGCTTACAAAACTATATTCAGGTGTGGTTTCGTTATATTAAAGGAAATCTCAACCTATCTTATGCTAACCATTCATGTGATAGAATTTGCAACACATCAGCCATCCATGAGATTTTAGCCTTTTATCATGTGGAAAACGAAAGATATTCAGGCTTTAGTACCTAAATGTTGATACAGTTCTATAACCTATGATAGATGTCATGATTTACTTTTCGACCAATCAGAAAAAACCTAGCGTGCCCGCCTCATTATATATTCTCGGTCATAGAGGTGCCAGCTATAGTTTGGCAATTTGCTATAAAAGCAATCATACAGGAAAGATGTTGCATATTTTGAAACTAATTTGACTGGAAGTTGTTGTTGCCATAGGCAGCAACAACTTCCAGTCAAATTAGTTCCAAAATATTTAGTGTGATGAATATTGCATAATGTGGGTGAAGCTTAGCTAGAGATGCGTGGGGCATAGCTAAAAATGGAATGGTCCATGGATGACGGGCTCAACGTTGTTGCATGAATTGTATGTCTTTACTATTTAATAAGTAAGCTGTTAAATATTTTGAAACTAATTTGACTGGGCGCTGACAGCAACATCACCCAGTTAAATTAGTTTCAAAATATTTAACACCTTACCAGTATAGCTTTCTGGAAATTGATAGTCAGGCAGTTCAGGGATCGATCGATCCCAACACCGGTTGGCAGAGATTAGGTAAAGATTGGCAGGGCATAGTTAAAACTGGAAAGGTCAATTAGCTAATGAAGGCAATTGATTAACAAAAGTCCATAATATTATTGCATAAGGCAAATAAAGAGATTTTAATATTATAGATAATAATCTAGCGAGAAGATTGGCCAGGCGCATTTTGTCGCTTGCGCAGGTGAACACATAGACTTGGGTTCTATTTTAGAGCGGCGAGTCAGCGATTAACGTGCTATTGCTCACTACGTACGCGGGCAGTGTAGGTATTCTCATAGAATATAATGGAGGCGTAATGGAATTTCATAATGCTTGACGCATACACGCATGAAACACGCATGCGGGTTGGTTTCGGTGTAATGCTGTGGTCATCCATTTAAAGCATAACTAATCTGAACTCTCGATAGCTATTTATGTGATCTAATATGCCAGTCATAAACTATGCAGGCAATGTTAAGCTTTTCATCATGCTGCTTAAGAGAGATATTCAGGCCTTAGTAGCTAAATGTTGCTACATTTCTACAGCCTATGATGGCTGTCATGATTTACTTTTCAACCAATCAGAAAACCCCTAGCGTGCCTCTTCTGGATATAGCTCAGTCATAGAGGCGCCAGCTATAGTTTGGCAGTGTGGTATACAACCAATCATACAGGTAAGCGGTTGAATATTTTGAAACTAATTTGAGGCATAGGCAGCAACGACCTCCAGTCAAATTAGTTTTAAAAAATGCAACGAGATGAATATTACATAATAAAGAATGTAATGCCTTGGCACTTACATGACGTCACACACTATCGCTTGAGGAGAAAGAATGGTGGCGATCACTATTCAACATGTACGCGATATTACAAAGCAAATACTTGTGATACAGAAACGGGAATGTGACAGGATATGAATGATCTGGAATCTATAAACCATAATATATCGGTGCAGTATAATATTGGAGATGAGATTAGCATCGCTTTAACATCAAAATGGTTTGATATCCATTGCGTTTAGAAAATTCGAAGGAAGCGGATACGCAATTACCCGCACACGGGTGTGTTCGTCCGTATTGCGTCAGCATGAATCCGGTTTGCATTAAAAAACCGTCGTGTGCGCCAAATATTGGGTCGTTGCATAAAAAAATATTTTTAATGATTTGCCGAAAACCGTCGGAAATCCAAGATGGTCACAGGTAAAATTGACCAGTCAAATTTCTGTATGCACGTTCTGAGGCCATAGAGATTCGGTATACAATTTCTAAATTCTAATTCAATAGAGGGCTTCCGAAAGGTATGTGCTTAATTAAAGTTCTAAAAACCTAAATTGCTTTATTTGAATTCTCTTTCTCTACCAGATTATTTTAGTGAAGTTCAGTCATCTGAATCAACATGAATTGCCTGGTCCCCGCTATAATACTCATTGCCATTGCGACTGCATCTGCTGATCCATGCTGTATAAGGTCGAGGTATCCATACGGCATCATGTATCACACATCAATGGAACCGCATGATTTGGTAAGTTTTAAGCTTAATATGGAAATGTATTTTTGGAGATAAGTAAAACTAAGACTTACATCAAATTTTCTCAAACTAATTTTTGGTTTCTTTGCTTCTTACTTTCCTTGTTATGGATTTGAAACTGCTGCCCGCCCGGCCAGCCACCCGGCTGCTCACCAACCCACATGTCCGCCCACCCATACGCCCACCCGCCCGCCTTCCCACCCAGTCTAGCAACATTCAGTGGAACCCTATTGTAATTGTCAAGATTAAATAATTCCAGCAAAATAGTATTCCACCCAATCTTTCAAAGCAGAATACCATCAAAAGCAGGTTGTCCTGAAAAGAAGAAACATGACATGGTGATATGGACCCAGGAGGCATAGTTGCTGACAATGACTGAATCTTATTATCAATTAGTGTGGTGTCGATCTTGGATTATCTGCTAATTATTTAGATATTCAGAGCACTTCTATAAACCAAAAAACCGATTGACTCCTAGAATTTGAGAAATCTTGTCTAGGGCAGCTCTGAACAAGGTTTGATCGAAATAAGCCAATTGCCCGAGTTATTTGGCCACAGATCTAAAGAATAAGTCTTATATATTCTAAGTGTAGATTCAAAATCGGTTCATCCGTTCTAGAGATATCTACACATTTAAGGAAAGATTGGAATTGCAGATTATTATGGATATTAATGATCATTCTTATTAGGTGTTCAAGAACGTAGTTCTGTGGAACCATATTGTAATGGCCAAAATTATTAGGGGCTCAAGAAGGTATTTCTGTAATTGTTAAGATTACATTATTCCAGCAAAATATTATTCCATCAAATCTTTCAGAGCTGAATATCGCAAAATCCAGGTTGCCCATAACGAGGAAACATGGCCTGATGATAAGGATACGTAAGAACTAGTTGCTAGCAATGACTGAATCTGATTGATCACTTAGGGTGGTAGACATCTTGGAATTTTGGCGAATTATTTAGGTTTTCAGAGTTATTCTATAAAATGATCAACTGATTGAGCTGACATTTGAGAAATCTTGTCTATGCGTAACTGTCTACCAAATTTGATCGAAATAAGCCGATTGGCCTGCATCCCTGGCGGGCATTTTGGATGACCGGGTTTTTGCAAAAATGTGTTCACCAAAAGTGCCGAATGGACCCGGCTGGAATTAGGAATATATCATTAAGGACTCCGGACCATTAAAGTTCAACCAAATTCAAGCATTCTGGCGGCCATATTTATTTAATTGATTTTTGTGCCAGCACCAGGTTTAATCCTTTGCTACCCCAGGACGGCCTGCTTACTCCAGACTGTAATGGCACAGGCCATGATTTTGAGAAAAATGCAAAATTTACGGAAAATTTTGAACATTAATTTAGTCCACACAAAAAATTTCGTAAATATATTAAGGCATGAAAGTCTTAAAAACAAAAACTAATGGTTGAGATATGGCTAAAATACTTTTGTAGCAAGAATTTTGAATTTCATCAATTAATCAAAATTCAACATGTTTTTGTCATTGGATGATGAGCACGAATATGTTTATATATTGGTACACGAACTTTTTGAATTTTATACTTCTACACATTTTAAGCAAAACTCAGAATCTCAGATTATTACGTTTATTCAACATTGTTATTATTAGTGGACCAAGCACGTATTTCTGTGGAACCATATTGTAATTGTCAAGATCATTAGGTGTCCAAGAACTTTGTTATGTGGAACTTTATTGTAATTGTCAAGATTATTAGGTTCCAAGAACGTTGTTATGTGGAACCTTATTATAATTGTCAAGATTGAATTATTCCAGAAAAATATTATTCCATCTAATTTTTTTCAAAACTGAATGCTGTCAAAACCATATAGTGCATAACGATGAATTGTGACATTGTGATAGGGATCCATAAGGCCTAGTTTCTGACAATGACTGAAGCTGATTGATCAATTATGTGGACAGCCATCTTGGATTTTCGGCAATTTTTTTTAATATTCAGAGATCTTTTCCCATAAATCCATCAAACCGATTGAACTAACATTTGAGACATCTTGTCATTCTTTAGCCAAGTTTAATCGAAATAAGCCGAATGGCCGGAATCACTTGTGCCCATCTGGGATGACCTAGTTTTTTGCACAAATATCTTCTCCAGAACTGCTGAGCGGGCCAGTCCAAAATTCGGAATATATTATTACGGACTAAGGGCCATATAAGTTTGATCAAGGGAAGTTGAAATGGGGAAAAACATGGCTGCTTTTGACCAATAAAAAGAAAGAATTGTGAGAAGCTGTTTTGAATTTTCCATTTGGCACTGTGTCCAATTAAAGGATTGGTGACCCTTTTGGATTTATCTCAATTGCAAATGTTCGTAGGAGCCTTGTTGCGTGGGTATGAGTGCTCTACCCAGGAGTGTGATAGTAATCAAGGACACTGTATTAGAAATTAGATGGACACACTCATAGCTGCAGCTATATGGCGAAAGCTTAGTCCAGATCGTACTGGAAATACGTGTGTAATTGTTGAATCTAAATGATCAACTTCAGACAAAAAAGGTTATCTTCTTGCTGAATTTATCCAAGATGTTACTATAGGCGGGCCATCAGTATGATAAACAGGTTAGCATTGTTCATTGAAATAGTGTTGCCAAGATTAGATTGTTACATAATTACAATCTCAAATCAATGGCGACACCTCATTTTCACTTGTCAGACCCGGGCATCAATGAAAATAATCTATTAACCGATGGTCTATCTAATGCAATCTTTGTGAATTACATTATAATCCCTGCCTGTATGTCCTATCAACTGCATTATAATCCTTGCTTTGTGTCCTATCACATATATTAAAACAACTGCTTCTTACCGTTCTTATGGTTCTTAAGCGATTATGTTTTAATATAGGGCATGTATGATCTCCTGCATTGCATTAGAAAGAATACCATAAACATAATTCACGAATACATCGCCTCTCTAAATCATATGGCGTCATAAGCAATTACGTGACGTGCAGGCTGATGTCATAATCGTGACGTCATGAATGATTCGTTTAAGCCCGTATTTAACTCTGCCATAGACAGCAACAGCACGCAGTCAAATTAGTTTCAACATATTTAACAGGTCATGGAGTTCAGAGATCGATTGATCTCAACACGGGTGAGGTATGGGTGGAACTTAGATAGAGATGGGCGAGGCATAGCTAAAGATGGAAACGTCCATTAATCAGTAGGTTACCTGTGTGACCACGTGATAACTAGATTATATAAATCACGGGAAAGCTCATCAACCTATTAATTTTATGTGAGTTGCAGTGATAGCACGTCTAGTTTGTACACTCACAAATACACACAGACGCGCGCGCGTGCACACGCACACGCGCACGCGCTCACACACACACACACACACACAGGTGTAAAGATTTAAAAAGTCCACCAGCTTAACCATAGTAGATAAATAAATTATATCCACTTGTATTTAAACGTATAAACATATTTAT
Source organism: Chaetoderma sp. LZ-2023a (assembly GCA_034401795.1). Lineage (NCBI taxonomy): Eukaryota > Metazoa > Mollusca > Caudofoveata > Chaetodermatida > Chaetodermatidae > Chaetoderma > Chaetoderma sp. LZ-2023a. The sequence continues at coordinate 164,669,852 of CM067372.1, read as the reverse complement.
GTCTAAGATGCTGTGATACATTGGCAACATCCCTCATACCGGACACATATATCACAGGTTGAGCTAAGTGTGGATTCGTACAATGTTCCTCCGCAACAGATGATTCTTAGAATATTATTACACACTCACGAGCAACTGAATATATCTGCCCATGGGAGACTTAATAAACGTCTCCAAGTCAGTCTAGAAAATATCTACTGCTAGTTCTACTAGAGATATACACAATTGAAGCTGTGCAAATGTTCCCTCCGTGACAGTCCAATATTGTAGAGTTGCCCAGGACTGGTCAGAACTATATGTTCTTTCCTTACAAATTATATTGAGTCTTAAACCTAATTTCATTAAAAGTGAACTGCAGCTAATTTCAGTCATTGTTTTTAAGATAGTCATCAAGATGAGATTTAATCTGGTCCCACAGCAACGGTGTATGCGTGCACGCGTGCGTGTGTGCTTGCATGATATCTGTTTGTATACTGCATTATAAACACCATCGGAGTGAATATGGCGGTGACAGTGAACTTTATGCACATCGAAACATTAGAACAATTTGTTAGATATAGATAGACAGACAGACAGACAGACAGACAGATAGCAGCAGCAGCAGCTGTAATAGTAGTAGTAGTAGTAGTAGTAGTAGTAGTAGTAGTAGTAGCAGCAGCAGCAGCAGCAGCAGCAGCAGCAGCAGTAGTAGTAGTAGTAGTAGTAGTAGTAGTAGTAGTAGTAGAAATACCACTACTACTACTACTACTACTACTACTACTACTACTACTACTACTACTACTACTACTACTACTAGTAGTAGTAGTAGCAGTAGCAGTAGCAGTAGTAGTAGTAGTAGTAGTAGAAGTACCACTACTACTACTACTACTACTACTACTACTACTACTACTACTACTACTACTACTACTACTACTACTACTACTACTACTACTGTACAGCTGTAATAGTAGTAGTAATAGTAGTAGTAGTAGTAGTAGTAGTAGTAGTAGTAGTAGTAGTAGTAGTAGTAGTTACAGCAGCAGTAGCAGCAGCAGCAGCAGTAGTAGTAGTAGTAGTAGTAGTAGTAGTAGTAGTAGTAGTAGTAGTAGCAGTAGCAGTAGCAGTAGTAGTAGTAGTAGTAGTAGTAGAAGTACCAATACTACTACTACTACTACTACTACTACTACTACTACTACTACTACTAGTAGTAGTAGTAGTAGTAGTAGTAGTAGTAGTAGTAGTAGTAGTAGTAGTAGTAGTAGTGGTAGTAGTAGTAGTAGTGGTAGTAGTAGTAGTAGTAGTAGTAGTAGTAGTAGTAGTAGTAGTAGTAGTAGTAGTAGTGGTAGTAGTTACAGTAGCAGTAGTAGCAGCAGCAGCAGCAGCAGTAGTAGTAGTAGTAGTCGTAGTAGTAGTAGTAGTAGTAGTAGTAGTAGTAGTAGTAGTAGTAGTAGTAGTAGTAGCAGTAGCAGTAGCAGTAGCAGTAGTAGTAGTTGAAGTGAACGCACGCGTTTATTTAGCTCTGCAATTGCTGCCCGAATTTGCTAGTTTCTAGCGCGATTTTGTAGATAAATTTTATACATATATTTCGTATTAGTATTTCCTTTCAAACTTTATGTTTAATTTGTAAAATCTTGTCTTGGTTGGAGCACATTTTGTGTATCCATTTTCCAAGGCACTCCTCTTAGCTGGCGGTTTCAGCCATTTAATAGGTGTCCTCTTACTCTGGTCAATGCAATACTTTTCTCCCCGCGCCAGTATGCTCTTTCTATAGTTCGTTGGCTAGCGCATTATATTTGGCAAGATCGCTTGAATGAGTGGGTTTAATTCCTTTGTCATTCGTAAGCGCAAGCCTAGTACTTTGATTTTATAAAACTTTATAGTCAGTTGGCTGTTCCCGGTCAACTCGAACAGACTAACAAATATATGACTGTAATATGTTAGTATTCATTAGGAAACCACTTTAATCGGTTAGGTGTTAGTGAACCGCTTAGAGAGTGGTTCAAACTAACAAATATACGACTGTACTACCATTCGTATATTTGTTGGTAGGTGTCAGGGTTTCAAAAGGGGACACTATTTATTTAGTGTTTAGCTCTTTCCCTGACGTCTTGGTATTATATATGTGTATTACCCCTTATATATTGTAGTAGTATGGGTTTCCTCTTTTATTAAAACACCATGGCAACCTCCTATAAGCGTACCCTGAGTCTTAAAATCACCACAAAGGCTTGGGGTTGTTTCGGCAATTGAGAAGTATCATGGGTTGAAGGATGTAGTTGGGGCAGGGCCACGGGTCCTTCAAGGTCTCATTAACGTTTCCAAATCTGTATGGAATGTCACCGTAGTTAATGAAAGTGCGAAGGAAAAGTTGCTCGACGAGGTCCTTGTCGTAAACGGTGAGTTGTGTAATGTGGAGGAAATAGATTCTGATCGTCTATTAGTCAAGATGAAGGTTCCATTAGAGATCCCAGATGAACGGGTTATCAAGGAATTGATCAAGTATGGCAAAGTGGACAAAGTAGAACACGATACCTATCCATGTGATCGAACCTTAGAAAATGGCATCAGAAGAATTTGGTTCGAAAAGGTAGAACAACCTCTCCCAAGTAAGGTACTGATAGATGGTCGATTTATCTTGCCATTATGGTACAGGGGGCAAATCAAAGAGTGTAGAATCTGCTTAAGCACCGAACATCTTGCAACAGATTGCCCTAACAAAAATAAATGTCTAGTTTGTGGATCATCTGATCATTTTAAGTGGCGATGCCTGCAGAACAAATATGTCAAAAAGGGTGCCGATAAAAGTGCAGAGCGAGTTGTCTCTAAAGAGAATGTCATAGAACCAGTAGCTGCTGAGATTGTAGCTGAAATCCATGTTAATGAGAAGCACGTTGCTAAAGAAAATGTCATCGAAGCAGTAGTTGCTGAGATTGTAGCTGAAGTCCATGTTAATGAGAAGCATGGTGAAAAAACTAAGAATCCAATCGCTGTAGATGCAGGCGATGAAATAGAGGTTCTATATGAGGGACTAAGTCTTACTCCAGTAACAAGTCAATCCAAGTCTGATGTCAGAGAGGCTAATCCCACACAAGTTGAAGATGATGATCAATACCCTCTGGAAGAGAGTTTTATTTTAGGACAAGTAAAATTCAGGTCGCAAGATACTGAAACTATCTTTGATTTTCCACTGAGTACACTCAATCTAGACGATTAAAATAATATAGAGAAAGTAATTGGTGTCTCGGATCGATTGAGTGGAACAAAGCGACAGAAAGATGGAGATAGTTCTGAATCAGAAATAGAGGAAAGTGATATAGAAGACGATAATATGTCAGTCGCTGAATCCGATATATCCATTCAAACACAGAGTTCTAAATCACCCGATGAAATGGTCGTGTATAGGTCAGAGGCAGGAGAGGTGTTAGTTCCATATGTGACGGCAAAAGGGGTTAAATATAGGCATCTGCGTCATGATTCAGATATATTAAAATATAAGCATTTGGAAAAAGTTGAGCTAAGTAGTGCAGCGTTTGCGAGTAAAATAGGAAAATGGTCTAAGAGAGGGTCGAAAAAAACAAAATCTAGTTAGCTTAATAATGGCGGTTATACACATCATTTTATTACTTTTTATGCTAATTTGCACACTCAATTGTAGAGGCTTAAATAGTGACATAAAGCAACGTCACTTACCAGAGACTCTGAAAAATGAACAGATTGACATTGCTTTGATACAGGAAACAAAATTTCAGAAGTCAGAATCATACGATAATTTAGAAAAGATTTCTGGATCCAGAATATTCTATTCGTTATCTCAAGATAATAGTGCAGGCGTAGCAATTGTTATACTCCCTCGTTGTACAGCCTATGTAAATATAATCTCTTCAGTATCAGGTGCAAATCGTCGCTGGGTGAGAGTCACTCTAGATATACAGCAAACACGTTTCACGTTGCTGTGTATATATGCACCTGCATCTCATCAACTACGTCGTAATTTTTTTAATGAGATGTCTACAACAGCAATAGATAACATCACTGAAAACTTAGTAATGGGTGGTGACTTTAATTGTGTCATAGACAAAGAAAATGACAGGAATGCAACTTCAACTTATACTGATACATCACATAGACTCTTAAAATAAATATGTGATAATGAAAATTTAGTTGACACCTATAGAATATCAAAACCTCATGGTAAAGATCTTACATGTTTTTCGGCAGATGGTAAAGTTGGTTCAAGGATCGACAGAATGTATGTGAATAGTTTGTTGACAGGGTACTGGAGAGATGATAATATTAAGCCAGTCGCATTCTCAGATCATATCATGGTTTGTGTAACCTTTGCGAATGCTGATTGGGTAACAAAAGGGGTTGGGTTTTGGAAATTAAACACAACACTGATGGGAGAAGAATTTTATAAGAATAATATAGAGAGTTGTTGGCAACATTGGATTAATAAGAAAGCATCATATAAGAGCACATTGCAATGGTGGGAGGATGTAAAACTGGATTTAAAGTATGTTTCCCGAAAGTATGCTATTAGAAAAGCACGGGAAATACGCAAACGCAAGAAAACACGTCATCGATCACTGATGGAAATTAATGCTAAAGTAAATAATGGTGAAGATAATTATTATGAATTACTGGTTAAAATTAAAAGTAAAATAAGAGATATAGAACAATATGAGTTTGAGGGTGCAAAAATTAGAGCAAGAGCCCAGATGCACGCAGAAGGGGAAAGGCCAACCCGATATGTTTGCACATTAAAAAAAGCATGGGGAATAGATAAGGTGATGTGCTCATTAAACATGCCGGATGGTTCAACCATCTTTACCAACAATGAAATGAGTACTATTGTATGCAATTACTATGAGTCATTGTACAAGTCAGAGGGAATTGATGAAGATGCAAAATTGGATTTGTTAGAAAATATAGACAAAAAGGTGTCAGACACAGGCAGTGAATTTTGTGATCAACCCTTAACACTAGAAGATTTAACTAAATCCCTCAAAGGTATGAAACTAGAAAAATCACCGGGGTGTGATGGCCTTCCAGTTGAATTTTACCAAACGTTTTGGCACCTTGTAGGTCCAATAATGGAAGAATTAGCCACTGAAATTTTTTAGAAAGGCCATTTACCACCAACTATGGCTAGGGCATACGTAAGGCCAATATATAAACGAAATGACATACGTCTACTTCAGAATTACAGACCAATTTCTCTACTATGTGTAGACTACAAAATAATATCCAGAGCAGTAACACTGAAACTAGGTAGTGTTTTAGGAGAAATCATTGGAACAGAGCAGACATGTGCTGTACCTAGGAGGACAATTTTACCCAATACCATGTTAATAAGAGACATTATACAATTGGTTGAGAAGGATAGCATCCCTTCAGCTGTGATTGCCTTGGACAAAGAAAAGGCATTTGACCATGTGGAATGGGATTTTCTTTTTAATTCTTTGCAATCATTTGGGTTAAGCTCAAACTTTATTAAATGGGTTAAGATTTTATATACGGATATCAAGAGTAGCTATTTAGTGAACAATCATTTATTCAGAGAAATTGTCTTAGAACGTGGTGTTAGACAGGGGTGTTCCCTATCGCCATTATTATTTGTTATTGTGATGGAATCTCTTGGCATAGCATTGAGGCAAAATAATAACTTTCAAGGCAATATGTATTCGTGGCATAGAAAGACCACTTAAGCTGTCACAATATGCTGATGACACAACTGTGTTTGCTAGTTCAAACAATGATTTTGCAATTTTAAACCACGTACTAGAAAAGTTCCAAAATGAATCTGGTTTGAAAATCAATAAAGGAAAATCCAAAGGATTATTTTTGAGGCCATGGAAAGAGCGGAATGACCAGCCACTTGAAATCAATTGGTCTAATGATAGCATTAAGATTCTAGGCATCTATTTTAGCAGGAAACTGTATACAACACAACATTGGAATGAACGAGTATCTAAGCTTAAGAGAATATTAGCAAATTGGAAGTGTCGTCGTTTTTCAATTTTTGGTAGAGTGTTTGTTGTCAACAACTTGGTATTATCTGGTCTATGCTATACAGCATCTGTTGTACACATGCCAAAACATGTAGAAAAGGAGGTTAATGAGTTGATATTGTCATTCATATGGGAAGAAAAGAACCATTTAGTTTCACATCGCGTTCTCAATAATGCTAAGTTAGAAGGAGGAATTGATTTAATTGATATTAAAGTGAAATGTGTTTCTTTAAGATTAAAATTTGTGAATGATCTTATTACATCATATGAGACGTGGGCATGTGTTTCACGAGCTCTCGTGGAGAGAATTGTAGAACCATTTCTGGCGGAGCATGCTTTTACCTCAAAGAAGCCACCTTCGAATAGCCAAATGATACCAGATGTGTTTAAAGATCAAGTTACGGAGTTAGAAATATTTGACAGATACATGCCTCCACCTACGTGCTGGAAGGAAGTACTAGAACAGCAATTGTGGGGCAATAGTAATATATGTTATAACAATGCAGTACTTTATCTACTGGTCTTTGCAAAATATGGCATTCAACATTTATCTGATGTGATACACCCTCAAACACGTAGATGGATTTCAATGCAAGAAGTAGCTAGAAAAACACATATGAGGCATATAGATGTCCAGCGGTTGCTAAATAAAATAAAACATGCTGTACCAATTGAATGGCTTCGTCTGCCAAATGTAAATAATAATAGTATGACTCCACAACCTGCATTAGTTCTTGATGATGAGATGTTAAAATACAAGATGAGATCCAAGGAATGGTACCACATTATGAGACGAAAACAAGTAACACCTCCCATAGCAATTAGGAGATGGGATGACTCAAGCTATAAAACATCCAGTTGGAAAAATGTATGGAAAATCTTACATTCTCCATACATACCAAATATGGCTCGTGATTTATTGTTGCGATTACTACATCGACGGCTATGGGTGGGACACTTGACATACAAGTGCAATATTACGACTTCTGATAGGTGTTACTTATGTCAAACAGACGAGGAAACAATCGAGCATTTATTTGTAGAATGTCCAATATCGTCACAATTTTGGGACTATATCAGCCAAATCTTGGCACAATTTGGAGCGAATCCCATTGTTCTAGATACGCATGTAGTATTATTTAGAGAATGTGGATCAAGTGGTGTAAATATCATAAAGTCTGAAAGGACTATTTTAATAACAATGCTAACCATAGGTGTTTGGGCCATTTGGAAACATCGGTGTGCACAGACAAAAAATCGATCTATGGGCAATCACAATAGAGCAATAAAGGCAATATTTCGTTCATTGCTGCTGAATCATATTCCTTGCGAATATTTTAGATTAAAACAGCATGGTAAAGAAAAAGTATTCAAGGACATATGGTGCAAAACAAACATAGTTTCAATAGAGTTGGGAACTGTAAAAATAAATGAGCCTGCACTAGCTTAACTCATTTAATTATTACAGCTGATTTATCTGTGTCTTTTAATTAATCTGTGTCCTGTAAGTCATTTTAGTCTGCACTTTAATATGGTTATGTTTAATAATTCATGTAAACAAATAAACAGACTGGGGTAATTTAATAATCAATCGATAAAGTACGTTGCCATTGAATTATAAAATCGTCCTGTGTAATTTTAGAAACCTGCACAGGGTTTTATAGGGTTATTTGTTCCCCGGTAATTTACAAAACCTTACAAAAAAGTAAATCAAAAATGTAACCAAGAGCGCCATCTATTTCCATCTATTTTTTCTGTAATTTTCCTGCTGACTATATATGTTATGCTACCCAAATGCTACTACATCCGCTGATCTTTAAAGAATCAGCCCACTATTTGTCATTGATTGGCGAGTCACTTTTCATTTGTTGAATAGTTGCACTCGCCACACGGGCCTACTACCACACATGGATTTAATGGTAATTTACAAAACCTTACAATAAAGTAAATCGAAAATGTAAACAAGAGCGCCATCTATTTTTCTGTAATTTTTCTGCCGACTATATGTATTATACTACCCAAATGCTACTACGCCCGCTGATCTTTAAAGAATCAGCCCACTGGCGTCAATGATTGACTTATTTGTCATTGATTGACGAGGCACTTTTCATTTGTTGGATAGTTGCACTCGCCACACGGGTTTACTACTGCACCTGGGTTGAATAGTAATGCCTTTGTTAAGTTTTGTTCTGCTATCGGATCTTTATAAGCCTATTGTTTTGTACCTACACTATTAAAGCCATATGTATTTATAGATTGTATTAATGCTCATTATTTATCCTTTGTTTTGGTGTAATATTAATCAGGCTTACTAGTTCACCAGGTTTCTTTCAGGGGTTTGCAAACCTTTTTAAAGGAATTCCTCCATGAAGTTTGTCCGACTGCGTCAGCGTCGGATTTTCAAAAAAAAAGAAGAAAAAAAAAAAGTGGTTGTAGTAGTAGTAGTAGTAGTAGTAGTAGTAGCAGCAGCAACAGCAGCAGCAGCAACAGCAGCAGCAACAGCAGCAACAGTAGTAGTAGTAGTAGTAGTAGTAGTAGTAGTAGTAGTAGTAGTAGTAGTAGTAGTAGTAGTAGTAGTAGTAGTAGTAGTAGTAGTTATAGTAGTAGTAGTAGTAGTAGTAGTAGTAGTAGTAGTAGTAGTAGTAGTAGTAGTAGTAGTAGTAGTAGTAGTAGTAGTAGTAGTAGTGGTAGTAATGATGATTATTATACAACGATTATGCCTATCCTATAAAACATACTAAAACATTTGAATTCAAAGTAATCGAGATGTTCTTCATAGCAACCAAGTAACTACTTGGAATTGTGTGATCAAATATCGCGTTATAGAGTTTTTCAGGTATGCAGATTTTGAATATCACACTTTCAAACGTTTTTGACCAATACCTTCGCAACCCGGCTATCCTCTTAGTCACCGATATGCTCACATTCTACCACAATAAGGACTTGGTCTTGTTGTGGTCTTGAGAAATGTCAATTTGCAGGCCATGTGAGCTACCATATGATTGTAGATTACGAGGCGATATTCAAATTAGGCTCTGCTAGGTGGTGGATGTGCGGCTGGAGCTGCGGTCAGGATGTCAAGGTTGGCGATTAAGACATGTCAATGAGACGTGGCGATTTTCAGTGGCATTGTTCTTGGGTCTCTGCTTGCAGCTATATTTATTATTATTATTATTATTATTATTATTATTATTATTATTATTATTATATGTATTATTATTATTATTATTATTATTATTATTATTATCATTATTATTATTATTATTATTATTATTCTTATTAGGGGGCCAAGCTGGAGCTTGCACCCTATCGTTTTCGTTCTGTTCATTATTAGGGGGTGGGGGGGGGCAATCTGGTGCTTGGCACCCTATTGTTTTCGTTCTGTTTATTATTTTTATTTGTATTATTCCGTGGTTTTATTTGTTCGCGAATAGCGCGAAGACAAAAATGATGATGAAATGCAAGCTTTGCATGTTAAGAGGGCCTTATTAGAGCAAACCTTTTACGTGTTAATAGATATGGCTTTCTAGATTTTCTTGGATTTCCGGAAAATCTTCCCACGTTTTGAAAAATATTGTTCTGCTCCAGAACCACTGAAGGGAATGAGCTGAAATTTTTTGAAAATCATCGGAGAGCTTGTTGCATAAAAGTTTGATCAAGAGACGTCGATAGCTCGAAAAACACGGATTTGCGTATGGACCAATCAGAATCAAGCCGTCTGGCTGAAATATTGAATTTTTTATTTGATGAAATATTAAGCCCAAATTGGTCATATATAGGTTTTGGGGGTCGAGAAATTCAAATATGGCATTTTCGAATTTGTTCGATCGACGGTTTGACTGCCATATTGGATTCGTTTCCCGCCAAATTCCCCGTAGTAAAGCAATTGGAAATTTTAAATGCCTTCTCCTCGAAACCACTGGGTGGATTTCAATTATGTTGTACAAGAAGCATCGTTAGGTAATAGAGATCTGATTTTGTTCAACCAACGCTGGTCGGCCTATTAGACTGGTGGCCATTTTGGATGTCGTAGTATTTCGGGAAACGTATTTTAAAATATTCTCTGAAACCACTTGGCGGATTGATTCAAAACTCATGAAATATCATCTAGGGCATCGGCTGAACCAAGTTTGTTCAAGGATATTTGACTGGCCAAACACTTCGGTGGCCATCTTGAATGACCTAGTTTTCGTGAAAACAAGTTCTCCCGAACAGCTGAACAGATCGGGCCGAAATTTGGCTGGTATGATTAGGGACTGAGGGGCATTACAGGTTGTTCAAGAGAAATTGATATGTAAAAAATCATGGCCGCCATCGACCACTCAATATTCAGCATGATTGGCGGCCATTTTAAATTTTTTTTATTTGTAGAAATTTGAAACCGAAATTGGTTTTACATAGGTTTCTGGTTCTTCTGCTTCCAAATTTGCCATTTTCAATACTGTCAAAAACCATGGAACGGTTTGACGGCCATCTTGGATCGTTTTCTCGCCAAAATTGCCAATGCTGAAGCAATTGGAGAATTAAATTGTCTTCTTCTCAAGAAGAACTGGGCCGATTTCATTTATATTATTTTTACTGCCATTGTTGACACACGATTGTTTGTTTTTCAAAACCACATTCAATGATGGGTAGGGTTAGGGCGGATAAAGAAGATTCCTACTGTAACCGTCTCATATAATTCAATAAAATTGCCAGCATTAATCTAACTTGCTAAAATCTAAGAGGCTATTTAGGCTCTAAGCCACCTGTAAAAGCTGGCTCAGATAAGGTTCTCGTCTTAGCGACCGGGATGCTAGCCACTTGCACCACCCCCCCACCCCCCTTTGCATCGCCGCTTGCGGCTATATTTACTTTTATTATTATTAGTATTATTATTATTATTATTATTATTATTATTATTATTACCACTACCACTACTCCTACGTTAATTGTTGAAATGGAATATCGTCCTTGTTATTATCATTAGGTGTATGTCAGTTTTTATGGTACCATGATGCACTGGTGGAGACTTGGATCACCTGTTGTTGTCATGGTTTCTGAAATTGCCACGGTAAGTGCGTGCGTGCGTGCACGCGTGTGCGTGTGTGCATGCGTGCGTGTATGTGTGTCCATAAGATACATGTAGTTGCATTTAGAAAACAAATTATATATATATTATATATATATATATATATATATATATATATATATATATATATATATATATATATATATATATATATATATGCCCGGACGTCTGTTTCCAGTAGATCCTAACAATTGAAAACAAATTCAACTGTGTGATCAGTAGCCACATCTGGAGTGAATTCAGGAAGGCGGATGTTTCGCGAACGTTCGCATTCTTCATGGGACAGTGTTCAGTAATGCGTCATCTACATTACTAAACTGACGTATATAGTGAGTATACGACACATTATTGAACACTGTTACATAATAGAAAACGTTTTTTGCGCTCCTTAATGCACCCCAGTATTCCAGTCAGAGAGAAAATTGTGCCAATTGTGAATGAAAGTAATTTTATTTATGCTCTGTCAAAATTTTAACTATGTATTCAGATGCTAGAAAAGTAGCCTTAAGACCACTAATTAGGCAATATTTTATTTAATACGAATATTAGCGTAAAACGAAATTAACTGTTACCTCCAACCGAACTATTTAGACTGAGGTAATACATATATGACATATGGGGAACACGATTTTACAATATTTTACAGAGTAGAAATTAATTAATCAATATCGTTATAAAATAAATACTTTATATGCTGTCATCGACATTACTATAATCATCATCTTTATCAAAGTATTTACCAGTGCGTATTACTATTTTCATTTTAATTCGCCTTATTCTTGCCATTGTCATTTGCTTTAATACTCTGAATCCATCATTGGCACCACCATCACCACCACAGTTGCTGTTGTTGTTGTTGTCGTTGTTGTTGTTGTTGTTGTTGTTGTTGTATGAACGTGGTAGCAGCATTGGTAATTGTGCTACTGGCTGTAGCTGTGGTATGAGGTGGCTGTGAGGCAGTTGTCATTGTTCTTAGTCTCGCAATTGTGGTTGTCATCATCATCATCGTTGCCATCCTCTATTTACATTTAAAATGTTTGCTAATGACACTAATTAGTCGAGACATTTTAGATAATAGTTTGTTGTCATTAGTTGAGAACAACTGAAATTCTTCTAGTAATTTGGTCGCTTACAGAAATATTCTGGTAACATTTCCGATGGTATATCTTTGAAAAATTCATAGATGAATACTGTATATAATGGTTTTTATCTCATATTTCGTTTTTGCCAAACCTTACATTTTATATCTTCTTTTACCATTCCTTTCGATCTCCTTGTTTTCTATCCACAAAGAATGGTCGGCCTGCGAATTTTCATCATCAAATTCCATCAAATAAAACAATTTAATATGGCCGCCTAAATGTCCTAGGGCCGCCGAAATGGTCACATTTCATTGAACGATTATAGCTATGTTTTTATAGATATCGATTTTTCTTCGTAGCGCTGCACTTGGCACTATTTGCCTCATGGTACTGCTAAAATGTCAGACAAATTGGTCTGATAGTCTCAGGGGAAAATGCCTTTCTGCATGTTATGACGTCATCAAGATGACACCCCCCCTCCCGCCCCACCACCACCCCATCCCAGCCCCACCCCACCCCGGAGCCATGAGCCAATCCAGTTCTCTTGAAAGATTTTTATTCTCCTCATAACCAAGACACTATATTCTTAGTTTCGTATCAATCAGCCTGTTTTTTTTAATATCCGCAGACATAATTATCATATTTATGCCATCATCAAGATGGCCACTGAACGGCTGGGCCAATTAAGTTCTCTTGAAAAGATTTTATCAGGCTCCCGATCGAGATATTGTATTCTAAGTTTCGGATCAATCGGCCGAGTGGTTTCTGAGGAAAATAATTTTGAAAATTCGTAAAGAATTTAAAGAAATCCAAGATGGCCGCCGAGCCAATTAGCCAGTCGGATTCACTGACGTTCAAATTCCAGTCTAAGTTAGTCCCTAGTACCATGTCGTGTTTCGTCTTTACCTGCTTTTAACGAATACAAAAAATAAAAAGAGAGCGGAATAATAATAACAATAATAATAATAATAATAATAATAATAATAATAATAATAATAATAATAATAAATAAATAAACAGAACAAAACAATAGAGTTGCAGCCATGCGTGCTATGCATAATAATAATAATAATAATAATAATAATAATAATAATAATAATAAAAATAATAATAATAATAATAATAATAATAATAATAATAATAATAATAACAATAGTAATAATAATAATAATAATAATAATAATAATAATAATAATAATAATAATAATAATATAGCATTTGGAACGTGTATTTATGAATTTATTAATGAGACGTTGTCATGGTGAAGCAAGAGAAGTTGAGCAAAAGGTAATTCCTCCTTTTAATTATGAAATGAACATTTATTCGCATAATAAAATTATTAATATTAAAAGGAATTTGGAAAGAATGAGCTGCCTTTCCTTGATGTCTTTGATATATACATCTACATAGATATTTTGACTGGTAATATTAAACAAGGGGTCTGTTATCAATATACTTGTCACGCATACAAGAACAACTTCTCATAAACATGGATGGTTTTATGTGAGATATATAAATCAAGATAGGGCCAACAACTTTAAAGGAAATCTCACCTTATGTTTTACTAACCACTCAGAGGATAGAATTTGCCACCCATAATGCGCCCCTGACATTTTAGCTTTTTATCATGCCGACAACGAAAAATAGTCAGGCTTTAGTAGCAAAATGTTGATACATTTCTACAGCATATGATAACCGTCATGATTTACTTTCCAACAATCGGAAAAAGCCTAGCGTGCTTGACTCGGGATACACGCTCAGTTATTGAAGTGCCAGCTATAGTTTTGCAATGTGGTATAAAGGCAATCGTACAGGTAAGCTGGTGAATATTTTGAAATTAATTTTACTGGACGACGGCAGCAACAACGGCAACAACTTCCAGTCAAATTATTTTCAAAATATTCAACGAGATGAGTATTCCATAATAAAGAATGTAATGCTTTGACACGTACATGACATCATACACTATCGCTTGAAGAGACAAATGGTTGTTCGCACTGTTCAGCGTTTGCGCGATATTATAAAGCAGATAATTGTGATCCAGATAGGCCTACATGAATGCGATAGGATATGAATGATATGGAATCTATAAACCATCTATCAGTGCAATGTAATGTGTGAGATGCGATTATCATCCCTTTAACTAGTTGACCAATTCTCAAGATTCTGATAACTTCAAATTACAGTTGCATCCTGGGTTTACGAAATATCATAATCTTTTCGTGGTTAAAATGATACAGGGTGCCTGAAAAAACCGTTATCACATTTTCTGCAGTCTATTGTAGAGGCGCAATTTGCTATGAAATCAATGTTACATATTTTGTCTCTATTTTTGTACACTCAGGCCGCGATAACGGCATATGAGGTTTATTATTATTATTATTATTATTATTATTATTATTATTATTATTATTATTATTATTATTTTGTTTATTTATTACATTGGGCTTTCCGACCAATAGAATGTTATTAATCTAAAATATAAATGGCATGTTTATAGTCATTTTGATATAATATAATCCATTTGGAAATTCAAATATTTAATCTTCCCTATGATTACACCGGTTTAAATAAAGCATACGCAATTTGTTTAATTCAATTTCAGAAAATTGGCGATAGATACGAGAATTACCACTGTGTAGCTAGTCTACGGGATATGTCTGTACAAGTGGACAGGTTTTATTGTCGAACAGGTAAGTAATAATGTATAGAAATGGGTATTCGTGACCCCATGCTTCAATAACACATACCTCGTGCATATGTCAGTGCACTATAACGAAATATGTTATACAAGTAGTCGTGGTATTACGGTATGTTGATATTGGCAGGGAATCGAACCCACAACCAGCGAAAACAGCCAGCGTCATAGCCCACAAACGCGTCCCCACACCAATGCCACAAGTCTTGCGGCATTAGTGTGATGGAAACGTTTGTGAGCTATGACGCTGAGCGCTTTCGCTGGTTTCGGGTTCGATTCCCTGTCAACTATAGCGAACTAGGTATTCTACATTGCTATTAAGTACCTATGAGGTAGGCCTAGTTCTCTTAAAATCTTGATTAGCTAAATATTATTCGACCAAATACGGGTATGCATGCTTCATCATATAAGCAATGGATGAATACAGATTTAGCAGCGCCACCACGCATTCCTAGCTGAGCGCCCCCCTACGCGGTATCCGTGTTGGGATAGAGTGCACCCTGAACTTCCTGAATCTCAATTTCCAGAAAACCATACAAGTAAGCTGTTGAATATTTTGAAACTAATTTGACTGAGTGCTGTTGCTGCATATTGCATCAACAACGCCCTGTCAAATTAGCTTCAAAATATTCAACAGAATGGTTAATGGATAGTAAATACATACAAGTCGTATCACTTGACGGACTATTAAGCGTTTATAATGGACTATTCATGACGTAATTGATTTTGACGTCAACCTACATTTGACATAATTCATTATGACGTCATATAGCTGACTGACAGACTGGATTCCTGTAATATATATGCCATTGCATAGGATCCTGCAATCCGGCACATAGCCTATCTATAATCATTTATATGCAGCGAGCGTAACGCCGTCACCTAGCAGTTACACGAGGCATCACTGAAATAGCGCCGCACACGTTGTAGTCTAGCGGTGATTGTAATAGTATTTGATTACTAATATGGTGTGATATTTTTTGAAACTCGTTAGAGACCGTTTGCCTCTGGCTGAAATACTAATTATACATTTATAAATAAGCGATACATCTGCAATCACCCATTCACCCGTCACTGCGTCTATTTCCGTCCTTAGCCTCATCATGCTCGTGTATGAGTTTCGTGTCCACCAGCCTTACTTATGTATAGCCTCCTTAACATATATATATATATATATATATATATGTGGAATTCTCTGCCTGAAACGATTACTCAGTCTTCTACGCTGCTGACATTCAAATCCAATATACATGAATAAATTACTAAATTATAGTGATATATGGGCAATGTGATTTCAAATTTTACCTTTGTTCTAATATTGAATGTTGTGTATGTTTCTAAATAGCTATATATGGCTGTATGTGTGAATAAATGTGTATGACCATGCCCGTATGTATGCGTGAACGGTGATGAGAACATCGACATTCGACGAGGTAATTTTTCTGCAATACTGTTTTAGTAATATCTATCGAAAATGAACAAATATGTTAATTATCTAATTTAACAGCCATTTTACCGGTGTTATAATATTGTATATTTTGTATATTTGTAAATAGTTATATATATATATATATATATATATATATATATATATATATATATATATATATATATATATATATATATATATATATATATGCATTGACCTCTTTAGACATAGCAGCTGCTAACATCCAGTAGAGTCCAGTGAATTGCAAAGCTCTCCGTACAACATAGGCTAAACGTAAACAGAGGCAAACTCTATCTATCGATGATCGAATTTTCATCCTCGTGCACATGCTGTACAAACACAATTAAAATACACACATTTTGGTCCCCGTATTTTCACAATTCCATAATGCTCACGTATTGCGCTTGTGAAGTTTAAGCCAGATAAAAATATTGCCATTAAAGTTATAGACCATTGAAAGATATGATGGAAGAAATCCAGCCTAAATGTCTTATAGCTGCCAAATTTGTTAGTTGACAAAAATTAAACAGAATGACCGCCAGATTAAAATATCGACATATTGACAGACAAAAGTATACTAGCAACACTCACACCTAAAACCAAGAGCATCCGGAGACCGCAGACCATCGGCATTCCGTTTTTGTCACATTGTATACAGTTTTCAAAATTTCCGAATTTTACTTTTTGCTACTACTGCTGTTGGTTTGCATAAACTAACTAATTTAACCTAGCCGTTGTAGCAATCGACCAATCAAATTATCCGTTGTAGCCTTGCTTAATTGTTACAGACAAAATGTTTGATTGGCAAAAGGTTCCCAAACATCAATGACTGCCAACTACCAATGGATCGAGCAAATAGACTCCATTCAGCCACTGCTTCATACAGGTCACTATCACTATGCTCCATATGGTCGAAGATATCGTTTTAGTTTATTGCAATACGCATTTGTTGGAATAATAGGAAAAATCTGAACAATGGAAGAATCCACTTTTAGCTATGACACGTAATGTCTAGCTAAGCTCCGCACATGTCTAGCTAACCTCCGCCTATGTCTAGGCAAGCTTCGCCCATGTCTAACTATTCCCCGCCCATGTCTAGCTAACATCCGACCAAGTCCAGCTAAGCTTGGCCCATGTCTAACTAGCCTCCGCCCATGTCTAGCTAAGCTTCGCCCATGTCTAGCTAAGCTAGCTCGGCCAATGTCTACCTAAGCCCCGTCCATGTCTAGCTAAGCTCCGCCCATGTCTATCTAAGCCCCCCCCTATCTAGCTAAGCTCCGCCCATTGCTAGCTAAGCTCCGACCAAGTCTAGCTAAGCTGGGCCAATGTCTACCTAAGCCCCGTCCATGTCCAGCTAAGCTCCGCTCATGTCTATCTAAGCCACCCCCACCCCCTATCTAGCTAAGCTCCGCCCATTGCTAGCTAAGCTCCGACCAAGTCTAGCTAAGCTCGGCCGATGTCTACCTAAGCCCCGTCCATGTCTAGCTAAGCTCCGCCCATGTCTATCTAAGCCCCCCCCCCATATCTAGCTAAGCTCCGCCCATAGCTAGCTAAGCTCCGACCAAGTCTAGCTAAGCTTAGCCCATGTCTACCTAAGCCCCGCCCATTGCCAGCTAAGCTCCGACCAAGTCTAGCTAAGCTTAGCCCATGTCTACCTAAGCCCCGTCCATGTCTAGCTAAGCTCCACCCATGTCTACCTAAGCCCCGCCAATATCTAGCTAAGCTCCCCCCCCCCTCATGGTTTACGCGTGTTGCGGTTGATTTATAGACTTTGAATCATAAGTTCCCTGAAGCCAAATTTCATGGAAACTATAGAGCTAACCTGTTCAATATTTTGAAAGTAATTTGACTGGGTGTTCTTGCTGCCTATGTTTATTAAGTAGTAAAAACATAATTCGTACAGCTGACAGCCTTTTAAAAAATGTTCAAGACGGACTTATTAATGCCATACATTACGCATTTGGATTATGATGTCAGTCTAAGTGACGTAATTCATTATGATGTCATATACTTGAGTAACAGATTGGGTTCATCAATTATATTACAGTTTCAATATTTAGCGAATGACAACCTTAGCAACACAAATTAATACAAATAAAGATATTCTACCTTTGCTTTCCAGATGTGGATTGGGGAACACCAGAAACAGTAACACTTACCCTTGCGTCGGGGGCCGTGCATCAAGCGGACAAGTATACTCGTACTGATAGTTCTGGAAATACCATTATTAAGCATTTCAGTAAGCCTGACTGTGGCTTTCTAAAACATGGTATGTTCATTTATTCTGGTAACTGTGTTATCTGCTGTTCCTAATTAGCTTGTACAATAAGACATTTCAATATTCATGTTAACATCAGTTTTTGCTAAGCCACGCCCACCTCTAGCTAAGCTACACCCATACCTCGCTCGTGTTGGGAACGATTGATCCCTGAACTCTGTGTTTATCATTTTCCAGAAAACTATACTGATACGCTGTTAAATATTTTGAAACTAATTTGACTGGGTGTTGTTGCTGCCTATGGCAGCAAGAGCGCCCAGGCAAATTACATTCAAAATATTCAACAGAATCTGTATTAAATATTAAAGACACAATTCGTATAAGAACGCATAGTCGCTCTTCAATTATGCGTTCGTGACGTATTTATTTGCGCCAGTCATGACGTCATTGATTATGGTATCATTCTACTCATCATGTAGTTGATTATGATGTCATATGATGGATAGATGTGGTAAGTGGTAAAGTCTATTATTCACATTTCCAGAGCATCCATCTATCATCGGACGTCATATGACGTCATAACCAGCTACGTGACGTGTAGGATGATGCCATAATCATGACCTCATGAATGACTCAATATAGCCGTCTTAACCACTTAATCGTCTGACACGATGTACGAATTGTATGTTTTTGCTATTTAATAAATATGCTGTCGAATATTTTGAAACCAATATGACTGGGTGGTGTTGCTGCCAACAGTGCCCAGTCAAGTTAGTTTCAAAATATTCAACCACTTACCTTTATAGTGTTCTGGAAATTGATAGTCATTGAGTTCAGAGAATGATCGCTCCCAACACGAGCTAGGTGTGAGTGGAGCTCAGCTAGAGCTGGGCGGGGGATATCTAAAACTGGAAAGGTCCATTCTAAGCTCAACTTCCTACTTTGTCGCATCGTAAATTCTTCGGATTGGAAGGATTTTTTTCTGATTTTCTGGATTTCAATCTTCGAATCATGCCCAAGGTTATGGAATCCTAGCGTACTTTCACACCATTTCGTGTGTTAAAACTTGGACCAAATCACATCATTCGTTTTTAGATACAGTTCTGGACAGACCAGGAGACAGAGTGGCCCAACGGCCGACCAACCGCTCACCGAGCGACCAACCGACCGACAGACCGACCGACCCACCGACTAACCAACAGACAGACAGACAGATAGACAGAGAGACAGACAGACAGACAACTAATCTCAAGGGGGACCACTCTAAGTAAATCTAAACTTGGTCTCGATAGGACAAATTTAGGTAAAGAAATTTGTAATTAAATTCCTGTGCAATGCGGTTTTTTCAATGTAAAGACAGACAGACAGACAGACAGACAGACAGACAGACAGACAGACAGACAGACAGACAGACAGACAGACAGACAGACAGACAGACAGACAGACAGACAGACAGACAGACAGACAGACAGACAGACAGACAGACAGGCAGGCAGGCAGGCAGGCAGGCAGGCAGGCAGGCAGGCAGGCAGGCAGGCAGGCAGGCAGGCAGGCAGGCAGGCAGGCAGACAGACAGACAGACAGACAGACAGACAGACAGACTAAGAATAGCTTCCCTAATGCGGAGTTGCACTTTGCTGAGATTAACTTCTCTGATAGCTTATCAGACAGGCAAAGCTACTGTCTCAAGCGTATCAACGAATCAGCAAGGTCCAACTGCCACGTTGATAAGGTCATCCCCAAAATTTCTGATGCGAATTTTCATGTTGAGAAGGATAGAATCCATTGGACGAAAGAAACAGCTAATTGTATTTATAACCATTGGTTGACGGTACTTAGTTTAAACTAAATGTGGGTCAAGGCAATAGCTCCCCTAACATAGGATTAGGAACAAACCTTGTCAATTTAGCAGCTGACTATGATCTCTCACCATCTGAAAAATCAATTCTCGATCGTGGTCTTACCTTTATACCAACTCCAAAACCAAAAACAGGATTAGATTTGCTTTTAGACACAGGTCTTATTGAAGTAGCTAATTTTGGTCATTCAGTAAAAATAGCCCATCATTTTCGAAATTTAAATGGAGAGTCAAAACCATTCACTGGAAAATCCGGTTGGGACCCTCCAGATAGGCTAGTTGATGACAATGTTAAAGCAACCATAAAAACGGTTGCTGGTATAGCCAGATCATTGCCAGTTACAAACAATAAGCAAAACCTTTCATTTCTCGAACGACAGGCTATCAACAAATTACGTAGAAATCAAAATATTATTATAAAACCAGCCGATAAAGGTTCAGCAACTGTGAATATATCTAGAGAAAACTACATCCGCGAGGCCGAAAGGCAGTTAACTAACACCAGGCATTACAGAAAACTTGATAATTTAATTTGGCCTCAAAACCGACAAAATTTCATTGAAATACTTAATTCATTGCATACAGATAAGTACATCGATAAGAAACAGCTAAAGTATCTGCTAGGTGAGAATAATCCACAAAATCGGACATTTTATATCTTGCCTAAAATCCATAAACCTATCAGCACCTGGTTAGATCCATTGACACCTCCTGGACGACCCATCATTTCAGACTGTGGCAGTGAGTCTTATGGCATTTCAGAATATATTGATTACTATTTAAAGCCCATTGCTAATAGACACAAGAGCTTTCTCAAGAACACTGAACACGTTCTTTCAAAGTTATCCAAATTGTCAGTTCCGAAAGATGCATATTTAGTCACATTAGACATAGATGCTATGTATACCAATATAGATATTGATGCTGGAGTCAATATATTAAGAATTCTTTTGTCAAATTTCCTGATCCAGATCGACCAGACACGGAAATTCTAAAATTATTAGAGCTAAGTCTTAAAGGAAACGATTTCCAATTTAATGGTGAAAATTACCTTCAAATCTGTGGATGCGCAATGGGTAAACGATTCAGCCCAAATGTTGCCACGATTTATGTTGCGGAGTGGGAAGAGGAGGCACTGAACAAATCAACCAAAAAGCCTCTTCTTTACCTCAGATATCTAGATGACATCTTCATAGTTTGGCCACATTCAGAAGAAGACTTTTGGGAATTTTTTCGCATTTTAAATAACCAAGATTCAAACATCAAGCTAAAAGCTACTATAGTGGAACATCGGTTGACTTTTTAGATGTCACGATCTATAAGGGTCCTCAATTTGATTCCTCTGGAAAATTAGAATATAAAGTATTCTTTAAGCCAACAGACTCACATCAGCTGCTTCACAAAAAATCATTTCATCCTCCACACACATTTAAAGGTTTGATCAAATCGCAAATCATAAGATTTTTTCGAAACTCTAGCAACAGGCAAAATCTGAATAGTGCATGCTCTACTCTGTTTGATGCTTTGAAAGCACGAGGCTATTCAGCCCGTTTTCTTCGAAAAATTAAAGCAGACACCATCAATGAGCTTGAAAATCTAAAACCTCATAGCGGACCCGAGTTTGAACCAGTCCAAATTAAACACAATAAACCAATCATGTGCGATGGATCAGTTTCTAAATGCGACAAAAATAGATGCAAAGTAAACAACTATATTGTAAACCAACAAACATTCCTGAGCTTTCAAACTAAAAATGAATATCATATCCGAACTAATATGCATTGTGATTCTGAGAATGTAGTCTATTTGATCAATTGTGCCCTTTGCCAGAAACAATATGTTGGTGAAACAAAAAATGCATTTAGAGTGCGTGCTAGACGCCACGTTTCTGATATTAACACCTCAGCAGATACGCCAATTGCTCAACATTTCCAACTTCCGGATCATTCAGTTGAACATCATTTTGAAATCATGCCAATAGAACAGATTCCGACCTTCGATAGTGAGGAAGAAACGAGTTCGTTTCGCAAAATCCGAGAGGGCCATTGGATTAGAACACTCCAAACAAAAGCACCATTTGGAATAAATGTAGATTCGGGAATATCACAAAAGAACAAAATTATCCCATTTCAACTCATATACAATAGACGTAATGTTGAATTAGCGAAAACCATGAAAGACGAATATTCACAGTTGCAATCTAAATTAAAGGAACCGATCAAAGCACGACCAGTAATAGCTTACAATAGAAATCCAAACCTGAAAGATTTGCTAGTAAGATCAAAGTTAGACCTTATAGTTCCTGATAACAATGACAAGGTTTCATCCCTCCCTACCTATTCTTAAATAAATCTAATCCCAACCAAAATCAATGGTGGGGCAACATGAAATCATATCCGTAGGACATCTTTTAATTTTGTGCCTCAAAAGTGTGTGCGTGCGTGCGTGCGTGCGTGCGTGCGTGCGTGCGTGCGTGCGTGCGTTCGTTCGTTCGTTCGTTCGTTCGTTCGTGCGTCCGGGCGTTTGTTCGTATGTGTGTATGGGTGTGTGCTCGTACATCCGTACGTGTGTGCATCTATACTTGCGTGGGTGTATGTGTGCGTGTGTATGTGGGTGTGGGTGCATTAATTCGTGAGTACATTAGTGCCTGGGTGTGTGCGTGCATGCATTCGTGCGTCCGTTCGTGCATGCGTTCATGCATGCATTATTGCGTGCATTCGTGCATGTATTACTGTGTGCATGTATTATTGCATGCATTCGTGCATTCGTTCAGATGTGTGCGTGCGTGCACGGACGGACGGACGGACGGACCGACGGACGGACGGACGGACGGACGGACGGACGGACGGACGGACGGACATACAGACGGACGGACGGACGGACGGACGGACGGACGGACGGACGGACGGACGGACGGACGGACAGACAGACAGACAGACAGACAGACAGACAGACAGACAGACAGACAGACAGACAGACAGACAGGCCGGCAGGCAGGCAGGCAGGCAGGCAGGCAGGCAGGCAGGCAGGCAGGCAGGCAGGCAGGCAGGCAGGCAGGCAGGCAGACAGACAGACAGACAGACAGACAGACAGAAAGGCAGAAAGGCAGAAAGGCACGAGTGCAAAACCGTCTTCCACCTATGCGCGTTACATAATATATCACCCTACATGCTCAACATGCTGATCGCGGATATCTTATAGACATAAATATTCTACAGGGAACAAGTAAGTCTGAACAGTTTCACTCGTTGCAAAGCATAGTATTGACGACTGTTCCAAATAGACTACAAATTCCATTGGTAAATTTCACTAAATTGCTACTAGATCAGTTACTTTTAAGTATCTAATCACATATGCATGTGGTGTTGTATAGTATTTTTTATGTTCTCCAAGATGCTCTATCCTAGCATGTCAATCATGGCTACAAAGTGGCAATTTTTCAGAACTATGCATCATTTATCTAATCTGTATGAGACATATCTCCCGCAACAAGATGAATAGATCCCTGATAACCCATGTCACCTGATCGGTACTAGGCCGGTATTGGGTCAATTCAGACCGGTAATGGTCCAGTACCGACCAGATGGCGTGCGTTTTCACAGATGACTCTCATATTGCAATCCTTCACTAGCGTAGGCTATACGCTGTCCTCTTGTGTCTTAAAAAGCACATCATGTATTTATGGATGCTGGAGCAAATGCACAGTGTTTCAGATCTTCATGCTGTTATATATTGTATGTATTTACGTTTAACCCCACTTATATCAGCTTAACCCTTTAATGGTCAAACTGACCAAAAACAACTTTGCAGGGTCTTCAGATAGGGCTATTTGATAGTCCTAGAGAAGAGTATTGTTGAATATTTACCACTAGAATAACTGCCTCGGTAACCGAGCCAGTCATTCTAGTGGTAAATTTCCAAAAGTATATTCTTCTCTCAGCTTGCAGATAGAAACTGGCTAAGTAAAAAAACTTTAATTTTCTTTACTATTACCCCTTTAATGGCCAAACCGACGAAAAAATATTCAGCGGTAAATTTACAAAAAATATTCTTCTAAAATTAAAATATCTTAAAAGATATTGACCATCAACATGTTTACTGCGATGTAAGGTTCAAAGGGCGAACACGTTATCTTTGTTTTTGAATTTCTTGGGGACATTATTTTGTGGGAGCACATCCATCTGAAAATCAAATGGCAGCCTTATCTATTGGTACCTGAACAAAATAATATCATGGTTATTGCTACAGGTGAAAAAATGATAAGTATCGCAGATTTAATATACCAATATATCATGAGACTATTACAGATTCCACTCTCGAGACCAGTCTGGAGCAAGTCTGGCTGCTTAGCGTGACTGGGGATGCACACAATCTTGGTAGGGGTATGCACATTTTCAAATGCAATGCAGTTATAGTAGTATAATATCACATCACAATCATAATGTGTGACGTCATATTATCATGGTAAGGAATCCCATTGGCGGATGTGTTGGCGGCTGTGAATGATGGGCTGACAGGTTTTAACCCCTGAGCTAATCGCAGCCTTCGACACAGTATAAGTTAACATATTCTCACTGGGCATGAGGCTGTGCTAGAGATACGTCACTATCTTTCATGTATTACAGAACGCATTAACAGTAACGGTGATCAGGATCAGCTAATCATGGTTGAGCTCACATATACACCATTATCTGCAACTCTCAGTCTCAACTGTTGATACGGATAGGTAATATTAAATGTATTGTGCGCTGATTTATGTAAGCTATGCTGTCAGGGCGACTAGCTTGTCATACGTTTTTGTCCGGAAAACACATGTGTGCTTCCAATGTTTGCATATGTTAGCATGCAGATATGCATACACACCATCAATTTAAACAATAACGTGTCTGTCACAAATTGCAAAGGTATAGATATGATTCAACAGATTTATTTATTATCACTTAGCAGGTAAAATTATTACCTATTTTTGCACAAAGAAAAATGATCTTTGATAGGTGGATGACAAAAATTCGGATATTTCACAGGATGTCCAGAAATCCGGAGGCGTGAAGAAATCAGCATTTTCCGGATAAATCCGGAGAGATTGTCGCCCTGTCTTGCGCATGTGATAATTAGGCAACTAGTTAGGCAAATGACCTAAGCATGAACACTTAGGATACATTTTAAGACTCTTCCCTTTTACTTATTTTCTGACTCTCTCTCTCCCTCCCTCCCTCGCTCCCTGCTCTCTCTCTCTCTCTCTCTCTCTTTCGCTCTCTCTCTCTCTCTCTCCCTTGCTCTCTGTTTCTCTCCATCTCTCTCTCGCTCTCCCTCCCTCGACCCCCACTCTGCCCCATCTCTCTCTCTCCCCACTTGCTCTCTCTTTCTCTCCATCTCTCTCTCTCTCTCCTCCCCCCCCCGTCTCTTTCTCTCTCTTTCTCTCTCTCTCTCTCTATCTCTCTCTCTCTCTCTCTCTCTCTCTCGATTTGTATAGACGCATAATGCTTCCATTAACGTCTGGATGCCCCTCAGATGCAGGGGATGTAGGGCTAATTGCTGCGCTTATTAAAAATAGGACATCGCCAATAATGTTACTCTAGTCAGGACAGGTACATGCGAGGGTATTTGTATTGGATTTCATTACAGAATCACATTTGCGAAGCTTTTGGAATGCTGAGCTATTTCTAACAATCAAAATCTGGCATTTCACACTTACGTTCAAGAAATTATTAATTCTATAAAATGTATGGAATATTCTCTGTTTAATATTTTGAAAATAAGTTGACTGTCAAATTAGTTTCGAAATAGTCAAGATCTTTCCTGTATACGTGTCTTCAATCTGAGCCACTAAAATTGCAATGGGTATAGCGTTGAGCAACAGATGGAGCCGCAAGTAGGCCATACAACATCAATTCCTAAGCGTAAGGGTATATGTTTTCTTTATAATGTTTAAGCATACTGGTTAACGTTATTTACGTTTCTGTATTTTAACAGATGGCATTACAGAAGTTTACAGCAAACATTAAAGATGACGATGAGGTCTCAATAAGCTACCGTTATTTTGCCTGTGAAATAACATCATCCTGTTTTCACTTAGGCCTAATTATTAAATAATACAACTTAAAATATTCCTCAAAATTACACTCTGTAAACAAGTCATTAACAGAAAAGATCAATTAAAATCTGCTTTGTTGTGAATTACGTGTTTGAAAATCCACGTTAAAGTGCGCGTGCGTGCGTGCGTGCGTGCGTGCGTGCGTGCGTGCGTGCGTGCGTGCGTGCGTGCGTGTGTGTGTGTGTGGGTAAGAGAGGATGGGAACTAATTGATTATAACGGTAAGGCCCTACAATAGCTGACCTCCCTTGCTAAAATGTGCTCACTTATTACAAGTGATTCGACTGCGGAGTCTACGTTATACAGCTCATAAATAAGTTAATATACTTTCCTGTTAAAGTTTCCGTGTCCCATTAAATAGAGTAATATCCGCACGAGTTAACAAGATGCCTGTTGATTTCTTGGAATTTATTCAGCATACAATTCCCCGACTCCATATTCATTGTAACTATTGATATTAGTTCCATCTATTCTGTGTACAAGCCTGGATTTTGCAAAGAAAAGGTTGCAGCCTGCACGTGCAACTGGTCATTTCTCAGCTAGCTCTTGAGACGTAAGCTCATAGGACATATTCACGGCAATAGCCTCAACAGCTTGTATTTCAATACTACTCAGCACAAGTGTATCAATTTCCAGGAGAAAATACGACAATGATGTTGTATAGTTTGAAAATAATGTGCAAGACCCCATAGCATTCAGTCTAATTATTTTCAAAATAATCAGTGGGCAATGCATGTGCTAGTTGCTACAGTTTTTATAGGATTTTTAATGAAAATTCCTGCTACACATTAAAAATAATTATCATAGCTTTCTGGTGAAACTGGCTGCTGATTTGAAGAGAAATCTAACTGTAAGTTGTTGAAGAATTTGGCAGCAACAACTTTGACAAATTGTAATCGCTGCTTTTATCTGGTATCTAAGTAGAATGAGTGCAGACCTATATTCGCTTTCCTTCTAGAACGAGGTATTCAGCAAGGACAGCGTGTATACAGTTATGTTCGATCAATGAATTCCCAACAATACATGATCTGCCGACTGTGACGAGAACACATTGTGACCATAAAATGAGGTTGCACACTGGTTATAACAAGCCAGTCGTAGGGTTAAAGGAAATCTCACTTTATCTTTTACTAACCATTCAGAGAAGAGAATTTGCCACCCATAATCTATCCCTGACGTATTAGCTTTTTATCATACCGACAACGAAAAATATTCAGACTTTAATGGCAAAATGTTGATACATTTCGACAGCCTATGATGGCTGTCATGATTTACTTTTCAACCAATCAAAAAAATCAGCGTGTCAGCCTTGGTATACGCACAGTCATAGACGTTCCAGCTATAATTTGGCATATGTTAAAGAACGAATCATACAGGTAAGCTGGTGAATATTTTGAAACTAATTTGACTGGACGTTGTTGCTTCCATGTGCTCGTACTGGCCCATGTTCTGGCACCAATCATAGTGGATATAATCATTAAAGGCAGCCCCTGTCCAGGCACCAGTTGTAATGTTTCACTATGCTAAGTAGTTAACCTCTGCGACATCATCCGGCTGATATGAAGTGATTCCTAATGGCGGAACTGGCTACATTTTGCCAGTCTGCTTCACAATTGGCTAAAGTGGACATTGGGGAGCGGGTGAGGGCACAATGGTCCGCAAAAACATTCAAGTAACCATAGGCCTATACTCAGCTGAGTAATTATTGTCTCTTTTGCCTGTGGTACAATGACCACTATTCAAAGTAGTCCTGGGATTAAGTTAGAGGTTAAGCGACAGAGACTTAGTACTAACTATGATAAATGCATTAAATGCCAAACAATCAAGAAAAGTGAAAAACTTCAGTCGGGTACTGCATCATCCGTGACCAAATTTTTTGAATGCTCAAAGTTTAAGAAAGATAATATATTCTGGCGCTTTGAACCTGAAACAAATGACATTATTTCGTTTCCGGGTGGAATTGTGAAATGGCACAAAACATGTTACAGTGCATACACGAGTAATGTTAATATAGCACGTATGGCAACAGTGCAACATGTGCACCTTATAACTGAGCCGTCTACATCCATTGAATGGCAAAGTTTAAATGTTGCCAATGTTATGTTTATAGTCTCAAGAGAGCAAATCTTAAGTCGATGCTAGACCGATGCCTGCTGCTAAATAACGAAATGATGAAAGTATGATTAGAAGAATACTTGGTGAGGATCTTGTTGGAGTCGAAGCCAATGATCACAGGGGATGTTATCAAAGGTACACGGCCATTGCGTCATCATCTAAGTCAGGTAGAGGCAAGAAAGCAGACTAGCTGAGTATGATACAGCATTTTTGGACCTGATGGATGAACTCCACCATAACGTTCCTCTGGGAGGACAGGATGTATGACATGACAATATTGCTGAATAAGTATAAAAACCACCTAGGTTAGACTCAGACACAGTAGATAAGTATAAAGTTTCAAGCTTGAAAACCCGTTAATTAACAAGTATGGGGATAGAATAGCTTTCCATCCCCAGCTTGAAAGAAACAAGGCTGAATTAAGTTGCGGTTCTTCACTAACACTTGGAGAAATAATACATCAGTTGAGACTGACACATGTACACAAGTTGTATATCATGCTGCTATTATAATAAGAACAGAGAAAGGATACGGTAGCGATTGAAACACAGCCTCTACCTATTTCAGAGTGTATTAACTATGGAACAAGACATTGCGCCTGGTAAGTTGCAAAGAAAGTTGGGATGGCTTGTGCAGCTCCAAAGTTCATTTGAAGACGGCCAGATGCCTATTAATAATAAGGCACACTTAGACATGCTTGATTTAAAGGATAGCAAAAAGGACGCATTCTAGCCTTTGGCCAGGATATTGTTACATGAAACACAAAGGGTAGAAAAAAGATGCTTATAATGTAGCTCTTGACCTGACAATCAAGACAATGGTACGTGGAAAGGAAATAATGAAAAGGTTAACCCACCATGGCCATACTATAAACTATTGGGAGCGCAATGGAATTGGCACATATTGTGCTCAAAACGGCTTGGAACAATTTGACACTAGAGGGGATATTATTAAAAGTCATATATGGAGAGTGTATTTTAAGACATTATAATATATCCAGTCCTTCCAAATCATATACCTGTTATCAATTTGCTAATACATGCAAATAAATTTTTATATTTATTGCCGATAAAGTACATAGCTTTAGAATATCGCGTCATCAATTACCTCCCTTGAATTCCAAGCGGCTGTGACATCATAGTGGAACAACCGCTAAGCAAAGCTAATACAGGCAACACTGTTTAACCAGGTTAAATTTTTCATTCTATTGTATTTAGCAATGAATTTTGAAATAGACAATGATCTCAATGATATTCCCGGTAGACATTAGTCAGAAGTTTATAAAAGCGCCGATGCCACATTTTAATATGAATATCTCGAGCACGAAACCCCCCTTTTTAGATGCGATCTGCTTCGAGAAAATTTCTCAGTGTGATTCTGTAGATACCGTATATTTACGACACTATATCTTGCTATATCCAGTATTGGTGGGATGGCCGTCAAGCGCAGATCTAGGATTTTATTATTGAGTTAGCCCAATATTGGAGAGGGTCTGTGAGTGAAGGTGTGTCCCCTCCAAATGGCCGTTTGGGGAGATATGGGCGGGCTGGTTCTTCTCCCTGAAGATTCTGTTGCTATGAGAAGTCATTTCCTGCATTCCATTTGATAAACAACATATCTATTTTGTATCCAAACTGCGTGCGTGCGTGCGTGCGTGCGTGCGTGCGTGCGTGCGTGCGTGCGTGCGTACGTGCGTGCGTGCGTGCGTGCGTGCGTGCGTGCGTATATACGTGCGTATGTGTATGTGTGTGCATTCGTGTGTGTGATTTCTCTATAACGTAGGATCAATCCCAGCCTTTACCTGTTAAAGCGACCTACTGATTCATTCACTTTACCCCAACTAATCTCAAGGGGGGACCACTCTAAGTAAATCTAAACTTGGTCTCGATAGGACAAATTTAGGCAAAGAAATTTTTAATTAAATTCCTGTGCCAATGCGTTTTTTTCAATGTAAAGACGGACTTGCTTGTGCCAGGCCTCCATATTTGTCCCAAATCAAACAATTTTAAACTGTTTATATGTACAAATACACTGTCGGAATTGGTCTGCTGGTAGCTGATATTTCGTTTGCACGGTCGTCCATACGTGCAATCGTGCATGCATTCGTTCGTTCGTTCGTTCGTTCGTTCGTTCGTTCGTTCGTTCGTTCGTTCGTTCGTTCGTTCGTTCGTTCGTTCGTTCGTTCGTTCGTTCGTTCGTTCGTTCGTTCGTTCGTTCGTTCGTTCGTTCGTTCGTTCGTTCGTTCGTTGGTTCGTTCGTGCGGGCGTGCGTGCGTACGTGCGTGCGGGCGTGCGGGCGTGCGTGCACGCGTTCATATGTGCGTTTATTCATTCATTAATTCATTAATTCATTAATTCATTAATTCATTAATTCATTAATTCATTAATTCATTAATTCATTCATTCATTCATTCATTCGTTCATCCACCTGTCTGTTCACTCATCCTGTCACCTGTCCTTGGCCTCTCTATTGGTTTACTGGTCTGTGCCTCCCAGACATCAATTGATTGTCTATGTGGATGGACTGATGGATGGATTACTGGGTGGGTGGCCGGGTGAGTGCATGGATTGTTTGGACATATATGTTTGTAAAGGTACAAACCACCTCTCTTCCGCAACCACCTGCCGTATTTTATTCTTATATTTTCAACAGCCGCACCAACTCATTGCAAAGAAGCAATTAGCGCTTTGCAATGACTAAGTGAATAAATTAAAACAAAATTCGGAAATGAAATTGTAGCTTTCACCCATTTGCCTATTCATTTGCCTATTCATTTGCCTATTCATTTGTTCAGTCGTCTAGTCACCCACCGGGTGTCTGTCTATCAGTTTACAAATCTGTTCTCCCCTTAATCAAGTATTTGTTTAGGTGGATGGCAGGATGGACTGATGAATGGATTAATATGCTGGTGTCTGGGCGGGTGAATGAGTGCATGGGTTGTTGGACATATAAGCTTACAAAGCTCAAACAACCTGTGACTTACAACCACCTCTCTTTAGAAGGAATCTCACTAGACCTACAACATTCAGTCAATCCACAATGGATCATCCTATGTCAGAAAGACCGGCTCAAAACTATTTGTTTATTCCTATTTTCGAACACATGGCAACGCCAACTTATTACAAAGAAGTAATCAATGTTTTGTAATGACTGAGTAAACCGATTTGCCCAGATCAAAAAACTGTATAACTCCTAACTGTCAAAATTTGTTCCTATTTTCGAACACACGGCAACGCCAACTTATTACAAAGAAGTAATCAACGCTTTGTAATGACTGAGTGAACCGATTCGCCAAGGTCAAATAACTGTATAACTTGTCAGAATTTGTTTTAATAATCTTTATTCAGGAAACCTGTCCCTTGCAGTACTCAAACAACAAGTAAATTACTCTCCGCCGCCATGATTAAACATATCTCGGCAGCATTTGATCTAATGACTGACCAAATAGCCCTCATTGTTATTCTCACACCTTAATCGCCTGAAACGAACGGCGTACTAACCCATGCTACAGTTAGATAAGCTCGATATAATTAAGCAATCACGCCTTTTGTATTAGCTGTTTGACTTCAGTAGCGCCAAAGGCGCACATTGATCTAAAGCAGGTCTTTGGGTTTGGTTTGATCTTTTGTGGAGAGACTGAATTAATAGTTAATCAGTAGTCACCATTGCAGTAATTCTCCTAAAAATATATAAGAATTATCAGTTGCCATTAGACCAGTTTTTTCGCTGCATGACGAAGACCATTACGTCGAAAGCGCTCCAGCAACTGACAGTGTAAGCTTTAATTTTATATATATATAATAATCTTGTATTAATTGTTCTTATTTTTCGGTTTCTAAATTGTTTCAACACATATCGCTCTAGTTCATATTTGGTAGTTAACTTTTTTGAATCTTTCTGACTAAATTTGACATAAATCTATAGAAATTTGATTACGTTCTAAAAATGGCCAAGAATTTCAACGGCCCAGTGGGTAAAGGACGCAAATCTGGCAACCCAGCGTCCAACCTTTCATCAACCAAAAGTGCTCCTAACCAGTCTGTTCAGGCCTTTCAGAGACTGGTTAAGATGTACTTCCATGTGTTGCAATGCTTGCATCACTATGGTCTTTTACGAGAGCATTTGGCATCAGACTCTCTCCCAAAATCTCTCAGCATGAAAATGGAGGAGATGAACTCGTTTTTCTGCCCTGCCTTACGAGATGACGAATTTTTGAAATCGACCAGCATGATAAACCAAATTTGGGCTCATAGCCGCTTAGAAAATTTAATCAACCATTATCGAAGCAAATTGGACAAATTAAAGGCAGAGGTAAAAGTGGCCGAATCTAATGTAATTCTTGATCTACACAGAGCCAAACGCATAGCATTGAAATGGGGTAGGCAAAATTTTGGAAATAAATTGGCCACAACGACAATCACAAATTTTTGGAAATTTTTGGCAGAAATAGCTAGTGATGAGCAAAATAGAGTGATGTCAGTACCAACACCGGCGGCCACACCAAGTACAGGTTCAGGTTCACATTCAACAGTGACTAACAAACGACAACGGTCACCAACCACCTTCGCACCCTCGCCTACCACTTCCAAGCCGACGAATCTGTATACATCACCAACACCAGCACCTGGTGTTGATGATGTAACAGAGTCATGGCCGGCTCTCCCAAAGACAAATTCTCCTCCTGTGGGCCGTTGTCGGGTTGTTACTCACTGTTCCCCCAATCTACCACCTAGCAACTCTTCCTCATCTCTTCCACTATCTTCTCCTCGCCACCTTCTGACTCGATCTTCTCCTCTTCCTCCTTCTCCTCTCTCAATCCCGCCTCCTCCTCTTCCTGCTCAAACTTCTTCTCTTCATGCATCTCCTTTCTCAATCCCGCCTCCTGCTCTTCCTCCTACTCTTCATCTCTCTTCTCCTCACGCACCTTCTTCTGCTCCTCTTCCTCTGTCTCCGCCTCCTCTCCCTCCTATGGAGAATAATAGTAACCTGTCCGATAGGAAGTTTGCTAAGTACCTTCATCAATCGCATAGCAAGGGCCTGTGGAGGATCCCCAGAATCACCAAGAAGATTCTGATGATATGGTCCTCTAATCTAGCCCGAATTGATTTAGACGTCCATCCTGACATCCAGGTTGAGTGCTATCCTGGTGCCGCATTATCACATTTCAGAACAATGGCTATGCGACACCAGGATGGACCTAGCCCGGAGAAGATCATCTTGAATATTGGCATCAACTCCAAAAATGAGCATCCAACCAAAGCCTCAAACCATTTACGGTTCATGGCTCGTGAATTTAAAAACACCTTCCCTAATGCGGAGTTGCACTTTGCTGAGATTAACTTCTCTGATAGCTTGTCAGACAGGCAACGGTACTGTCTCAAGCGTATCAACGAATCAGCAAGGTCCAACTGCCACGTTGATAAGGTCATCCCCAAAATTTCTGATGCCAATTTTCATGTTGAGAAGGATAGAATCCATTGGACGAAAGAAACAGCTAATTGTATTTATAACCATTGGTTGATGGTACTTAGTTTAAACTAAATGTGGGTCAATGCAATAGCTCCCCTAACATAGGATTAGGAACAAACCTTGTCAATTTAGCAGCTAACTATGATCTCTCACCATCTGAAAAATCAATTCTCGATCGTGGTCTTACTTTTGTACCAACTCCAAAACCAAAAACAGGATTAGATTTGCTTTTAGACACAGGTCTTATTGAAGTAGCCAATTTTGGTCATTCAGTAAAAATAGCCCATCATTTTCGAAATTTAAATGGAGAGTCAAAACCATTCACTGGAAAATCCGGTTGGGACCCTCCAGATAGGCTAGTTGATGACAATATTAAAGCAACCATAAAAACGGTTGCTGGTATAGCCAGATCATTGCCAGTTAAAAACAATAGGCAAAACCTTTCATTTCTCGAACGACAGGCTATCAACAAATTACGTAGAAATCAAAATATTATTATAAAACCAGCCGATAAAGGTTCAGCAACTGTGATTATGTCTAGAGAAAACTATATCCGCGAGGCCGAAAGGCAGTTAACTAACACCAGGCATTACAGAAAACTTGATAATTTAATTTGGCCTCAAAACCGACAAAATTTCATTGAAATACTTAATTCATTGCATACAGATAAGTACATCGATAAGAAACAGCTAAAGTATCTGCTAGGTGAGAATAATCCACAAAATCGGACATTTTATATCTTGCCTAAAATCCATAAACCTATCAGCAACTGGTTAGATCCATTGACACCACCTGGACGACCCATCATTTCAGACTGTGGCAGTAAGTCTTATGGCATTTCAGAATATATTGATTACTATTTAAAGCCCATTGCTAATAGACACAAGAGCTTTCTCAAGAACACAGAACACTTTCTTTCAAAGTTATCCAAATTGTCAGTTCAGAAAGATGCATATTTAGTCACATTAGACATAGATGCTATGTATACCAATATAGATATTGATGCTGGAGTCAATGCTATTAAGAATTCTTTTGTCAAATTTCCTGATCCAGATCGACCAGACACGGAAATTCTAAAATTATTAGAGCTAAGTCTTAAAGGAAACGATTTCCAATTTAATGGTGAAAATTACCTTCAAATCTGTGGATGCGCAATGGGTAAACGATTCAGCCCAAATTTTGCCACGATTTATGTTGCGGAGTGGGAAGAGGAGGCACTGAACAAATCAACCAAAAAGCCTCTTCTTTACCTCAGATATCTAGATGACATCTTCATAGTTTGGCAACATTTAGAAGAAGACTTTTGGGAATTTTTTCGCATTTTAAATAACCAAGATTCAAACATCACGCTAAAAGCTACTATTAGTGGAACATCGGTTGACTTTTTAGATGTCACGATCTATAAGGGTCCTCAATTTGATTCCTCTGGAAAGTTAGAATATAAAGTATTCTTTAAGCCAACAGACTCACATCAGCTGCTTCACAAAAACTCATTTCATCCTCCACACACATTTAAAGGTTTGATCAAATCGCAAATCATAAGATTTTTTCGAAACTCTAGCAACAGGCAAAATCTGAATAGTGCATGCTCTACTCTGTTTGATGCTTTGAAAGCACGAGGCTATTCAGCCCGTTTTCTTCGACAAATTAAAGCAGACACCATCAATGAGCTTGAAAATCTAAAACCTCATAGCGGACCCGAGTTTGAGCCTGTCCAAATTAAACACAATAAACCAATCATGTGCGATGGATCAGTTTCTAAATGCGACAAAAATAGATGCAAAGTAAACAACTATATTGTAAACCAACAAACATTCCTGAGCTTTCAAACTAAAAATGAATATCATATCCGAACTAATATGCATTGTGATTCTGAGAATGTAGTCTATTTGATCAATTGTGCCCTTTGCCAGAAACAGTATGTTGGTGAAACAAAAAATGCATTTAGAGTGCGTGCTAGACGCCACGTTTCTGATATTAACACCTCAGCAGATACGCCAATTGCTCAACATTTCCAACTTCCAGATCATTCAGTTGAACATCATTTTGAAATCATGCCAATAGAACAGATTCCGACCTTCGAAAGTGAGGAAGAAACGAGTTCGTTTCGCAAAATCCGAGAAGGCCATTGGATTAGAACACTCCAAACAAAAGCACCATTTGGAATAAATGTAGATTCGGGAATATCACAAAAGAACAAAATTATCCCATTTCAACTCATATACAATAGACGTAATGTTGAATTAGCGAAAACCATGAAAGACGAATATTCACAGTTGCAATCTAAATTAAAGGAACCGATCAAAGCACGACCAGTAATAGCTTACAATAGAAATCCAAACCTGAAAGATTTGCTAGTAAGATCAAAGTTAGACCTCATGGTTCCTGATAACAATGACAAGGTTTCATCCCTCCCCACCTATTCTTAAATAAATCTAATCCCAACCAAAATCAATGGTGGGGCAACATGAAATCATATCCGTGGGACATCTTTTAATTTGTGTCTGCAAAAGTGTGCGTGCGTGCGTGCGTGCGTGCGTGCGTGCGTGCGTGCGTGCGTTCGTGCGTGCGTGCGTGCGTTCGTGCGTTCGTTCATGCGTTCATGCGTTCGTGTGTTCGTGCGTTCGTGCGTTCGTGCGTTCGTGCGTTCGTGCGTTCGGGCGTTCGTGCGTCCGGGCGTTTGTTCGTACATGTGTGTATGTGTGTGGGTGTGTGCTCGTACATCCGTACGTGTGTGCATCTATACTTGCGTGGGCGTGTGTGTATGTGGGTGTGGGTGCATTAATTCGTGAGTACATCAGTGCGTGGATGTGTGCGTGCATGCATTCGTGCGTTCGTTCGTGCATCCGTTCATGCATGCATTATTGCGTGCATTCGTGCATGTATTACTGTGTGCATGTGTTATTGCATGCATTCGTGCATTCGTGCATTCGTTCAGATGTGTGTGTGTGCGTGCGTGCGTGCGTGTGTGTGTGATTTCTCTATAATGTAGGATCAATCCCAGCCTTTACCTGTTAAAGCGACCTACTGATTAATTCACTTTACCCCAACTAATCTCAAGGGGGGACCACTCTAAGTAAATCTAAACTTGGTCTCGATAGGACAAATTTAGGTAAAGAAATTTTTAATTAAATTCCTGTGCCAATGCGTTTTTTTCAATGTAAAGACAGACAGACAGACAGACAGACAGACAGACAGACAGACAGACAGACAGACATACAGACAGACAGACAGACAGACAGACAGACAGACAGACAGACAGACAGACAGACAGACAGACAGACAGACAGACAGACAGACAGACAGACAGACAGACAGACAGACAGACAGACAGACAGACAGACAGACAGACAGACAGACAGACAGACAGACAGACAGACAGACAGACAGACAGACAGACAGACAGACAGACAGACAGACAGACAGACAGACAGACAGACAGACAGACAGACAGACAGACAGACAGACAGACAGACAGACAGACAGACAGACAGACAGACAGACAGACAGACAGACAGACAGACAGACAGACAGACAGACAGACAGACAGACAGGCAGGCAGGCAGGCAGGCAGGCAGGCAGGCAGGCAGGCAGGCAGGCAGGCAGGCAGGCAGGCAGGCAGGCAGGCAGGCAGGCAGGCAGGCAGGCAGGCAGGCAGGCAGGCAGGCAGGCAGGCAGGCAGGCAGGCAGGCAGGCAGGCAGGCAGGCAGGCAGGCAGGCAGGCAGGCAGACAGACAGACAGACAGAAAGGCAGACAGACAGACAGACAGACAGACAGACAGACAGACAGACAGACAGACAGACAGACAGACAGACAGACAGACAGACAGAAAGGCAGAAAGGCAGACAGACAGACAGAAAGGCAGAAAGGCAGACAGAAAGGCACGAGTGCAAAACCGTCTTCCACCTATGCGCGTTACATAATATATCACCCTACATGCTCAACATGCTGATCGCGGATATCTTATAGACATAAATATTCTACAGGGAACAAGTAAGTCTGAACAGTTTCACTCGTTGCAAAGCATAGTATTGACGACTGTTCCAAATAGCCTACACATTCCATTGGTAAATTTCCCTAAATTGCTACTAGACCAGTTACTTTTAAGTATCTAATCACATATGCATGTGGTGTTGTATAGTATTTTTTATGTTCACCAAGATGCTCTATCCTAGCATGTCAATCATGGCTACAAAGTGGCAATTTTTCAGAACTATGCATCATTTATCTAATCTGTATGAGACATATCTCCCGCAACAAGATGAATAGATCCCTGATAACGCATGTCACCTGATCGGTACTAGGCCGGTATTGGGTCAATTCAGACCGGTAATGGTCCAGTACCGACCAGATGGCGTGCGTTTTCACAGATGACTCTCATATTGCAATCCTTCACTAGCGTAGGCTATAAGCTGTCCTCTTGTGTCTTAAAAAGCACATCATGTATTTATGGATGCTGGAGCAAATGCACAGTGTTTCAGATCTTCATGCTGTTATATATTGTATGTATTTACGTTTAACCCCACTTATATCAGCTTAACCCTTTAATGGTCAAACTGACCAAAAACAACTTTGCAGGGTCTTCAGATAGGGCTATTTGATAGTCCTAGAGAAGAGAATTGTTGAATATTTACCACTAGAATAACTGCCTCGGTAACCGAGCCAGTCATTCTAGTGGTAAATTTCCAAAAGAATATTCTTCTCTCAGCTTGCAGATAGAAACTGGCTAAGTAAAAAAACTTTAATTTTCTTTACTATTACCCCTTTAATGGCCAAACCGACGAAAAAATATTCAGCGGTAAATTTACAAAAAATATTCTTCTAAAATTAAAATATCTTAAAAGATATTGACCATCAACATGTTTACTGCGATGTAAGGTTCAAAGGGCGAACACGTTATCTTTGTTTTTGAATTTCTTGGGGACATTATTTTGTGAGAGCACATCCATCTGAAAATCAAATGGCAGCCTTATCTATTGGTACCTGAACAAAATAATATCATGGTTATTGCTACAGGTGAAAAAATGATAAGTATCGCAGATTTAATATACCAATATATCATGAGACTATTACAGATTCCACTCTCGAGACCAGTCTGGAGCAAGTCTGGCTGCTTAGCGTGACTGGGGATGCACACAATCATAGTAGGTGTATGCACATTTTCAAATGCAACGCAGTTATAGTAGTATAATATCACATCACATTCATAATGTGTGACGTCATATTATCATGGTAAGGAATCCCATTGGCGGATGTGTTGGCGGCTGTGAATGATGGGCTGACAGGTTTTAACCCCTGAGCTACTCGCAGCCTTCGACACAGTATAAGTTAACATATTCTCACTGGGCATGAGGCTGTGCTAGTGATACGTCACTATCTTTCATGTATTACAGAACGCATTAACAGTAACGGTG
This sequence comes from Chaetoderma sp. LZ-2023a, assembly GCA_034401795.1. NCBI lineage: Eukaryota > Metazoa > Mollusca > Caudofoveata > Chaetodermatida > Chaetodermatidae > Chaetoderma > Chaetoderma sp. LZ-2023a. The sequence goes on along the minus strand of CM067372.1, from coordinate 164,630,393 downwards.
ATCAGGATCAGCTAATCATGGTTGAGCTCACATATGCACCATTATCTGCAACTCTCAGTCTCAACTGTTGATACGGATAGGTAATATTAAATGTATTGTGCGCTGATTTATGTAAGCTATGCTGTCAGGGCGACTAGCTTGTCATACGTTTTTGTCCGGAAAACACATGTTTGCTTCCAATGTTTGCATATGTTAGCATGCAGATATGCATACACACCATCAATTTAAACAATAACGTGTCTGTCACAAATTGCAAAGGTATAGATATGATTCAACAGATTTATTTATTATCACTTAGCAGTTAAAATTATTACCTATTTTTGCACCAAGCATCTTTGATAGGTGGATGTCAAAAATTCGGATATTTCACAGGATGTCCAGAAATCCGGAGGCGTGAAGAAATCAGCATTTTCCGGATAAATACGGAGAGATTGTCGCCCTGTCTTGCGCATGTGATAGTTAGGCAACTAGTTAGGCAAATGACCTAAGCATGAACACTTAGGATACATTTTAAGACTCTTCCCTTTTACTTGTTTTCTGAATCTCTCTCTCCCTCCCTCTCTCTCTCTCTCCCTTGCTCTCTGTTTCTCTCCATCTCTCTCTCGCTCTCCCTCCCTCGACCACCACTCTGCCCCATCTCTCTCTCTCCCCACTTGCTCTCTCTTTCTCTCCATCTCTCTCTCCTCCCCCCCCCCCTCTCTCTCTCTCTCTCTCTCTCTCTCTATCTCTCCCTCTCTCTCTCTCTCTCTCTCTCGATTTGTATAGACGCATAATGCTTCCATTAACGTCTGGATGCCCCTGAGATGCAGGGGATGTATGAGTAATTGCTGCGCTTATTAAAAATAGGACATCACCAATAATGTTACTCTTGTCAGGACAAGTACATGCGAGGGTATTTGTATTGGATTTCATTACAGAATCACATTTGCGAAGCTTTTGGAATGCTGAGCTATTTCTAACAATCAAAATCTGGCATTTCACACTTACGTTCAAGAAATTATTAATTCTATAAAATGTAAGGAATATTCTCTGTTTAATATTTTGAAAATAAGTTGACTGTCAAATTAGTTTCGAAATAGTCAAGATCTTTCCTGTATACGTGTCTTCAATCTGAGCCACTAAAATTGCAATGGGTACAGCGTTGAGCAACAGATGGAGCCGCAAGTAGGCCATACAACATCAATTCCTAAGCGTAAGGGTTTATGTTTTCTTTATGATGTTTAAGCATAATGGTTAACGTTATTTACGTTTCTGTATTTTAACAGATGGCATTACAGAAGTTTACAGCAAACATTAAAGATGACGATGAGGTCTCAATAAGCCACCGTTATTTTGCCTGTGAAATAACACCATCTTGTTTTCACTTAGGCCTAATTATTAAATAATAAAACTTAAAATATTCCTCAAAATTACACTCTGTAAACAAGTCCTTAACAGAAAAGATCAATTAAAATCTGCTTTGTTGTGAATTACGTGTTTGAAAATCCACGTTAAAGTGCGCGTGCGTGCGTGCGTGCGTGCGTGCGTGTGTGTGTGTGGGTAAGAGAGGAGGGGAACTAATTGATTATAACGGTAAGGCCCTACAATAGCTGACCTCCCTTGCTAAAATGTGCTCACTTATTACAAGTGATTCGACTGCGGAGTCTACGTTATACAGCTCATAACTAAGTTAATATACTTTCCTGTTAAAGTTTCCGGGTCCCATTAAATAGAGTAACATCCGCACGAGTTAACAAGATGCCTGTTGATTTCTTGGAATTTATTCAGCATACAATTCCCCGACTCCATATTCATTGTAACTATTGATATTAGTTCCATCTATTCTGTGTACAAGCCTGGATTTTGCAAAGAAAAGGTCGCAGCCTGCACGTGCAACTGGTCATTTCTCAGCTAGCTCTTGAGACGTAAGCTCATAGGACATATTCACGGCAATAGCCTCAACAGCTTGTATTTCAATACTACTCAGCACAAGTGTATCAATTTCCAGGAGAAAATACGACAATGATGTTGTATAGTTTGAAAATAATGTGCAAGACCCCATAGCATTCAGTCTAATTATTTTCAAAATAATCGGTGGGCAATGCATGTGCTAGTTGCTACAGTTTGTATAGGATTTTTAATGAAAATTCCTGCTACACATTAAAAATAATTAACATAGCTTTCTGGTGAAACTGGCTGCTGATTTGAAGAGAAATCTGACTGTAAGTTGTTGAAGAATTTGGCAGCAACAACTTTGACAAATTGTAATCGCTGCTTTTATCTGGTATCTAAGTAGAATGAGTGCAGACCTATATTCGCTTTCCTTCTAGAACGAGGTATTCAGCAAGGACAGCGTGTATACAGACACACATACACACACCCCACACCCACACCCCACCCCAACCCCACCCACCCACCACCCCCCGACCCACCACATATATGCAAGCACGTAAGCATGCGCGCACACACACACACACCAAATGCAATCCACCGGTAGATCCGAATTTGCGAATTTGCTTAAGGTATCGCAATCAATTGATTTGTTTAAGTCTAAGACTGGAGAAAGCTAGGCCCATATTGGATAAATTGCATAGGCCTATATAATTAAATCTCCTGTAGACTTAAGCCACACTATTGGTGGCAATCTAAAACATCAATTTTAACAAGCATTGATTACAATATCAATTAGGGATATACATTATGCCAGCAATGAGTGACCGGGTGGTGAGCGGTGGAGGATGGAGGGGGTGGGGGTGAGGTGGTGGACTTCTCATAGGCTACGTACGTGATTAACCTACTTGAACAAGCAAATAACACTGCATTCAGTTGCAAAAATTATGCCAAAATACCCGTGGTAGAGCCTACACATTGCCGCTATATGTATGTGGGCGAGGATTCTTTGAATGTGATGTACCTAACGTATACATTTACCATAACGACACTCACTCTCCAACGCTTTTACTGGAGTAATTTGTAGGTGTACGTACTAGAGACAAATGCTGGCCCTGAGTGTGTACAATTGTCGCGTATACTGAAAACGCACATATATGAGTGAAGATGCGCACAAAGCGTGACAATGATAATTTATAACAGGTGGGTAAGATGAACTAAATTGTCATATTTAGATAGGCCTACGTTTATTAAGAGTGCACAAACTTACGTTGGATAGCTTACGCGTCGAAGACTGTCAACATTGTTTGTTTACTATAAGCTTTCATTGACGTCCGCATGAACTGAAAGCGGGACGATCGATAACCGATATGTCAGTCTTCCTATGAATTCGTTCATCTGCTACTATTTATGTGCTTCCATCACACGGAATGCTTGCTTTATCGCCCGGTGGTGATTTCCAATAAGCCCAGTGGTAATTTCTCAAAATAATATGCTTTGCATCAACGTGAAAATATTCAGGCCCGTCGATTCCCCAACTGGCAGCCCCCACCCCACCCCCCTTACACCTCCCACCCCACCCCGTCCCACCCCATCCCACCATCCAACCATTGCTACGGTCATGTAATATCGATTATTTTCCATCACATATTCAGCTGTAATCTTACTAGTAACACAGGCCTATGCATGTTAGGTAGAAGGGTGTCTGATAAAACCTACAAACAGTTGGTCTCGAAAATAATGAGTATGTATATGCTAAGCTTTAAAAACTCACACACTTGTACATTAAATTATCTTGTCATTTACAGGCTAATTTTGTTCACGCACATTTCTATCGAGCCAAAATCGCCATTGAAGCTATCGTGTTCTCAAACATGCCTGGAAACATAAAACCGAGAAAAATCTGCAGCATTGGTTTTTTGTAGCTGTTGCCGTTTTTGCGTGATTCTAACCACACACACACACACACACACACACACACACACACACACACACACACACACACACACACACACACACACACACACACACTCCGCACGCACGCACGCACGCACGCACTCACTCACTCTCTCACTCACTCACTCACTCACTCACAAACTCACTCACTCACTCACTCACTCACTCACTCACTCACTCACACACACACACCCTCTAGGCCTAAACCAGGTAGCCTACGTAGCCGCAGCAAAAATGTCAGAATTAAAGAAAATGCCTTGAGATCTCACACAATTTTTGTTTTAGACTGATAAGAAAGATCTAGCTGACATACGTGTGTCGGTTTTATGTATGCACATGTATTTAATTCAGCTACAAAAACTGTCATTCCGCTAGCGCGCATTAGACTCTATGGTCAGTTGTTTATTTAGGGTTAAAATCAATCAACATATAACGTTCTATTATTTTTATTGGCATAAGACCTGAAAAGGCTATTTTTATCTTTGCCTGATCGGGAAAATGCAACCAAACTGTACTTATTTCCTCCTGAAGTTGAACGAAGCTGCATGTATTCAATGTTACGGTATAATAGCTTATTCCACTATTACGTCATTATTGACGCTGAAAGCTCAAACTCAAGGGAGGTAATTCATCACGTAACTTCGTGTATTCGAACATACGTCGACTTCGCGGCTTAATATTATCTATTTGGTGAATGTTAGACACATACAGCTGGTTTGTTATTAATTAGTATACAAGAAAGCCTTACATACTTGCAAAATTGTACATAAAAGGGATTTCTCCAAATATGACCTTTAAGCACTGAGTATACAATGCGGTTACATGTCTGCGTCGCCTGTCGAGAGAGCTAATAAAATCTTCCCAGTCTGCGTCTGCCAGGTGGCCGGGTTGGTACTCCGGAATATTCTTCTCTCTATTGAGACATCTTAAACATGTCAGCGCTCACGCTATGCGAGAAGTACTATGATGTCTTCCGGAGGGAGTTGAAGGACTACAAGAAGAAGACACCAGATGGGCTCACTCAGCTCTCCAGTGCTGAGCTGACAGAGGAGCTGACAGCTGTGAAGCTCTCTCTAAGATATGGCAATGGACAGACCTGCTTCCTTGAATACCGTATCATGGGCGGGAGTATCGTCGAGCATTTCCTGCGAGCTAAAGGTGTCTACAAGGATCGGGAGTCTCTGTCAGATGTGTTCCAGCAGTTGCAGACCATCGTGGCCTCAACGGACTCAGAGCTGATCAAGGCTCTGCGATACCACAAACTGGGAAAAGGATGCGCTGCCGAACCCTCCAGCCCTTGGAGGTGCATGTTGGCAGCGGGTACAGGGGCTGTAGGGCATGCCAAGCTGGTTCAGGGTCTCACCATGGTCCCCACTGCTACTGTAGAGAGTCAGGATAGTCTTATAGCTGATTTGCTAGTGGCGGAGTAGGCTGATCCCGAGCGCCACGGTAGCTAGGCCTGACACCACACGTAGAGCTAACATGGGAAGCAGTGTCGTGTCAACTGGCTGTTGTGGCAGGGCGCCTGGAGCTGCCGTGTCGACTGGCTGCAGTGTCATGGTCGCTGACACCATCTATGGAATGCCGCAGCTGGGTCTGTGCCGTAAGGAGGCAGTAGCACAGTGCTTCCATGGACTGGATGATCCGAACGACCCCTGCTGGCGTAAGGGCTGAGGTGGTGTGTGAGACAAACTACTTCCACACATCTGGATAGGCATGCCGCAAGCCAGTGATGTGCACATTTTGCACCAGCGCTCCGGGGTTGGAGTCTGGATCGAACGAGGATGTCGCTGTCTTCCGATGGCCTACTCGTCGGGGAGTTCGATAGGGGAATGCTGAGTAGTCCGGTCTTGGGTCACCGTACATAACCCCTAGACCGCTGTTGTCACCACCATGCCACCGATGGTCTGGGTGAGCGCTGAACTCTCTATGTAGTCTGCTGGCCGCTGAGACGCTATGACTGTTGAGCTGTGGGTTCTAGGCGTTTGTATCAGGGAGGCTTGCACCCAGCTCATGGAGGATTCGTCGCACCGTGAAGTACACATGGAATCTGAGAGAGCTGGTGATGAGCACAGTTTCAGGAGTACCAGAATAGGAATGAAGCAGGGTGGAACTTAGTCCACATCCTGCTGTGGCACACCACACGGCAAAGTGCAGCTGCTGATTCCCGTATGAGAGGCTTGGAGCAGCCATCCAAGTATGAGTTTGCTTCAGTCGGTTGGTCAGCGGTCGTGGGTTGACGGAGAAGCTGGTTTGGGACCGTCCATCCACTGTGATGGAGAACGGTGTTAGCTCTGGTATATCATCCAGTAGACCTCCCAGGCCAGTCAAGGGTGTACCCAGGAGGGGCGGTTGGCTCCGGATGACTGTCGTGAGTTTCAGTGGGAAGACAGCACACTATGTGTGGTTGTCTCGAGTCCGAGACCAGCGAGGCGACCTCGCTGTAACATCTCGTTTTTTAACTCCTCCATATCAACCCACCCGCTGGAGCCTTTGATGTATTGCTGTCGCACTTTAAGTTTCTCCGTGAGGTACAGCGCTTGGACCTTCAATATATGGTGGTACTCTTCATCGGTGACCTGGCCATCCTTGAGATCTTTGCTGACAGACTCGTCGATAGCCCGTAGCATACTCTGTGCCAGTGTCACGTACTTAGCATGCTTCTTCAGCCTCCTTGTGATCTGCTGCTGCCCCACCGCAAAGCCCGTGGCCAAGACAGTGGCGGCTAGTGTCATGCCACCAAACGGGATGGCGACGATGACCCCCACCACTGTAGCGGGAGTGGCCACAGCTGCCACACCAGCACTGGCTCCAATCACACCCGCAACAGTGGTTGTACGTGCGAGGATGTTGTAGGCTGTCTTATATCGCCTGCGTGTTCTGCTGTACTTATCTGCCTCATGTAAGAGATTCTGCCAGATGGTATTTATCTGCTGGAGTCGCCAGCCGGGGATGGTACCACCCTCGTCAGCCATCACGGAGGGGTATATTTCTTGTTGCTTCTGCCACTCTGATTTTGCCATAGTATTCCTGGAGATTAAACCTGCATCACCTGCAGAACCTGCTCATGCGGCATAGAAGGGTCCATTTTGGAGAGTCTGGCGAACCGTGCCAGCTTGCTGGTGTCGAGACAGACGTCTCTTAGACAGAGGTCACCCAGCACTATGGCGGGTGCCAGTAGCTTTCTTAGACATGCCATCTGAAACGTCACCCTATGACCAAGATAGTAGGTCCGCTGCTGGATGGCTTACTTGGTCTTACACTTCTGCGCCATATCCTCTTCCCACTGTATGCCATCTGACTCATTCTCGTCTGTGAAGACATCTAGCTCATCATCGTATGTGAAGACATCGTCCCGCTTACTCTCTGGCTCACCCTCGTCCGCGGTCTCTGCTGCATCGTCTGCGGTCTCCGCTACATCTGGATCATCGTCGTATGTGAAGACATCGTCATGCTTACTCTCCTCCAGGAGGGCCTGCCAGTATCGAGAACATTCACTGTTCCTTCGCCTCCTTGCAATGCTCACATTCTGTTGATACCAGCTCTCCCGCTGTAGTCGCTCTCCTTCTTGTTGACAGATCTGTTGCTGTGTGAGCATCTATGCAGGGATCATGAAGGGACAACCATGTAGCGGGCTCTTGATCATCTCGGCAAGGGTCAGATATTCCTGATGTGATGTCATGTCAGGTCAATGAGTAATAAGAGGGTAAACTCTAAATGGGCATCCGATAACCCATCCGTGCTGGCATATATGTTAATGGAGGGGCTGTCAAACAGGTGATTTACAGGTGTGTACAGGCTAGGACTGATAGCTTTCCATAGGTTGCTGTTGGCACCTGAGAGATACTCTATCACGTCCCGGCCGACTTCTACCAGTGAGCTGCTGTGTGCACTGCCCGGAGGTTGATGTAGCACATCAGCGTGTATGTATGTTGTGCCCCGCCGAGGCACCTCGAAGAGGACCCATTCTATATGGTACTGTACCACCCATCTCCCCTCTAGAGAGGGTGACATTATGTTCTCTCCACTGGAGAGCAGCAGTCGGACAATCGGCATGGTTATATGTTTATATATAAACTGTTTATAGCGTGCTATGGAACCCATATTTGCTCACTCGACTGGTCTTGCTGACCTGGCAGATGTGTACGCAGTTGATGCTGTCAAGGTAGAAGAGAGCGATGGCAAGTCAATCGCCCTACAGTACGAAGCAAACTCAAAGACATTCTCCCTTCACCCAATTGGAGGTGATGGGGTGGAGCTGCTCACAGACCTCAAGGATGTGTCGAAGGAGCGCCTGGGCCACACCATAGATGGCAACAAGATCGTGTTTTGGTACGATTTCCCGAAGAGGAAGTACATCCTCGAGCCGTCGATTGAGCTCTCGGATACAGAGCTGGCAGACATCAACACCCTAAATAACGACCTCAGCTTTCATCTGGTCAAACCCTCTTCGAGCGGTGCCCCGCCGATGGGCCATGATGGCCTACTATTGACCCTGGCAAAAACCTGCAGTTCATATTTGAGAAGAATGAAGTGTGGTACCGCGCTGGACCTGGGGGTGACTGGCAAGCATGGTTGCCCATATATAGGCCTCCCGCAGTCATTGGCATAGAGGTTACTCCCCTCTCCACTGTTGTGGGACAGTTCGAAAGCTCTACCATCGGGGATCATCCTTCCTCAACTACATAGGTGAAGGTGTCTCCCTGACGAGGGCGGGCCCCCGGATCGGGGTTACAGGTGGAAAGCTCCTGCTGCGTCCATTTGCTGGACCAGAAGAAGCTGTTAACCTCCAGGACGGCACCCTACGGGTAGATGCTGTGTCACATGTCTCCAAAGTCAATGGTGCTGTTAAACTGCTTCAGTGAGTCGGACTCACTAGCCTGCAAACGACTCATATAGTCCAAGAGCTGCGTTTCTTAGCCGGCGGCAGAGTGAAGAAGCTAGCCCCTGCCCCTGGGGGATGAAGATCACTATCCGGATGGAACAGGGCTCGATCTGGCACAGATATTTCTCGAGGGGCTCAATCTGTTCAGTTTGACTCTTCATATATAGCCATGATTATGATCATACTGCTCGTGCTGGCGTCTACAGCCATCACACAGCGCGCTGAGACTGTCATAATATTGGATGCCAAGTGGGCCCATTTCCGGGATGACCCACAGTACAATCCTTGGGTCGACCCCTTGCAGAGAAAGATTTACGACCGCTTTCACCCACGTAAAGAGATCGAGTCTGTCTGCCACTTCTATGGGGTGGAGAGGGTAGGCCGTGGTTGTCTGCTGGAGACCCCTGCTCAGCACCTGATTGTCTGCGTAACATGTGAACATGCTAGAGTATGCCGTGGTTCACGTTCTAATCGCTTTGGCCTCCTCCCAGGTGAGCGTTGTCAATGCGACTCTGGCAGAGATTACGTGTTTGAGAGAGAGGCCGACCCTGTGGTTGATGGCGATCAGTGGTGTATATCACTGTGGAGGCGTGTCTCTAAATGGGCGTTCAGCCTCTGGTAGTAGTAGTGTCGGGATGATACTACCTCCCTGGCAGCCGTTCGGCGATCCGTGGTAGCCCCCGTCTCAACAACCTATGCCCCAGGGATTGGGAGGGCGGTGTGGGCCACGTATCGCCGAACGGCGGGTAGTTGATGGAGTTGGTATCATTTTAATCCCGACAATACTACTTGTGCAAAAGCAGCACTCACCGCTCCCACCGCCCCCTGCTCAGCACTGTCCATGCTCCGCTGATTTTCTTGAGCACTGTCCGTTGTCGGCGCGTGGCCACTATCGCTCTCGAACTCTTTTGTTATGTCTCGGCTAGCCCTACAGACCTTGGTGTATCCCCTGAGGGGATGAAGATCACTATCCGGATGGAACAGGGCTCGATCTGGCACATATATTTCTCGAGGGGTTCACTCTGTTCAGTTTAACTCTTCATATATAGCCATGATTATTTATAGCCATGATTGTATAGGCATATAATCACCCACATTGCCACCCGTGCTGTCTTGGCTATGGCTATGGTGACTCTCTTCACCCTCAAGTTTTGACGAATGTGATGATTTTGTCGTCCTTTTCCTCGTCTTATTTCGTTTTTCAGATGACTTCATACCACGTTTTCAATCTATTTCTGACAAGGTGTTTATCGAGCACACGATGATGCAAAAATCATTCGCAAATACTTTCCATAGACTACTAAATGTGAACTTTAATTTACTTAATTTGCTCAGCACCTTCAAGTTCGACTGTCCTACAGCTATCTGTTGCTCGCGGTGTTGACACTGTGGCTCTCACTGCGCGCGTTCAATGGCTTGATGTTCGCGCTTTGCTATTTCATTATTGGCTAGTTCATGAACACTTGCAAGCTTGTTCTCTTGTATAATGAGGTTATTATATTTGGCTTCTAGCTCCTGGAGAGACTACAACATTGTTGAATTGTTCAGAGTCGAGTTACTTTGGTCCACCTATTCTTCTTCTTGCGTTCATCCTTCTCATGACAGTACTCTTAGACTGTGATTCATAATATTAACTGTCATGAAAGATGAGTTGTTTAGTGCTGTGGTTGGCCACTCGCTCCAAATACCTGGTTTGATACCCAGATAAAGTGTTACACCCCTGCGCCCGACCCAAGATCAGAGATCGTAGATCTACTTTGAGGCCTAGCACTTGTAGCAGGGGGGGGGGGTCCACATATGAAAAGCGTTACCAATGTGAAGCCAACATAACGCAGGTTACTGGGCCGATGCTTGGCCGATACTGTGTCAATACTTTCATTATTGACACCGCGTCGGCCCAGTAAGCTGCGGCGCAGTCAGCTGCGCCATTGGGATAGGCTAAGTAAGCATTCTGTATTTTTACTTTTGTGCAAAAGTCTATTTGTCACGCCCTGTACGCAGTGCAGGGTGACACGGCGTTAGAGTGCAATCTGGATTCTCAAGATGAGTTGATATCGCAATAACCTAAAATGAAAGCTATAGAAAATAATATTGAATTGGAATCAATATTTGTCTATGTACTCATACTATTTTAACTGACTAATATTAGCGCAGCTTGATGGATAGCTGTAGTGTTTACCACATTTCCGTGAGTATTATTATTCCGCCTATGTACTCTATTGTTCAGTTATCGTCACGATGAGACAGTAAAGTGTTTGTCTTGTGATCTGGATGTTAAATAATGCGCCCTTGTTAACGCAAGTTACAGGGCCGGTAGTGGGACGGTACTGGCCTGGTATCTTTGGTAAGTCTCTCAATGGAGCATAAGCCTTCTATTGTCCTGCAAATGTATATTTCTGAAGTCCACTCCATATGCAGTTTTGATCTGCTCGCCCAATAAAAGGTTACTAGATTGGAAAATCAAATTTTCTGCTAATTCACTGCCCATTTGCAGGCCAAGAGAAGACAACCTTTTGAAAATTTATCACTGAAATGACTGGTAACTTTTAAAAAAATAGTGTTCTCTTGGCCAGCAAATGAATATTCGTCTACTTAACCCTTTAACCCTGATATCAGTCAAAAACGGCTTCTACAGTGGTCTTGAGAAATGTGCATTTGCAGGCCAAGAGAAGACTACTTTTGAATTTTTGAAAATTTACCACTGAAAGGACTGGCTCGATAACCGAACCACTCATTACAGCGATAAATTTTCAAAAATAGCCTTTCTTGGCCTGCAAATGGGCATTTTTTCTATGAGAAAATTCGAATTTTCTTGAACAAACTCATTGGTTAAGGGGTTAGGAGGCCATTTTTACCGGCTTGGCTAGATTCCATCGCGGTACTGACGTACAGGTAGGTGGTCGTATGCTGTATATGTACTAACAATGCGGGTATCTAGGCAACCCTCTTTGTTGTAGAAATAGTTGTCTGGTAGACGCTATGCATCTCAAAACTGGAGATGAATACAAATCGATGTAATTAATATATTATGCCTTTGTTTAGTTATTTTATAGCATAATTATCATCCCGCGTAAAATTATCATCCAGTGTTTTAAATAAAACCCGGCATGGTTATTGCAATCTCCTCCGTTTGTTTCTGTCCATTGGTCTAACCACCGGTCCGGGTATCTGTTCAAAAACTGTTTGGCGGAATTCATACAAATTTGATTGTGATTTAGCATATGATAGCGGATTGCCAAATGAAATTTGCATGGAACTCTACCCGCTGCGTAGGGTATAGGCAAGGGCAGCGTCAAAACGTCAAATACCATAAAAAGTTCCATCCGTCATTCTATGCTCTGCAACACAAAAGGTGAAATTCGATTTGAATTGATTTCGTTTTTTTGTGCATTACCTATATGACTGTTGATTGTGTGATAGAATTTATATTGGGCTCCGTCCCGTAATGAGGATTCAGATTTCAGATTGATTTATTACTCCCAGATCATACATGTGATACATGGGGTATACACATTATACATTTTATATAGTGGCAAGACAGTGTAAATATTATTTATATATCTCTATAGATTAACTGCTAACATTAAAACGAATAATCTAGATTTACTATAGTAATGTGATTGCAAACTATGTTCATATTAACCATTTTTCGTTCACAATTTCACTTTGTTTTCGGGTATTATCTGTACGGGTTATGTTTGTTGGCCGTGTTTGTGCGACAGTTGCATCCTTTTTGGAAATGCGCAATAATAATTGCATTTATTAGTCGGCAAAATTTATATACTAGTTTTTTGTTATTGCTAGTGAATAACTGGACAAATTAAAAATAATTTGGTCGCTTACGGTAGTATTTAGGTTGTGTTTCTAATCGTAATGTATGAAAGAATGTGCATATAAAAATGTAATGAAACTCATCTCCAATTTCGTTTTTGTCACAAATACTGCATTTCCTTTCTTCTCTTAGTATTCCTTCCCACCTTCCCTTTTCTATTAGTAATGAATCGTTACTGGTCCACGCACCTAGTGAACAACATTCTATTCCTATCATTGCGTCTAAGGAGGTATGGCTTCGTTTCCCAGCTATATGTTTGCATTCTGTCTGTCGCTCTGTCCGTCCATCTGTCTGCCTGTCTGTCCATCTGTCGCGGATGGTTTCCGCACTTTTTTCGCGTGGAGTTATGCCCCCTTTCGGCTTATGAAATACAACAAAGTTGTTTTCGCGGTCTTTCAAGATATTCTACTAAGAATTGCTACATTGCTTTGTTATGAGAAGTTACAGACCAAGTTCGTGTTTCAGGCATATGTGGCAATTTGTGATGGAGTTATGCCCGAAGTAAGTACGAACAATATCAGCTTTCCGCACTTTTTTGTACTCCTTCAAGAAATTTAAGGGAAAATCGGTACATCGCTTTGGTATAAGGAGCTATAGAGCGAGTTCGAGTTTTAGACATTTTTGTCAATTGTTTATGGAGTTATGGCCCCTTTCGTCTTATGAAATACGAAAAATATTAGTTTTCCGACACTTTTTCTCGCAGTCTCTCAAGATATTCAACTGAGAAATGGTACGTTTCTTTGGTATGAGATATTACACACCAAATTCGAGTTTCATGAGTTTGCGTCAATTTTGGGTGGAGTTACGTCCCCTTTCGACATGAAATACGAAACATATCCGTTTTCCACACCGTTTTCGTACTCCTTCAAGGGATTTAACTGAGAATTGGTAGCTTGCTTTATTGCAGTATGTTACAGAGCAAGTCCGAGTTTCAGACATTTTCATAAATTTTCCATGGAGTTAATTTCAACTTATGAAATACAAAAAATATTAGTTTTCCACACGATTTTTCGCAGTCTTTCAAGAAATATTCAACTGAAAATTGGTGCGTTGCTTTGTTATGAGTAATTGCAGAGCAAGTTTGAGTTTCAGGAGTTTGCGTCAATCTTGATGGAATTACATACCCTTTCGACTTATGAAATACAAACATATCAGCTTTCAAGACTTTTTCGTTCTCCTTTACCATATATAATTGAAACTTGGTTTCTTGCTTTGTTATGAGAAGTTAGAGATCCAGTTTGAGTTTCATCTGCTTCTGTCAATTTTTAATGGAGTTCTTGACTGTCAATCTCTAAAGATTTATATCACCAGGTAAGGGGGCATGTATTGCAAAGCAATACTTACAGAATGCTTGTTATTATTAATATTATCCCCACGTTTTAAAAAAACGTCGGGGATATTGTAATCGCCTCCGTCCGTTTGTCCATCCGTCCGTCTGTCACGATATCTCATCCAAAACCATTGGGTGGAATTAAAACAAATTTGTTATGTTGGTTACCCATATGATTCCGCTTTACACGACGATATTTAGATTTGGCTCTCCCCCCCCCCCACACCCCTTCACACCCCCCCACCCCCGGGGCGTGGCAGGGATCAAAATGTCAAACTAAATTTGATATCTGAGTTACCCATATGATTGCGGAGTGCAAGAGGCCATTTAGATTTGGTTCCGCCTCTAGGGGGTTGGGGAGGAGTAAAAAGGCCTAATTTCAACCAGCTGAAATTGATTGTAAAGTATCGCCTCCGAAACCATTGGACAGCATTCAACCAAATTGGGTCTATGGATTACGCATATCAATGTGGAGTACATGAGTACATTTACATGTGACCCCGCCCCAAGTGGTGTGTGAGGGGAGGGGTGGAGGTTAAAAGGTAAACAAATAATTTGTAATGCCACTCCTCTGACACTGTTTGCCGGAATTCGAACACATTTAGTATGTCAGTTACCCATATCAATGTGGCGTATATGAGCACATCTACATTTGGCCCCGCCCCCACGGTGTGTGTGGTGGTAGGGGGGAGGGGGTGTAAAAAGGTCATGAAATTGATTGTAATGAAACTCCTCTGAACTCGTTAGACTGAACTCAACCAAATTTGATATATGATTTACTCCTATGATTGTTGAGTGCAAGAGGCCATTTAGATTTGACTCAGCCCCCAGGAGGACGGGAAAGGGGTCAAAAGGTCAAATATTAACCCGCAGAAATTGATTGTAATTCATCTCCTCCGAACCCATTGAACGGAATTCGACCAAATTTGGTATGTGAGTTACCCATATCAATGTGAAGTGGATGAGCATATTTACATTTGGTCCCGAAACCCACCCCCACCCCCGGTCGGGTGGGAGATGGGGTCAAAAGGTCATGAAATTGATTGTAATGCAACTCTTCTGCCACTGTTGGACGGAATTCAACAAAATTTGGTATGTGAGTTACCCATACGATCGCAGAGTGCAAAATGGCATTTACATTTGGCTCCGTCCCTGGGGGTGAGTTGTGAGGTGTGTCAAAAGCTCAAAGCGGTGAACGTGGGGATTTGCGATGTCACGTCATCGACCGATCAATCTAGTTGTGGCGTTGATGATTGTAGCATTAATGGTGGTGGAGCCCTGGCTGTTGCTTTGGTCGTTGTAGAGCGGAGAGGTCGGTGTCCGAGGTGCTCCTAATGTAGTAGTTGTAGCAGTTGTTGTTGTCAACAGGACAATGTTTGTGAAAGCGTGTGGATTTGCGATACGATACGATGTTTTTTGTAGAAATAATTCTGTAAAAATTACTTCGCAATTCATATCTCCTAAACGTTTAGACAGATTGTCTTGTGGCAGGCACATTTTCAAGAATGATTCTCATCTGCGTCGTAACTCCAGCAGCAATAGACGGACCCATTTCAAGCTATGCCACGCCCACTTCTAGCAATGCTCCGACCACTTTTTACTCATGAAATTAATTTAAATTCTTTGAATCCCGAATTCCCAGAATCCCAATTTCAAGGTAAATGTACAGATCAGTTGTTGAATATTTTGAAACTAATTATCTTTAAAATCTTGAACAGAATGTTTATTAAATAGCAAATTCATAGAAAAACACCAACATACAGTGACACTTTCCAGTTTTGGCTACGCTCCGTCCATCTCTAGCTAAGCTCCACCAACCCCTAGCTCGTGTTGGGGTCAATCGGTCCCTGAACAATCTAACTATCAATTTCCAGAAAACTATACTGGTAAGCTGTTGAATATTGCGAAACTAATTTGACTGTACTGTTGCTGCCTATTGAACACGTACTGTTGAATATTTTAAACATAATTTGATTGGAGGAATAAGGCAGCAATGACTTCCAATCTAATTACCTTTTCCAGTTATCCATCCATCATATGACGTCATAATCAGCTACGTGACGTGTTGTATGACGTCATAATCCGCTATGGCATGATTGACTCGATTTAGTCTGTCTTTAACGCTGTATAGTCCGACACGGCGACACGTTGTATGAATTGTATGGCTTTATTATTTAGTAATAAACATTTTGCCGGAAATTTTGTAACCAATTTGACTGGGTGTTGTTGTTGCCATAGGAAGCAATAGTACGAAGTCAAATTAGTTAGAAAATATTCAACAGATTACCTGCAATATTTCACTCGGAATAGCGGACTCGGAATAGCGGACATCAAGGAAGGTAATTCAAGCATAATTAAACCAGCGGTTTCTTTTGTGAAGTCAGTTTTATCTCATAGCAATTCCACCGGTTTCAACGACTCACTCATCAACACAGCAACGGCAGTGATGACCCAAAGTTCAGGGTACAAGACAACGATAGCCGCCACACAGAATTCGTTCTTGGACAGACTTTCTGAGTTTGAAGATTATCAAAAAGTGGCAAGTCATTTCGGTAGTTCCTATAAATATGTAATACAAAGCGCTTCCATTGGTAGTAGCTCAATTAATAATAGTCTCTCAATAATGTCCAATCATAAAAGGAAAGTTATCTTAGAATGGACAACATTTTTCGGTACTCGTCGCTATAGCGCAGAGATGGGAACCGATTGCCCCGCAATTTGTGACGTCACAACCGAGAGGGGAAACCTATCGTCTAGTGACGCAGTGGTGTTCCACAACCGGGACATGCGCAAATCTGACTTTCCAAAATCCAGGCTTCCACATCAAAGGTTTATCCTGTTTGGTATGGAATCGCCATTCCATTTTGGAATCGTAGCCAAAGATTTCAACGGCGTCTTTAACTGGACGGCGACTTATCGCCAAGATGCGGATACACGGGTTACATATGGCTATACACGCAAATTAAACACACCATTAAGAGATTCAAAGATTCGGTTATTAATCAAAAATATATTACAAAATAAAAGTAAACTGGTTATGGCTAGGATTAGTAACTGGTGACCATAGCGATAGATTGAAGTACGTCAGAGAATTACAGAAATACATCACAGTGGATTTCTATGGCGCGTGTGGCGACAAGCCATGCCCTCGGTCCAAGCACTGCGATGAGGATTTACCAAAACAATACAAGTTTCATCTGTCATTGGAAAATAGCATTTGTCGTGATTATATAACTGCGAAATTCTGGAACCCTTTGCTGCATTACAATGCTGTTCCAATTGCTATGGGTGGCTCTTCCATCGGTGATTACTATGACGTCGCCCCTCCGCATTCCTTTCTGCACGTGAATCAATTCAAGGGACCGCAACAACTGGCTGAATATTTGACGGCTTTAGATAAAAATAACACACTTTATGAGGAGTATTTTTTCTGGCATGCGCGTAACCGTGTGAATATGGACATGAACTTTTGCAAACTTTGCGTGTCATTAAACAACGAAACACTTCCATACCAGCAGTACTCTGATTTACACGGCTGGTTTAAAGAGGACGTGTGTCCGTGAAAACAGGACATTAGTAGATCTTCATATTTCTGCTCTCTCTGGTGTAATTGTAATTGTATATCGTCTATACAAACCGCTATGCAGGCGCTTGTGCTGGTACACACCTATGTGCATACGTCATGGCTATAATCTGCGGCTTGGGTGGGGGCGGGTGGGTGGTGGTTGTGTGCATGTTGGGGTCTGATTGGGTGGGGTTGGGGGGGATAGGGGGTCCACTTCCACCCTCTACATTTTCGAAATTTGCGTTTTAACCCCTCTTGTATTAACTTAACTCTTTAATGTCAAGATCGTCAAAACGGACTATGTAGTAATCACTAAAAGCTAATGATTACCCTATTTCGCTACCAGATGCGCAACACCCGGTTCTAAATGCGCTACTCCCGGTTCTGTTAGACTCTCCCGGTAAAACACACATATAATCAACGTTAAAAATCAAGAATATCTCTAGTCACATCCCTCAAAGAGATGTACTCAGGATTTTGCATGACTGACGTTTGTAAGAGAGGCGCCCAAAGTCGCCCGGAAACAAATTATTAATTAATATATTCCCATCCTGGCGAATGAAAGCAAACCTGGCCTATCGAATGAATCGTTGGTTAAAGTTGAAAGAAATCACGTTTACTAAATAGGGTTAATATCGATTGTTCTGCTTGATTCTTTCTACTTTGGTATTACAATTTTTAATTTTCAAAGTAAATTAAAAGACGAACTCATGTTGGTCTTTCAACAAATTCGGTGTAAGATGTTGCTGTCGTAAACAGCAACATCGTAAACTAAAAATTGTTGAACAATTTACACCAAACTCTGTGCTATTGAGACAAGTATAATATAGAATATTGACATGAATAGCAAGGGTCAATAGAGGAATCTATCTCTAGCTATGCCCCACCCATTTATAGCTAAGTTCCGCACACTTTCTACGCGTGTCTGAAATGATTTTAATTAATACTTTCGAATTAGTGGGCTCAGAATCTCAATTTCAATGTAACCACCCAGGTAATATGGTGGCTATTTTGAATGTGATTTTACTGATCGCAGTTGCTGCTTAATGGCAGCATAGCCAGCAACAGCACCTAATCAAATAGTCAACAGCTTACCTGATTAAGTTTCTGGAGCCTGTGATTCACGGAGTGCAGGGATCGATCGATTACAATACGGGCAAAGTGAGGGTGGAGTTTAGAAAGAGATGTGTGGGTCATATCTCAAACTGGATCCTGTATTGTTTTGCTGAGGGAAGAAAAATTGGCCTTTTTAAGTCTTAGTCTTGCAGACATCTTGTTACCTTGATCCATCGGGTGAGGGTGGTGGGTGGGAGAGGATGGGAGAGGAGGAAGAGGATGGGAGGTGTTGGGGTGATGCAAGGAATGGAGGGACGGACGGAGTGAGGAAGGACAGAAGGACAGAACGAAGTAGGAAAGTGTTTACGTCTTATTAAATAAAATATTTGACTGTACATTTCCTTCACAAGGGAATTTAGCTCTACACCAAGCTGAACTCACAGAATATCAACCACAAGGTAACCTACCTACTCAGCTGTGAATGTGTATATGTTTATACTGCTTTGACACGAAACTGTACTTGCCGTCTCCTAGTAAAAGTTCGAAATATTCAACATAACATTCTATCAAAGGCGACAACTTTTCAAATTCGGTAAATTTAGTGCATATTATTCTGATACTAGCGTCTTCCATTTTGTGTCTCTTATGGGAAATGCACACAGACGAGCTGCTATAGCTATGTTCAAATCGCCCTTGCTAAATAGACCTTTCCACTCTATCCATCCATCACCTGATGCCATAATTAACTACGTCACGTGTAGAATGACATCATAATCAATGACGTCATTATGACGTAGATAAGAACATCACGAATGCATAATTGAAGACGGACTATGCGTTATTGTACGAAGTGTATGGCAATACTATTTAATAAAGATTATGTTTAATATATTGAAACTAATTAGACTGGGTTTGTTGCTGCCGAATTAGTTTCAACATATTTAACTGACTATCTGTATAGTTTTCTGGAAATTGATAGTCAGAGAGTTCAGGGATCGATCGATCCCAACACGAGCGAGGTGTGGGTGGAGGTTAGCTTACAGGTTGGCGGGCTTAACAAAAACTGTGAAGGTCCATTAAATTAATGATGCTTCCATGCCCCTCATAGGTCATACAATAAGCAACTTATTCCACGTGTGAACGGTTGCTAATAACAAACTCAAAACAAAATGAGCTTTTAAATACATTTATTAAACGTATATTCTCATCGCAATATTTTTCTTTGTATAGAAATAGAATATTAATTTTTTTAATTAACGATATATGTATCGTTGATTTATGTACTATCAAGTAGAAAGAAGAACATCAAATATATACAGAGCTCGAAAACATGTTAGGTAGAAGTATTCATTGACATTCATACCAGTATGCTGTAGATGAATATGTTAGTCGGTGTGAAAACTGATGCTTTGTCATTTTACTAATTTTAAAAATGTATGAGGGCGATGGCAAGCTTTCTTGTGAAGTAATTGATGAATCCAGTTCTCAGTCAATCATATGATGCCATAAATAGCTAGAAAATAACAAGGGTAGGCTACAATCAACTATGTGTTAAGTGACAATTCTAGATGTACATCATACGAGAGAGTGAGAGAGTGGGAGAGGGAGAGGGAGAGGGGAGAGGGGGGGGGGGGTGCGAGTGTGGGCGAAGGATGGTGAGGGCAAGGGCGATGAATGGTGAGTGCAAAAGATGGCTAGGGCGAGAGGATTGGGGTCACAAAGCACAGGTGATTTCATTATACATGGCACGATTTGCAATACATGAACCCGATCTGCCAATGCTGCAATCCGATCTGCCACTCCAGTAGTTGACATCGTAATCAATTACGTCACATGTATGCTGACGTCACAATCAAAATGTGCCATGAGCGACGTTACTAGGACTGTTATGAACATTTAATAGTTTGTTACATGTCCGAATTGTATGTCTTAATACGCTGTAGAATATTCTGAAACTAATTTGGCGTCAAAATCCAAATGTCGGACCTGCATGAACTTTGTCGAACAATCATCTATAAAAACTAACTTTGAACAAATCCCACATAAATAACGTCATTTCATTTGAGAAACCCACGTATTTAATGTCATATCAGTTGACAAAACGCCCTCAAAGAGGAAAATATCATCCAATAAACTGCCATAACTAACATCATTTCAGCTGACGGAAAACTCACAAATAGTGTCATAAAAAAAACCTATTAATCATGCCATTTCATCAAACAAACCCAATTAATAATGTCATTTGATGAAACAAAACCAATTAATAATGCCATTTCATCAAACAAGACCCATTAATAATGCCATTTTATCAAACAAACCCCATTAACTATGCCATTTCATCAAACAAATATAATTAATAATGTCATTTCATCAAACAAAACATTAATAATGCTATTCCGTCACACAAACCCCATTTATATTGTAATTTGATCAAGTGAACCCATTAATAATGCCATTTCATCAAACAAAACCCATTAATAATGCCATTTCATCAAACAAACCCTATTAATAATGCCATTTCATCATACAAAACCCAAGTACTAATGCCATTTTATCCAAACTCACATAACTAATACTATTTCATGAGATAAAACTCCGTTACATATTGCCAATGGGCCTTTCCAGTTTATCCATCAATCATAATGACGTCATAATCAACTACATGACATATAAGATGCCGTCATAATCAGTGACGTTGTAAATGGCATAGACAAGTTTGTCACGAAGGCTTAATTGGTGATTGACTAAGCGTTGCTGTATGAATTGTATGTCTACTATTGCATAAATATGCAACAGCTTACCTGTATAGTTTTCTGGAAATTGATAGTCAGAGAGTTCAGGGATCGATCGATCCCAACATGGCCGATGTGCGGGTGGAGCTTCAGTAGAGATTGGCAGGGCATAGTTAAAACCTGATTCATCCACTCTTCCGCAGCACTCCTTTTAGAAGATGACATTAGACAAAATATCCCATACATAACAACATTTATCCAAACAAAACTCTCCTAAAGATGCATATTCACACTAAAATGCTTGAAAATAAAAAAATGTAAATTGTTTGCTCTTAGAAGCTTAAATTGTGTGCCTAGATGTAATGAAACGAACTAAATCTTAAAATATGATGATTTCACTACATCAAAATTATTTCGTTTCATTACATTGAGTTACGCAAATTAAGCCTCTAAAAGTATACAATTCTACTAATTTTATTTTCAAACATTTTGGTGTAAATATGCACTTTTAAATAATACGATTTCATGCACCAAAACTACTTTGGATAATATCATCCAACACATCGTCCTTGAATGACGTCATTTGTTTCGTCAAAATCCTGTAAAAATAATAACATTTAATTAACAGGTAAGATCCATTAATTCATTACGGTTTGAACACGATAGTCTCTGACTATGTAAACTGCTGTTGGTTTTTGACTGCTACAGATAATTTCCACAGACCAGTTTGAAAAATATACAGGAATAATCCGTCAATGACATTGCCAAATACCTGAGACGAGGTAAAAGATGAAGCAGCGTTCTGACTGTAAGCTAATTATATTTCAATCGTATTATTTAAACAAGAGGCACATTGGCCTTTGACGCTCGTCTGGACTATTGGTATTTGGACCATGTGCATTTAAATAGACATGATGGAAACTTTCATGTTTTTACAATTTCCGGTAAATATTTCGTAAAATCTAAGATTTTCACCCAAAAATTGAACAATCAAAATTCTATATACAGATTGAGAAGCCTATACAGATACGGCCTTTCCAGCCATATTAAGTTGTAATCGGCCAAGCGGTTAATGAGCAGGAGTGTTTTGGCATTTTCCGATACAGTTTTCATAAAATCTAAGATGCTTACCACAAAAATTGATAAAATAAAATTCTGAAGAGACATTT
Organism: Chaetoderma sp. LZ-2023a; assembly: GCA_034401795.1. Taxonomy (NCBI): domain Eukaryota; kingdom Metazoa; phylum Mollusca; class Caudofoveata; order Chaetodermatida; family Chaetodermatidae; genus Chaetoderma; species Chaetoderma sp. LZ-2023a. Next base: position 164,607,999 of record CM067372.1, on the reverse strand, counting down.
TAGATCATACCACAATAGAGTCTGCCTACCATAATTTTTATGAAATCTGTCAAGCAGCTAACGAGGAGACGTGTTTTGACAATTTCCGTTAAATATATCATAAAATCTAAGAAATATTTAACAATCAAAATTCTGAACACAGGATCTTAGGCCTACGACCATAGGAGCCTAGCAGCCAGGTTTTAATAAAAAATCGAGCAGTCGATTAATGAGGAGTGGGAGTTTAAAGAAAGAAAAAGCTAGCGAAAAAACAGGAGACAGACTGACGACAGATGACGGACTGACGGACGACCAATGGCAGCAATGAAATAAGCTCAGTTGGCCTTTCAGATCAGGTGAGCTAAAAATAACTTTTTTAGAATTTTTGTACATTTTCAGGCACAGCGTGAAAACATGTACAAATTGAGGATTTCTAATGGAATAAGAATACGTGAATTATGGGACACACACTTCAAAGCAGGCATCACTTTCTGGCCAAGCCACGCCCATTTCCAGCTAAGCTCAGGCCCCTTTTTAAAGTATGCTTGCATCAATTTATATCAATTCAATCTGGAGTTTTCAGAATCGCAATTTTAAGGTAACTACAGGTAAGCTGTTAACAATTTTCAAACTAATATGACTGGGTGCTGTTGCTGTTTAAGGCAGCAACAGCGCCCAGTCAAATTAGGTTCAAAATATGCAACAGAATGTATATTAACTAGTAAAGACTTACACTTCGTACAATAATGCATAGTCCGACTTCAAGTATGCCTTTGTGAATACGTATCTACGTTATTCATGACGTCATTGATTATGATGTCATTCTACACGGTAAGTAGTTAATTATGACGTCATATGATGGAGGGATCGAGTGGAAAAGGCTATTAGGCGCTCGCGACGAACTTATCTACGTCATTCATGACGTAATTGATTACGACGTCATCCTACGCGTCACATAGTTGATTATGTCGTCGACATATGATTGATGAATAGACTGGGAAGTGGAAAGGTCCATACATACCAGATTTATCACTCATTTAAACTCCTTTTAATTAAATGCGCCACGAGTGTGATACATTTCCAAATTTTCGACACAAAATAACAACATAATTGAAATTAACCCCTGTTGTGTCAACTTAACCCTTTAATGGTCAAACTAACCAAAACAACTCTGCAGTGGCCTTGAGACCTGGTTATTAGGAGGTCAAGCGAATAGCATTTTTGAAAATTAACCACTGGAATGACTGGCTCGGTAACAGAGCCAGTCATTCCAGGGGTAAATGTTCAAAAATATTCTTCTCTTGACCTGCAAATGGATACTGGGTAAGCAAAACTTGCATTTTCTTTACAATTACTCCTTTAATGGTCAAGTCGGTCAACAATTTCAGAAGCAAATTTACAAATAAATAGGCTATACACATTTTTTGAAAAGTGTGGACCATTAAAATGCTTAATTGGTATAAGTAGTATTTTTAGCGCTTTGACTATTTTCTAAATTTACCTCTGAAATTGCTGACCGACTTGACCATTAAGGGGTTAATTGTAAAGAAAATGCAAGTTTTGACTTACCCAGTATCCATTTGCAGGTTAAGAGAAACGTATTTTTGAGAATTAATCACTGGAATGACTGGCTCGGCAACCGAACCAGTCATTCCAGTGATTAATTTTCAAAAATACTTTTCTCTTGACCTCCTAATAGACCTGCCGCAAGACAATTGCAGAGTTATGCCATGAATATGCACTTTTAATCTCAGTAGACCATATTTTAATTTTTTAGCGCGTGTACCTGGTCTGTCGTGACAGGTGTCCAATGCTCGTATAATTATTCAATATTCATTGCTCAATATGTATGGACCGCGTCATTAGCATGTGGAAACAGCCCTTCTTCATTATGTATACTAACTAATTAGATTTGTACCTAATGGCACTATTGATCACAAGACCGAAATACTTAACACTCAACTCAGCCAAAAAACGGCTTCTGTATTGGTCTTGGGAAATGTCCACTTGCACAGCAAAAGAAGAATATTTTAAAGAAATTTACCACTCGAATGACTGACGCGATAATCGCGCCAGTCATTCAAGTGGTAAATTTCTGAAAATCAATCTTCTCTTTGTCTGCAAACGGACATTTTCTATGATTAGATTGAAAATTTCTTTTGAGGTTTTAAGAGTTAAGAAAATGTGCTCATTATTTATAATAAATTAGTGATGTGGGCAAAAGTAATGTACATTATATATGATATATACAGGCATCATGGAAAGACAGGTGGGTATTGGGACCACGATACAAATAGCTAGGTCTATGCACAGTACTATATTGATCAGCAATGAAGCAGGTACATTCAGAATAGGCCTACATCCTGGACTATTGTTGAGATTACGGAAACCAGTTACGTAGCTTTATTCTACCACATCTGCTAAAATGGACTATCGCCAGGGCGACGTTCGATTATCGAAATTAGCTACGGTAGCTATGTGGTGGTTAACGACATAAATGCATTGGCATTGCAAAACCAGCAGTTGATGGTCAACTTACTATCTTTAATTGGTATCAAATTATCAAGATGTATGGATCAGTGTGTAAATATGCTTTTAAATAGGCCTATGACGTAAATGGTCCAGTGTTAGAATCGATTTCAAACTTTGAAACCGGAATTCCCAGATGCTAAGTTTCAAGGTAACTATAGAGATAAGCTGTCCAATATTTTCCAACATAATTTTCCTGTCGATGGCAGCTCCCAGTCAAATTAGTTTCAAAATGATCAACATATATTTATTGAATTGTATATTCACCAAAAAAAAACAAAATTCAAACACCGTCGCAATGGACTTTTTCCCTTATCATGACTGACGCACCTTATTTTTATTGTGATGTCAGGCAACACGTGATATATTTGATTATGACATGCCGTGCTTGAGTGACAGATGGAATCCCGCTATTGAAAATATATGACGTCATCAATAAAGTATGTAATACTTTATGTATTGAACTTTGTGACGTGTTAGTGATGCCATATGTTATTCCCTAGTAAATGCAATACGTTAACAGCATACGTCATACAGGCGATGCAAAACAATGGTAGTGATGGTATCTGCCGAGGACATCGGGCATTCATTATAATAGAGAAATTCAATTCTAGCTATGCCCCCCCCCCCAATCTCTAGCTAAGCTCCACCCACACTTCGCCGGTGTTGGGATCAATAGATCCATGAACTCCCTTACTATCAAATTCAAGAAACATATACAGGTAAGCTGTTGAATATTTTGAAACTAATTTGACTGAGTGCTGTTGATGCCTGTGGCAGCAACAGTGCCTGGCCAAATTAGTTTCAAATTATTCAACAGCATGCTTATTAAATAGTAAAGATATACAATTCGGACAACACCGCTTCTTACTCCGTCATCAATTAAGCGTTCGCGACGAACCTATCGACGTCATTAATAACAGCATTGATTATAACGCCAGGCTACAGGTCACGTAGTTGATTATGACGTCATATGATTGATGGAAAAACTGAAACGGACCATTCAACAGTACACCTATCATCAGCAGAAGTAACAACAGCAGAAGATATAAAAATATCGAACCCAGCAAAACCTGTTAAATATGACCACTATGTTTGGCGCCAAATAGTCTTGCGTATTTAAGACCGATATACTGTTCGAAGGATTAGGCTTTATTAAGATTAGTCATCCTTTACCGCCAAAAACCATGAGCAACAAATAAGTTTGTGTTACTAGACACTCATGGTTCAGCAACAATGGACGTTTCCAGTTTATCCGTTCATCATTTGACGTTATATGACATCATAATCAATTACGTGACGTGTAGGATGACGTTATAATCGATTACTGCACGAATGACACGATTTAGTCCGTCTTAAACGCTTAATAGACAGACACGTTGTACGAATTGTGTGTCTTTACTATTTAAATAAACGTTTTGTCGAATAGTTTGAAACTAATTTGACTGAGCGCTGTTACGAACACATGACACTATATTTACAATCAGGCAGGCAGAGAATCATTTATTCAACAGCATACAACCCATACTAACGCATGCTACTGGGCGGGTACTGAGACGATACGTAGGTACTCGAGGTACGCTTAGACAGACGCCAGTTGAACTGCGTCTGCACTTTAAACTCAACCATGCCACTACTCTATTATCACCAGCGGTAACCCGTTTAGCCCCTCATGTGTCAACAGCGCCTCCATGCGCTCGAAGTGCTACTCATATCAATTAACCATTTAACCGTCTATATCTCTCCCAAGAGGATCATAATTCTCGCACTTAAATTTTTTTAAATAATTGTTTTCTGTTATCCTGCAAATGGACATTCCTCATGACCACTACAGATGCCGTTTTTGGTGGTCCTACCCATTGGAATAATGGCTAGAAAAATCGAAAATTCACCTTAGACAATGTCCATTTATAGTCCAAGAATATACTATTTTTGAAAAGTTACCACTAGAATAACTGGCTCGGTATCCGGGGTAAATTTTCAAAAAACAGCATTCTCTTAGTCTATAAATCGACAATTCTCACAAACACTGCATACGCCATTAAGCATAGGCCTTTAAGCCAATTAAAAAAACTGACAGACAAAAACTGGCCTTATGTACTCAATACATCTTTAAGAAAATCCATTTCTACCCATGCCGCGCCCATTTCCAGTCCACACACGCTTTGAATGATCTCTACCTAATATATAAACGCCATAGCAGGCAAGATGGTAGAGTCACCTACACCCTACCCAAGCTCATCAGCGACACTACCACTCAAATGTCATAATAAATGCTCTCGGGGAGCAAATTTCTAACGTCGACGTCAGCTCCAATCCAAACGAAGACCAAACCAAAATCCTGAAATCTATGGAATCATCAGCTACAAGGCAATAGGTGTTCTTAAAACACAACCAAAATTAGGTATACTGATGGCCCTCTAGTAGTAAAATTTTCAGCAGAGTAGAAAGCATTACGGCTGCGCATCTATCAAAGAGGCTAAAGTGAAGACCGCACCAAGATATGGTGGTAGCGCAATAACATTCTGTGCCACATTAACAAACGCTTACAATATCTTACTATTCAACAAGCAGACTCCATAGCAGATGCAATCACTGCCACAAATGACTGTCACAAAATGTTTCGGGCAGCCCGAGCCCTGAGAGTTACTGACTACACACCACCACTCACTGTACACAACTCTGAAGGACACTTTTTCGGGACTGACCAGGGAAAAGCCGAGGCGATTCGAGAATGGTTCAAGGAACAGTTCACTGACCACGATGATGAGCTCTTGCACCCGTACTCAGGAGACCCCAGGCATTGACTAACACTATTTAAAACAGCAGAACCACTTAACTGCCTCTGCATTTGGACCTACAGCATGAACAATGAACGATGCAAGTGACATTATCTGAAAACCGAGCATGCACCTAATCAATTCAGCTTTTATGTCCCACCATCCCATCGAGGCCGTAGGCCAAGGCCTCCTTATCGCACCACCCAAGGCCAAGAAGCCATCTGGCCCACCAGCCAATGTGCGGCCCATTGTGCGCCTCAATAGCATACGGAAAATGATATCCAATGTTACTCTAAGCCACATCCGAGACAAGGCTGATGACATCACCGGATCATGCCAAAGTGGCTTCAAAGGTGCACGCAGCTGTGCAGAAATTGTATGGGTTCAACGCATGTTTGTGTCGCCAGTCATGTCCAAACTCATGCCCACAAAATTGGCATTGGCATGTCACGAGCCTTCGACACAATTACACGCTCACAGAGCATTGATGTACTACACTAGGCCAGTTGCAATGCAGAGGAGCTACGACTAGTGAGACTAGCACTTGCAGACACCAGACTGAGGGTACGAGTCAAGTCAGTGCCGTCTGTAGAATTTGAGACATCAATCGGTTCCCCACAGGGAGATGGTCTATCTCCGGGTTTTTTCACTTGTTACCTTGCTGCTGCATTGAAATCCGTGCGGGAATGTTCCACAAGACCAAACCCCCATGTGGCAATACTAGGTATGCGCTAGAGATGGAATATCCAGACTATGTGGACTTCATAGACGAGGAAAAGAACCCCCCTTGCCTAACCTCTCCTAATAGCTGCAAGCAAACTCAAAATTGAGAATCTCTTTATGAATGAATCCAAAATAAAGTTCACCCACATATACCTGCCTACAAAGCATGAAACCAAAGAAAATGACGATCCACTTCGTGGCGGCGAACCATGGAGGAAAAGTAAAATCCTGGGCTCACTGTTTTGCAGTACTGCTGAAATTGCTGCACACTGTGTCATGGGGAACATAGCTTTCCAGTCCTTCTGGAGGCTATGGATTCGTAGATCAAAGATGCCCTTGATAAAAAGGCTACTTTTATACTATGCAATGTTGCTGTATACCTGTAACAGCCGGGTAGTTCCAAAGACAACTCTAGACAAACTCTATGCCAGCCGACGTAAACACATATGCACCATCACTGGACACCGATGGCCAGACAGTATAATTTCCAACGATGCGTTATGCAAGCCTGTAAAAGTCGCCCAGCAAAATTGGTCTATGTTTGGCCATGTGCTAAGGATGCCAGAAGATCGCTGGGACACCGATAGCCAGACAGCATCATTTCCAATGATGCACTATACACGATGTGTAATACGTCGCTGCTATTTGTAAATGTCGCCCAGCAAAGATGGCCCATGTTTGGCCATGTGCTATGGATGCCAGAAGAGATACCAGCACAGGGCGCCTTGGAATTCGCCCTACCCTGAGACAGCAATTACAAAGCCAGGAGAAGATGGCATTGCATAAATCTGTTAAGCGTGCGACGAGGTGACCTCAAGTAAAGAATCAACCAGAGGAAGCTAAGGATTTCGACTGAGGAAAAGACACAGTCGTCGAAAGCGAAGAAGGATTGATTGTAGCTGTACGATGTTTCTACTACTGGAGCCGCAGAATACAGTAATCATACATACACGCGTTGAAACGCACGTTGGAATCGCTTTGAATTCCCAGGGGCATCGTGCACGACTCAAATTTGCACAGATGGGAACAGTCAGCACTAGTATCTTCAATGCGATAATATATCTGATCAAATGAAGAGTGAGCTATGCCGCTTGAAGATCTTATGTATTAGTTTGTTGGTGCTGCCCCCCATATCAGCCCCTATCCCAAATTTTAACCCCTCTAGTGTTAATTTTACTCTTCATTGGTCACGACCGCCAACACGGACTATGTAGTGATATCGAGGAATGCCCATTTTTTCTTGCAAGAGAAAATGATTTTTGAAAATTTACCACTGGAATGACGGACTCGGTAACCGAGCCAGTCACTCGAGTGGTAAAATTTCAAAAATAGTCTTCTCTCGGCCGACAAATAAACACCAGTTAAGAAAGAAACGGAATTTACTGACCATTTTCATGATCAAGCCGGCCACAAAACAGCACCTGTAGCGGCCTTGAATAATATCTATTTGCATGACAACAGAAAGTTATTTTTATAAATGTTAATGTAAAAATTATTATTTTCTTGAAAAGTCTTGCCCATTAAAGGGTTAATTGATGTAAGTAGATTTGTAGAATTTTGAGCACTTTTAGGCGCTGTGGACACATGAGGGGTTAATTAGATTATCTGAGGCTCTCTCAAGCACATTAGGACAAAGATCTTGATCGCCATACAGTTGCCCTCAGAATAATCCTGTCTTTCATTTTCTAAAGGGAGGTGACTACGAGCGTTCCCAAGAAGTATTTTGAAAAGCTTGAGTTCGAGAACCATTTACCGCCATTATGCGCAATAAAAGAACACACCTAATGTAAACAAATTTTACCCCATTGGACCTAAATGTTGAATATTTTGAAAATAATTTGACTGGAGCTGTTAATTGCTGCCTATGGTAGTTTCCTATGGCAGCAACATCACTCAGCCAAATCTATTTCTAAATATTCATTAACATGTAAATTCATTAAAGACGCAAATTTCGTTCACCTTAGTGATGAACTTTTAAATTCCATGACAGAGCTAACATGTGACGTCATATCACGTGTTTTATTATTACGCCAGATTGAGTGACGGATCGGGTCCATGCATCTATTGCACCCACCATCACACAGACATGCATGTATACGGAAACTAGCTTTTATGGCGAGCCAACCCTAAATCATTGACCACTGTACTGAGCTCTGGCCATTTGAAAGCTGACCCGTGACTGTTTTGTCTATTGAAGTCGTGACTATGTGTACTTCCGTGCCGCACCTTCACCACGCCTGGCCCTACAGGAGAGAGGTGGCCATCTTCCATCACCATACATGCCGCGTCCTTCAGAGGAAGAGTCTCCCCAGGACTTCTCTCTGAACAGTCTCTGGAATGCGTCATAACGCTACTGCTTCGCAAGTCAAAACCATTCTTGCCATATTTACGTCCAAATCCAAAATCACTGCGGAAACACTGGACCGGGAACTAGTTGATGGCCGTCTGGAATGAAGTCCGAAGATTGCCGGACAGTAGCAGGGCAGCAAGAAACAGAGGTCAAAGGAACAACGCATAATAGACTAATAAATAATAGCTTTAGAACGACAATATGTGAACAAAGAATGATCGCAAAAGATGAAACGGAATTGCCGCATGACAAACTTAAATTCGACAAAGCCCAATATAATAAGATCATATAAAAACAAGAGTAGTCAGAGCTTGCAGACCCTCGCCCTCCCGTATTGTCACATTGTAAAAAACGTTTGGGATTCTCCAGATCTTTCCTGATTTTGCCAAACATTGTGGAATCCTAATATACTGCTAACCCTTTCTGGTGTTAAAATTTGAGCCAAATCGAGTAGTTTTCGATTTTCTGGACAGCTAGGTCATATTGATCGAGGTGACTGCTAACAAGTAACGTAATGGAGGGATACAGCTTTAGCTATGCCCCGTCCATCTCTAGTTAAGCTCCACCCACACATCGCTCATGTTGCGATCGATGCATCCCTCAACCCCCAGCGACCATGTAAATTAGTTTCAAAATATTCAACAGAATGTTTATTAAATAGTACGGACATATAATTCGCACAACAAGACTTTCACTGTCATCAATTAAGCGTTCATGACGAACTTACCTGGGTGAAAATCTGGGAACGGCCATTTTTATGTCCATTGCATAATGTATCTACATTTTATTTAAGACGTAATGGCCGTTCCTAATTTGATGAAGTACATCAATTTAAACATGGTAAGCAAGTTTTTACTAAGTTTCACCACTTTATTAGTTTTATATTGATGTTCGTGCAAACGAAATGTCACGTAAGTTAGTGTCCCCGTGGGAGATCTAAACTCGTTATTACAATATTTCACAATTCATTCAAACGTCTATAAAACAATTTGTTGGTATTTTAATATGGCATATTTCTTTAATATGTATATATATATATATGTCTTTTTGAAATAAATCAATATGTGCTACTAGTACGAGCATCACATTATCTTGTTCCAAACTTTGAAGTCACTTAAGTTACCAGAGACTTGTCTGGCCGGCATCCTGAAAATATGAGTGATGCCCCTTTGGAGACATGACTATGCGCTAGCAGACAATCTACTTGTAATTTTGTACAAGAAAATTCGTTTACGAGGAGCGGACATCTATATCTTTTTTGGTCCAATCCATTGCATCGCGTACCTCACATTTATTGTATATCACTTAAGTTAATGTTAATTTTCGTGGCAGTTTTATTTATCACGATACAATTATTATTGCGTGTTAAATAGTTCATATGTATGACCAAATTATTCACGGAATTAGCTGTATATTTACTATAGTTTGTTTCAAAATACGCAATCAAGACGATTTCGTCACGTAAGTTACTGCCACCTAAGTGACTTTCTGCGGAGTACCATAAGTGAGAAATCGTATTTGACATTACCATGATGCCTCTAGTACAGATACTATTGTAACCCATTATAATACACGCGCACAATAAACGTATGTGCCATTACCACGATGCTTCTAGTATATATACACTATTGTAAGCCATTATAATACACACGCACCATAAACGTACGTGACATTACCACGATGCTTCTAGTAGATACTTTTGTAACCCATTATAATACACGTGCACCATAAACGTATGTGACATTACCACGATACTTCTAGTACAGATACTATTGAAACCTATTATAATACATACACACCAAAAACGTGTGTGACATTAGCACGATACTTCTAGTACAGATACTATTGTACCCCAGTATAATACACACACACCATACACGTGTGCGACATTAGCACGATACTTCTTGTACAGATACTATTGCAACCCGTTATACTACACACGCAACACAAACGTATGTAACATTACCACGATGCTTCTAGTACAGATACTTTTGTAACCCATTATAATACACACGAACCATACACGTGTGTGACATTACCACGATACCTCTAGTACAGATACTATTGTAACCCATTATAATACACACGCAACACAAACGTATGTGACATTACCACGATACTTCTAGTACAGATACTATTGTAACCCAGTATAATACACACGCACCATACACGTATGTGACATTATCACGGTACTTCTAGTACAGATACTATTGTAACCCAGTATAATACACACGTACCATAAACGTATGCGACATTAGCACTATGCCTCTAGTACTTATACTATTGTAACAGTTCTAATACACACGCACCATAAAAAGGACAGTGCTAGGTGTTACCACCCTAGGTCCTGGAGTGGACCTAGAGTGGCAACAATATTTCGCGAACTTGAAAAAACCCACATCAAGTACACGTTTCTTTGTTAATGATAAGAAATTAACATTTTTGCTAAGTATGTGTCTGCAAATCTACTACCTCTCCGTGGAACGATGCAAATTCACCAGGTTATATCTATGTATGATTACTGTATTCTGCGGCTGTAGTAGTAGACGCATCCTACAGCTGCAATCAGTCCTTCTTCGCTTTGGCCCGTTGTGTCTTATACTGAGCTAATATCTTTAGCTTCCTCAGGTCAATAGACTTTTGCCACATTAGCTATTTTGGAAAAATACAATCCAGGAATGCATCGCGCATACCACTTCCGCCTGGTAACCGAGATAGCCGACGGGCAAACAGCATTACTATGGGAATCAGATACAGTGCACTTTAGGCAGTGCATGTGAAAAATATGTTCATAATATTGTTGAAGTCATACATCATTGGGAAGCTAAGCCAATTTCCTATACATTTATGTATTAGTTTTTATAGTTTTATAAAACGTAATACAGTTGCTTGCAGTTTTAAAACATCCCCTATTGTCCACTTGATTTAATGAATCTGAGTCGAATGGTGTGTTTCATATACGCAAATGCCTCAATGAAAACGTTACAAAAATATAAAATAATAATGCATTTATATTTCGGGAATTGAATGCGCTTTCCAATGATATATGATATAAATAATATACTTATTTACTTTATCATAGGAACGGTTTAAATTGCTGTGTATTCTAGTGCAAAAAAACCTCAATGCGGGGCAGCGGCTTGTTGATGGCGGTACCCGCCAGCAGTTTTGCTCTGAGCATTGATTTAGGGGAATCGTATTGTTGATTTGGGTGTACCGAGTCCTGCATTCTTGAGGTTACCTCATAGCACGCTGATTTATGCAATGACGACCTCTCCTTGCTTGATATTTGCTGGCTCCCAGTATGGTGAATTCCAATATAGTCTGTGCTGATGTGCCTTCAGGCATCCTTAGCACATGGCCAAACATAGATTGTCATTGCTGGGCGACTTTTACGGACAGCGGCGATATGTCATACATCTTGTACAGTACATCATTGGAAATTATGCTATCTAGCCATCAGTGTCCAGTGATGGTGTTTGTGGTGGCAGGCGTCAAGCTTGCCTAGAGCTACCTTTGGAGCTGCCCAGCTGTTACATCTATACCGCATCAAGTATATGCAGGTTGCGTTGTGTCTTTTTATCAATGCCATATTTGATCTATGAATCCATAGCGTCCAGAAGGACTGGAACACGATGTTCCTCATGTCGCAACGTGCATCAATGTCAGCAGTACCACAAAGAAGTGAGTCCATGATTTTACGTTTGCTCCATTGAAACGAAGTGTATCGTCATTTTCTTTAGTTTCATCCTTAGTAGACATGTATCTGTGGTAAACTCTGTTTTGGATTCATTCATAGATTCTCAATTTTTCGTTTGCTTGCAGCTATTGCGAGAATTCCTCAAGTGGTTTCTTTTCCTCGTCTATGAAGTCTGCGTCGTCGGCATATTCCATCCCTAGCGGCATACCCAGTATGGAGACTTCTGGCCTTGTGGAATCGTCCCGCACAGATTTTATACAGCAGCAAGACAGCAGGTGAACACACACGTTTACGGCCACTTTGACGGGATCTGGTGACGTCATCGATCTACTCTAGGATGCGGCATAGAGTAACATTGGATAAGATTTTCCTTATGCTGTTGAGGAGCACAATGGGCCGCAAATTGGCTCTTTGGGGTGGGGCAGGTTACTTCTTGGTCTTGGGTAATGCGGCATGGGCGCCTTGGCCTACAGCATCGATGGACAGGCGGTGCATAAAAGCTGAATTGATTAGGTTTGTGGTCGGTTTTCGAGATAGAATTACTTGCGCATTTGAATAGTTCGTTGCTCATCCCGTTAAGTGCATTTACTTGGTGTTAGTAATGACATGGAGTCTTCTGAAAACGGGTACAAGGGCTCATTATCGTAATCAATAAACTGCTTCTTGAACTCTCTTCGAATTTCCTCGGGTTTGTCCTGGCCAGTCCCGATAAAGTTTCCTTCACAGTTACGGTGGGGGTGTGGCAGTAACTCTCTGAACTCGGGCTGCTCGGGCTGCCCGAAACATTTTGCAACAGTCATCCGTGGCTGTGATTTCATCTGCTAGGGTGTCTGCTTGCTGAATGGCTCGATTTGTAATCCTTTGTTGATGTGGCGCAGGATAACTCTAGACAGAAATGCCGTTAGTTACAGCGATGTATCTTGATTTTGCTCAAGAACTTGTTGCCAGTATCTCAACCTAAAATCGTACACATTTTCCGCAGAATAACCTTCCATAGCAATGGCGACAGATATACCATGCCTAGCTATTGCGATAGCACTGCCGCTGTAGAAGTTGCATCTTCACCAGCAGCAAGTAATTTCGCAGTCTAACGTATTAACATTGATGACGACACGTATGACACCAGAAAATGTTGCAACCAGCAAAAGTTATTCTAAACAAAACCTGTGTAGAAAGAAAAAAGGTAAAGCAAGATCAAGTCTATAACTGTTTAGTATCTGACGAGCCTTACTTTGATTCACCCAGAGGACTGAATTGAGTGTCATATAGTTACACTATGAGAAAACGATATGCGTACCCGATCAGTACACATGTGACTGATGTGACTAACTAAGCATTTCAACGACTTGTTAATTTTTTTATCTAAGCAAATTTTATTGTTACAATTTACAATTTGATTTGTTGCACTTTGACTTTTATGCAGGTGTTAGACGCCTGTACTTTTAGGTTATGAATTAGAGGAAGCTGGTCCATTTGGATTAGTATAGTGCAGCGAAATAGCCAAAGTACGGGTGTGGTACATGATGCCATTGATTATGACATGATTCTACACATAGCGACGGTCACGTAGTTGATCATGCCGTCATATGATAGTGCTACCTCCCGACATGCTATGTGGACCGTAATTATTGGAATGGGGAGATCAATTACGTCATATGTAAGCTGACGTCACAATCAACATGCATAATGAATGACGTATCATGCTGAAATTAAAGTCCGTCAAGTGTATGTCTTTTGCTGGATTTACTATTTAATACGCATTCTGTTCAATATTTTGAAACTAATTTTACTGGGTGTTGTTGCTACAATAGGTTACCCGAAATAGTTACCATGAAACTGGGATTCTGGGAAGTCCGCGTTTAAAGTATATACATTGATTTCAACACGTGGAAACAGTGGGTGGCACATAGCTAGAAATGGGTGGCACATAGCTAGAAATGGGCGGCACATAGCTAGATATGGGTGGCGCATAGCTAGAAATGGGCGCCACATAGGAATAAATGGGTGACACATAGCTAGAAATTGGCGGCGCATAGATGCTATTTGGCGGAACATAGCTAGAAATGGGCGGCACATAGCTAGAGGTAGGCAACACATAGCTAGAAATGGGAGGCGCACGGCTAGAAATGGGCGGCACATAGCTAGAAACGGGCGGGGCATAGCTGGAAATGGGCGACACATAGTTAGAAATGGACGAGCCATAGCAAGAAATGGGCGGTACATAGATAGAAATTGGCGGTGAATAGCTAGAAATGGGCGGGGTATAGTTAATCTTGGGCGGCGCATAGGTAGAAATGAATCCATATATTTGATTCTGTCTTACCATGAATGTTTCGTTCAGAAATCCGTAGATGAAGACATTCACGAATGAATGTGCCATAGCATCCAGTGACGTGAGAAGAAGCCGCCTAGCATAATATGATCGTGTATTTGACTATTAGGGCTCAAAAGATGCAGGAAGAATATCTTAATAATGCCGAACACGTGCAGAGGAAACCAACACAATGCGCTATCAGTATATTTATTACCTGTAAGGTAGACAAGTCACACTGTGGTGTAAAGTTTTAATGACAACATTTGGTCAAGAATATCACAATACTTACTTATTGAATGTTCATTGCTTTTTAAGCCAAGTGAACACTATTTTTTTAACTTTACCGTTGCAATACCGTGCTACATTATTGGGTGTGGGTGGGTGGAGTGTGGGTGTGGGGTGGGGCTGGCGTGGCGGTGGGAGCGGGGTGGGTGGGTTGGGATGGGTTGGTTTGTGGTGATAGTGGTAGGGCGTGTGAGTGGGGTGCGGGGTTTTGGTTGATTGAGGGGTGAGAATGACGTGAACACATCCGCAAAATCCATGCGAAATACATTTTGGCACGTTTTCCTAGATCCTGACATACGTACGCACACACGCACGTGCTAGTACTTCCGCACACACTCAGCAGAGGCAAGTGGCAGTAAGATTAATTTTAAAATAGTCAACAGAATATTCCTTACATCATAGAAAATGTGTTGATTGTGGTATGTGACCGTTAAGTGGTTAAAGAAGCACAGCACCTGACCTCTATAACACTGATGGTCATTGGTGTATATGAAGGACATAGCTTTCTCTTTGACAGTAGATGCATGGTATCACGGCTGTCGTCGGCGTTCTCGGGCGGAGTTCTCTCCAAAAGTGTCACGCCATCCCGGACATAGGCGACGGCAAGAATACATACCGGCAGAATGTACGTGGAAATCAGCATTAACAATGTATATGTGCGTCCCCATATCTCTGAAATATACAAAAGCGTTGCTTCCATTTTAGGACTGATTACTGAGGTGGGGTGGGGGGGGTTGTGCAAGATTTCTAAAGTTCTTACTCAGCGCCCTCGGAACTGGCGTTAGGACCAGGAGAATGCCAGAATCCCATTTCAACCATAACGTCGTTGGGGTCAGGTCGGAGGGCTGTAGGATTAGACTAAACGCGCCATCGCTGCGATGACTGGACAATGTTCACACATATTCACACAAGAATGCTTGAAAATAAATTTGTTAAAATTGTATTCTTTTATGGGCTTAAATTATGTGTCTATATGTAAATGAAACGAAATAAATGTTAACATATGATGATTTCCTTCCATATAATTTAATATAATTTTTTGAGTTGCGAAATCGAAATAGAGGTTCGTCCCTCTATTTCAATTTTGCAACATGAACATTTTTATTAAACTACAGAGCATTTACTGAAGTAACTGTATATCTGTGATGTTTGGCCCTGAAGAAATAGCGTAAGGTCTCTTCTAACAAAGAGATAAAATAAAGTGTGTCTTTTAACATGATCTTTGAACTTGCACGGTGAAAGGCAGGTAACTTATGCCTGAAAACAGGAAAGTTTTACATGTGGATGGCCCTGAGCCCCAAGGGAGATATTACAATTTTCATCGGCAGTTTTTTTAGATATCTCACAGTTCTAGAATCTGGCCAGGTTTGAAGAGAAAGAGAAGAAAACTATAGGCGATAACACTGTTCCAATATCTCTCCCATATATTTACTATGGGGATATGTGGCACCAAAAAGCTGATTTTCCCACAAACTGTTCGTTAGATCAATTTTAAATTTGACGCCAAATCAAGTCAATAGGAGAGCTAGAAGTTCCACAAATTTCAAGTCGATCGGATCAAAACTCATTTTAGCGGCTATTTTGTTTTTGTTCAGCACGAGTTCATTTCTAGCAAAAACAAATGTGGGTCAGTGTGATCCCAAACGGTGCACCTGCTCATCAGTTTCCCACAAAAAAAATGTTAAAAAAAAAAAAGAAGATATTTCACAATTTTACATCCTGAGTTCATTTGTGCAAAACACGAAAGCTGGTATTTTTGTCAAAAGGTTTTTCATGGCGAGCATTTTGAAAAAAAGATAGTTTTCAAAAATAATCATCAGTGACAACATCCCACCCAAGTATGGGAGTGATCCGATCAAAACTCTAGGTGTAGTAGCATTTCAAACATCCATTCGAAATCACCATACATTTCCTATGGGAGCTTTTTGCATGCATTGTGGGGGTCAAGGGTCTGGCGGTCATTTTGAAAGAAAATTGTCTTTCAAAAACAAATGACCAGTGGTAACATCCTCAGCAAGGATGGTAGTGATCGGTTGAAAACTCTAGCTGTAGCAGCACTTCAAATATCAATTTTGAAAATCCCCATACATATCCTATGGGACTTTTTGCCCACTCAAATGTGGGTTACTCGAAAACTGTTGGGTGGATCCAAAATAAAAGTAGTAGCCATCGATTGTGGCATAGGCTCCTGAAGTTGACACAGTTCGGAGATGATCAGATGAAAACTGTAGGAGGAGATAGCTCTTAAACCTTTGGGAGAAGGATAATAAGAAAGATCCTGAGTAAAAACAATAATCAGCGATAGATCGCAGATGAATTATATTAATTAATATGGTATCAAATCATCATATGTTAAGATTTATTTCGTTTAAGCCTCTGAATGTATATAATTTAAACAAGTTTATTTTCACTAATTTTGCTGTGAATATGCACCTTTTATGCGCAGGATACATATCAAATGGTATCAATCCGCATATTTTACTATTATATTATATTTATGGGGTGTCAACGACGATCTCTATCAGAATAAGACGAAATTAAGGGAATATAAATTGCCTTTTAGGATATATCTATGGGATAA
Organism: Chaetoderma sp. LZ-2023a; assembly: GCA_034401795.1. NCBI lineage: Eukaryota > Metazoa > Mollusca > Caudofoveata > Chaetodermatida > Chaetodermatidae > Chaetoderma > Chaetoderma sp. LZ-2023a. The sequence continues at coordinate 164,590,758 of CM067372.1, read as the reverse complement.
GGGAAGATGCACGGGAAACGACCGGACTGCGAAACCTGAAAACTGCATCAAATATAAAATGTATGTGTACTAAACTCGTTACAAAACATGGTGTGAATCGTTAGGGTACATATTACTACTGCATATTGATGTGGAAAGTAATTTCAACAGACATTGTATAGTACAGCTTTCATTAAATGACCACATTCGTAATTGAATGCGTGTGTATGTAAATTAGAAAAAAATGTATATGGCAATGTCCACCTCAATCTAATGAAAGGAAATTAGTGTCAACATACATGTAGTGACGTCATTGTGATATAAATTAATAAAATGTGTTGTGAAGTTGAATTATGCGCGCGATACGCACACTTAATTTCATTTCATTACATTAAGTCGCATAATTTAAGCCCCGATATTTATACAATTTTAGCAATTTCACTTTCAACCTTTCTTGTGCTGATTTGGTAATTGCAAATTTTAAATCCACTATCGTACCTAGTTTCATTTAATCAGACATATATTTTCTTGAATTTTAAACATATAACTGCGTTTGCCAAAATATAAAAACTATTGCATAAATGTGTTGAGTGGAACCAACTTTCTTGTAGAGCATGACTTCCGTAATATTCTGATGTTAGATGTTTAAATAAACAGATTTTAAGTTGTGTTGTTTCTGGATCTACAATTACAGAGATTAGGCATATATTTCTATGACAAGGATTTACCTCAGACTCTGAGAAATGCACAGCTTCAGCCACAGACATTGCAATACAGTTTTAGATAATATCAACATTACCGAGGATATGATTAAAAAAGAGTAAATGGACTCAATATAAGCAAGTCTGATGGCCCAACAGGTTATACCCACGTATACTGAAAGAACTCAACAGTCGCATTGCCTACCTCATACAACATCTTTTTACAAATCCATTAAAACACGGAATCTTGCCATCTGCTTTGAAAATAGCCCATGTCGCACCATTATGCAAGAAAAGGTGATAGAAAATCGGCGAATAACTATAAGCCTATTCGCCTAAAATCAATTGTCCGTAAAAGTGTAAAATCGATAATAAAGGACTTCATCATGAATCATCTTGAATCAAACAGTTTGATATCATCATGCCAGCATAGGTGTATCAAGGGTTGCTCATGTATTACCCAACTTACTGCTATCATTGACACAAGACAGAGAACTTGGATTGTAATAAGCTCATTGATTCCCTCTATTTAGACTTTTCCAAAGTTTCTGACACTGTACCGCATCGAAGGCAAAGAGAATCTCTATGTGATAGACATCAATTAGTTGTTGTCAAGCGGACAAAACCTGGCGAAGCACCATTTCTTAGTGGTGTTCCACAGGGTAGCGTCCTTCGGCCGGTACTATTCATTTGCTCTATCAATGCCTTGCCTGAGACTGTACATTCACTGATCCACATGGTTTCTGACGACACCAAACTCCACATAGTAATTCATTCTGCAGCTGATGCATCCAGTGGTTTGGATGATCCTTGTACAATCGAAGATTGGTGCCTCACATGGCAAATTCAGTTAAACTCAAATAAGTGCTGTGTGATTCACTTGGGGAAAAACAATGCAAACTACACCTATTATGCTAATAAATCTGGCAGATGTGTAAAACTAAAGGAAACCAACACTGAAAAGGATGTAGGTATTAACATAGACTTTCAGCTCAAATGTATTGAACATTGTGCAATCCAAGCTAAGCTCGCAAATATAACGTTAATACGAAGATCGTGTACATGCATGGATGGACCAACTCTTGTTAACTTGTTAGACCCATCCCGGAATACCGTAATGGCGTCTGGTCGCCCTTACTCAATAAGTATTGCGCTATAGAAGCTGCACAGTGTAGAGCCACGACAATGGTATCTGCACTAAAGGACAATACCTATTTACACAGACTTAAAACTTTTAATCTTCCATCTCTGTAGTACCGCCGTTCGAGATGAGATATGATAGAAACGTCTACGCATCTTCACAAGGCTTACAATGTCCAATATCAATATCTCGAATTAGATCAAAATTCCAATACACGGGTCACAATCTAAAGTTGAAAAAGAAACAATCAAAAAAATCAATAAGGCCAAACCTTTTCTCAAATTATCAACAGTTGGAATAACTTATCAGAATTTGTCGTAGATGCGCCTAGTCTAAATTGTTTTAAAAGCAGACTAGACAAATTCTGGAGTAATTTCTGGTATATTCAAGAGCCTATGCACATACAATATTCTGCTGTACATAGTGCCTACTTACAAAACCTAAATAAGTCCTAATTAGGGTCTACTTACAAGCTTAAAGACCATTACAGGTAGTATGAGATAAGTATAAGTATTAATATATTTTAGAGGCAAACTCGCCACCTCACAGTGAGACAGTTTGTATCAGCTGTAAAGCCTAGATCCACAGAATGCATAATTGTGTAATGGACAGCGTGGAGACCATACATGCCTCGTTAAAATGATATGTGTTGTATAACGTTATAAACAGCTAACAATTCATCGATCCGATCTGTCACTCAAGGTTATGCCGTCATACTCAATGACGTCACATGTCTTTGATGGGTTTACCATTTAATAAACAATATGTTGAATATTTTGAGACTAATTTGACTGGGCGCTGATGATGCTATAGTCAGCGACAGCACCCAGTCTAATTAGTTTCAAAATAGTCCACAGCTTACCATGAGATTGTTATTCTGGGAATTCGTGGATCAAATGAGATACATTGATTCAATCATGCGTAATTGGTGGGCGAAGTTATGCAAACAATTGGCGGGACATAGTTAGAAATCGATCCATCTATGAACAATTTCAACCTTATGGTTGGAATGCCACGTGTTAAAGCAGCAATACATTAAGCAGTGATTGGAGTCTCATAATAAAAGCGTACATCCACGAAGTCAAGAATGACTATATAAAAAAACACTCCAGCTGACAAATTTTGTTCTTCCCTGGCGTCATATAGTTTCATTGCAAGACATATACACCTGTGCAAAAGTTAAGCACCAGCAAAAACAATAGAACGTAGAAACATGATGGTACAACTAGGCTGCCATACTTTTTGTCCCCGCGTTAGCTGACATAATTCCAAGTACAAAATGCACATGCATGCATGACTTCACGCCGCTTGATGTCCGTGCGTGGCGGGAAACAGCACACGTGTTCAGTTATGTAAAAGTCCAGTTTGAGGTGTAGAACATTACATACAGATTTAGGCGACAAAATTAGGAATTTTGTGTTCATGACCGTGGTTTATTTGTACAGAGAGAATTAGCTCTTGATTGTGAACCGCTATGGCAAGACGAAGGTTAAGTGATCGTGTGAAATGGCAAATCATAGGCATGCATACCACTGGTATGCCATGCAGAGAGATTGGCAGACAGCTGAACATTAACCATACTGTAATCAGTCGTTTGATTGCAAAACATGGGCAAACTAACGAGGTGAAGGACAGGCCTAGATCTGGAAGACCGAAGAAGACTACTGCCCGTGATGATCGAGCCCTAGTACACCTTGTTAGGAGATCTCCATTCACCAACAGCAGAGTGCTCAGCCAGCAATGGGAAACGCGCAATAGAGTGTCAATGTCTACCGTCAAAAGGAGACTGTATGCTGCTGGCATGAAAGCTAGGAGACCTGTCAGACGTCCTCTCCTCACTGCACACCACAAAGAGGAGCGTCTGAGGTGGTGCAACGAAAGAAGACACTGGAACATGAGATCCTGGAGACGGGTACACTGGTCCGATGAAAGTCGGTTCCTGCTTCATGCCACAGATGGTCGAACTCGTGTATGGAGGTCCAGACGCACGGCGTACGACCAACGTAACATCATGGAAGAAGTTCCATTTGGTGGAGGTTCCGTTATGATATGGGGGTGCATCTCATTTGATTGTAAGCTGGATCTGGTGACTGTACCTGGAACACTAAATGGACAAAGATATCAAGAGTCCATACTGGATAGAGTTGTGGTCCCTCATTTTGTAAATCATGCACCTGGAACCCACCCTATATTCATGGATGACAACGCCCGACCACATCGTGCTAGAGCTGTGCATGAATACCTCCGCCAGAATGCCATCGAAACCCTACCATGGCCAGCAAGGAGCCCTGACATGAACCCTATTGAGCATATCTGGGACATTCTGGGAAACATGGTGAGAAGGAGGGATCCTCCTGTGCAGAACCTACAGGAATTAACAGACGCACTCCATCTTGAATGGCAACGAATACCACAATGGCGTATCAGTCGGTTGGTGACCAGCATGAGACGTCGTGTCCAGGCCGTCATCCAGGCACAAGGTGGATATACCCGGTATTAATAATGACAGTCTCAAACTCGTGCACAGATGTTAAACTTCGTTTTCAGACACCATTAATGACAATCTGGCCACGTGTGTCAACTGTAGGGCAATAGTTGTCAGTTGTGTCAACGTAACCTTATTCAGGCCTCGTTTTCAAGTTCAAATAAAAACATGCAGTGTTTCCCCACCATCATAATCAGCATTCCTCTAGTTGCATTATTACCTCTTGCACTAAGATGGATGGGTACATAAATGTTTATGCTATTGCTTTCTTCATAGCACATGAATATACCCTCGCATGTGCGTAAAAATAGGGTGGTGCTTAACAGGTGTATATGTTGACGCTTCTTAACCCAGAGTTCCAAATGGGAAGTGTGAAGGTCGTTAAGTATGGGGTGCAATTACATTATGGAAGCAGGTGGGTTTAATCTGTTACTATTGGTGACCTCAACTGCTTTCAGCAACACTGTTCTAAGAAAGCTATTCCAGTCATCATCATATAACCAGAGATGTAATGCGCAGCCTGGTATTTAGTGTGAACAGGGTTAATGAGTGTTACACACTGTCAGGATTGTATTGGCGAAAAGATGACATGCTGAGAATATAGTCAATACCAGCATGGTGTGCGTCACATCTATAATATCAGCTAGGTAAAATTGGCCACCGCAGAATGAGGGAGGGGCTGGGGGAGGGAGAGGTAGAGGGAGAGAGAGAGAGAGTAGGGAGGGAGGGAGGGAGGGAGGGAGTGAAAGCGAGAGAGGCGGATGGAGTGAGGGAGGGAGGGAAGGAGGGAGGGAGGGAGGGAGGGAGGGAGGGAGGGAGGGAGGGAGGGAGGGAGGGAGGGAGGGAGGGAGGGAGAGAGAGAGAGCGGGAGAGAGAAGTATAAAATTCCAGCACATATTTACACGCAGACATATATAACATAAACATAGAATTAATCATTGTCTGAGTTGCTAACCAGGGTATATTGAACCACAGGGTCAATCCCAGACAGCAGTGGTCAAGCTACCCCAGGCTGTTATTGGCACTGTATGCCATGACGTACAATTCGTGTCCTAGTGACGTCATTATGATTGTGATGTCAGCTAACTAGTGATGTAATTGATTAGGACATCAGATCCCAATGTGGCAGGTCGTATTCCACACCCCGCCCCACCTCGCACCTCCCTCATTAACGTGTTGCGCGATTTTGAGAATATGTGATAGGCCCACTTTTATTTATAATAAAACCTGATGGCCATCATTCCATGCACGCTTCATACTTAATTGTTGCTAGATGTGCTGTCAAATTACGTGATACAACCAGCTGTACGCCCGCCACCAGAACAGTCAGCAGCCACACCAGACCGAACACACCCGTAGATCGACGAGTGGTCAGGTGGGACATCATCGGGTAAAGTACTGCCCAAAACCTAGGACACAAACATGTGTTTGAGAATATCATTACATTTTTATAACTCAATCATCTTGCTTGATCAGCAGACTACAACCAGAACGACTTCCTAATCAGTCCGCGTAGCCAGCAATCAGAATTCGCAAGTTCCACAATAACCAAAGAACGAAATTCAAGTATCAGACATAACGGACCTTTATAATTTATCTATCAATCATATGATGTCATAATCAACAACGTGACGTAAAGGGTGACGGAATAATCAATTATGGCATGCCTGAATCGATTTAGTCTGTCTTAAGCGCTTAATAGTTCGACACGTTGTACGAATTGTATGTCTTTACTATTTAATAAACATGCTATTGAATATTTTGAAACTAATTTGACTAGTCGCTGTTGCTGCCATATGCAGCAACAGTACCCAGTCAAATTAGATTCAAAATATTCAACAGCTTACCTGTGTATATTTCTGGAGATTGATAGTCAGAGAGTTCAGGGATCGACTGATCCCAACACGACTGAGTTGAGGGTGGAGCTAGATATAGATGGGCGGGGCATATCTAAAACTGGAAAGGTCCTGGAAAGGTCGCGTTTGACCTTTCGGATTCAAGGTGTAATATAGAGTCAAAACAGAAGTGCTGAATATTCATGAGACGACTGATGTTCAACTGGTGCTATGGCCTTCAAAGTATACAAGGTCAGTAGAAGCAGTAACATATATACAGATCCGGATTAGCGCACATTGCTACCCAGTGAAGATGTAAGCATGTATTGCTGTGTTACCCTGTCAAATGTTTGGACGATGGTTAGCATGGTCACATTTCAGATACTGCCATGGTGAGTTATCTGTTACTTGATCGTTTTTCATCCATGGTTCATGCTGTGCATCCAACTGTGAATTATGTCTTCTATGGGACAGCTTCCATCAGATCGAGGTGAATCCAATTTGAATATTCCACAATTGTTGCGATACACAAAAATTCGTTTAAAAATTTGATAATTTATTAAAATCATTTATACAGTTAAAAAATTTAAAAACTGTTGATCTAAGGTATATACATGTTGTAATATCATCAGTCAAATGACGCCACAATCAAATGCCATATGTTAGCATCCTTACAAAAACAAGGACTAGGTATAACCAATTCTCTGGATAACCTATCTCAACCTTTGACCTACATAATCGGTCTTGACCTAAAAATACAGTATGTATATGTTCGACCTTGCTTACCCTGTAAATTAACTTTCACCAGCCCATAACGACACCATCTAACTATGCTTCCCTCTGGAACGGTTCTCGACACTCTTGCTGTCAATCTAAACACCAAGTCGTCTTATTAATATATACCTATAATCCTATTATCAACAAGACTTTCATGAATACCAATCAGGGTTCATTCCAGAATGATGCTGCTGAAAACCATTGCTGTTCTACCCAGCAACAGTTCCCACCACCACCACATCTTGAAGCAACACTCATGAAATCTTATGTTAACTCGATCATCACAGCCAAAATCATACGTGGATTTTTATAACGGATGATGTCGGAATCCACTGTTGCCATCCAAGCAACCGGTCCTAACATTACAACTTAAACCCCCACCACCCACCACACCCCACCCCCACACCCACCCCAACACTGGCTGTCTGATGAAATACAACTAAATATAATCAAGTTCGTCTCCAACACGGAAACACCCCGACTCAATCTCGCAAAGCATGGCACTGGAAACCGTTGCTTCCCTAACTAGCAACAGCCCCAGTAACACAACAGTCGAAACTGACACCGGATGTCCACGAAATCAGGTCAAACCTGACGGACATGAGAAAATAGGTAGAAAAAGCGTTCACTTTGAAAACATTGCCTAGCTGGAAGTCATGGCCAGCACAAGATTGTTTCCAAAATAAACACCAGCTACCCTGCAAAAACAATCCCACAATAATGTACAAGGTTATGTCAATAAAGAAATGAATACATTCCTCAACATCCGATTTTCCTCCCAATCACAATCGTAGGCCTACAAAACTGGAGTTCGTTGGTGAATCTTGCTGTCGAGATAAACCGCTGCCGAAAACAGCCATTGTCCCGACACCACAATTCACACAAAGAACCGTAGCGGTATAACCGAACTAAAATACAGATATCTAAGATTAATGATCAAACAATGAATTTTAACAGACATTCTCAACAGGCACGTGCACAAAACACAATCCTATTTGATCATCTGTTATTCATTTCAGAGATGACGTCACAAAAACTGTTCCCATTTCCATAGCAAAAGTCCTCGCATCGTCATCTCAAAAATACCGATCATCCACCGGATATAAAATACAGACTTATATAAACTATAAGGTCACATTCGACCCAGCAACACTGGAAATAGTTTTATACATAAAATATAGAAAAATAAATATATAAATCTATAAGTCTTGATAACTATTCTACGGTATAAAACAGCAGAATCCATTCCATATCTTTACACAGCCAAGAGAGATAACCCTAAAAAATATAACTGAACCGGAAAATATTTTAATAATAATTTAGTCCATTTGTCAGTCCGTCGATTCGAAACTGCGCCTAATACCATACTAATCCGACCAAACTCGATTCCAACACGACAAAGAGCGGTAAACTAGGAGATTTCAAAACTTTTAGACCAAAAATCCGATAAAATATGATTCCAACACTACCTCACCGCTCGCCCTTTCCAGATGAAATTAGGACGTAGCCCAGGCTAGGTGCCTTTCCACTCCACGTGCAGACCAAATGATGTCACCACAATAACCTCACACTCATTCACAATACAATAAATCCCTATAAACCGATATCCTCCTAAAAAATCTCAACAATTCACAATACAATAAATATCATCTACATCCATCTTAACACAACACAATAAATCACAATTCTCTCGGCAATAACTTCTTCCTGCACGTGTAGACCTCCTACTTCCCAAACATCACTTTTCAGGAAGTCTGATCACAGGGGGCATGACCCGCACCACCAACCCTTGCCATGGCTTGACTGTACATTGCGGTGTCTTGATCATACCTAAACAGGAACGGGTTGATGAAATAACATGATCAAGACAACGGGCTGATGACCCAGTCGATAGCGATCACCTTCCGAACTCACGCTCAGAGACAACCTACGGTCTGATCCACATCCATTCTCGCTAACGGAATGCAAAGTTTGACAGTTTTTCCCAGCCTCGCCTGCAGGTCATCTTTGACAGACTTTCAGTCAATCAAAGATGTCATGTGTGTGGACTGTCATCCACGCACCACGCATGTCCACTTGCTGGGATTTGATTAACCAACACCTCAGTAGCCCGAACAGTGCGCAGAGTAGATGGTACCACAGTATGATTTTAACTCATCAGCGTGCACTTGTTTGATTTTGTTTTGGCAGCCCGTATGGTGACTACGTCCGTCCGAGGACGAACTCAATCAGTCATCCGGGTTGCATCCCTCCATAGACCCATGGAAAAAGTCCGAAAGATTCTAATTCTAGCAATTTTGTTTTGATTTTTTGTCCGTGTGTTGCGTGATTCCGTCCGAGGACGAATCCATTCAGCATCCGGTTCACTTTGATTATGCCGAAATTCTTGCCTACCTAGACCTAACTCACGTTCACTCAGTGATGAGCACTGTATGACGGGACCTCAGTTTAAAGTCCCATCCGAGAAGACTGGGCCTTCCAAAGAAAGTATTTCTTGGTGTTCAACTTGTTATGTTGACGATTAGCAACGAAAGAGAATGACCAGACCTGGCTCTCGCACTATATTCACATCTCTACGCCAAGACCAAATAGTTCCCTTCTTTCACCCACACATAACAACCAATTCAATTAATTACATCCATGTCAAATAACCAATGATCGGACGTTAAACTGAATGATCACCCCCCCCCCCCCAACCTCTTCCACATATTAACACCTCATTTCTTAATGCAAACATCTCAGTACATGCAATATTACTCCGCGCGAGACAACGCCATCTACCACTTCCCGCGCGAAACATACATCAGAAATTTACAGCTAGGGGAAAACCGGTATTGTCAAACCCCGGGGAACGTATATTCCTATATCACTATTGTCCAAAGCATATGCGGAAATAACATTCGAATAGGAGAGACCGGGATCAAATGGTACACGTTGGCATCCAATATCAACCCATATATGGAAACATGAAATATATAATTTATTTATTTCACTTTCTTACATATCGTTAGCTGTCAGACTGAGTGGGAGCGCCAATGTGGCGGACCTTGAATGCAGATTAGCCAATGCGCTTTCTACTTAATATAATACGATTTTGGTGAACTGCTGTACGGCGCGGTGCTTTGCTTGCTTGGACGTTGTTGAACTTGACAATGAAGGCATGTCAAAGCATACACGCACTTATTAGCCGATGCATGACGAGGTGAGATGCCGGATGATTATACCTGAGAGCGGCATGAGAATTAACCATGAAATACATACAGGTAAAACCACGACTTATCTTTTATTAAGCAGGGAATAATCAGTTAAGTACTTTCAAATTAATTTGACTGGAAGCTGTTGCTACCTGTGGCAGCAACAGCTTCCAGTCAAATTTGTTTCAAAATGTTGAATAGCTTGGCTGCTTTCGTGCATTATTGTATTCAAATTGAGATAGCGCCATTTCGATGGCTAACGTTTGAGATTATACATGTAGGCATTGGGCTATGTTTCGTTAACTGTATTTTGCATGATAACTTACATTAGCCGACGCGCAATGATTATGTTAAAACAGAATTTTATGAAACGTTGTTGACGGCTAAGTCAACGACGATTTTCAGTTAAAATGATTTAAAAATATTCGACACGTCTTATAAAGTGCTGCGTTTTAGCCATGTAATTGCGATTTAGAGTGACAAGTGTCGTCATTAGGCCTAGTCCTACGTACACGGAATAGTCATTCGAGCGCTAACCACGCTATGGTCGAGAGCAAGCGCAGGCGATCAAGTCGTAATTATACACTTTCAATTCGAGAGCTCAAATGTGAAAAACAGTTTACGATTATATCAATATTTTCTTGAGTATTTTGAAAGTAATTGTACTGTAAATTAACGTGTTGGTGCATTTTTTAGTCAAATTAATCTTAAATTATTGACCCGCTTAAATTATTAACCATCTTTAAGTGTATGCTTGCTTTAGCTTTGACTGAGAATTCAGGATTTAAAGCGTTAGTTCACTTGTGATGAAATTAACTAGCTTAAGCAAACATGATGAATTTTCATCTCTTTTTTTTTAGGAAAGATGTACGCCTATAAATTCAACAAGCTGTTGCTTAACAGTTTATTGTCGTAGAGAAACCTTGTCTTAAGGGCAACAAAAGAAACCAAATAACCCACTTTCATAATGCGCTTCTAAACTGGGCAATATTCGCATTGATGTTCATATATGATTATGTCTACTTATATTAAAACTGGTTCATCTTTGCCTAACAAGACGAAGTATATCGGCAGGTAATGATGCCTACAACTATGTTGACTATAATCTCTGAAACGCGTTCATGTTTGCTACGTCAAATATCCACGGAGTATAACACACCTGAAGCCGCGACCTCTTCTTAAAATTTGAGTGTATCTTGTAGCCTAGAGTTGGAAAACATTATCTCAAACGATTTAGAAATTGAATACCAGCAGCTACGATTTATCACATCGTAATGAATGTATCCGAGCTGTCACTCAAGTATCTGACGTCATACTCAAGAACGTCATATGCCGGTTTAGTCGCAATGCATACTGGTGTATCCAGCTCCTGCACGAACAATGAGAAGTCCATCAAGTTCGAAACGTATGCCTTTACTATTTAATAAATAATATGTTAAATATTTTGAAACTAATTTGACTGGGCGCTGTTGCTGCCATAAGCAAGGGTACGAAACGTATGTCTTTACTATTTAATAAATAATGTGTTGAATATTTTGAAACTAATTGGACTGGGCGTTGTTGCTGTCATATGCAAGGGTGCGAAACGGATGTCTTTACTATTTAATAAATATTCAATTGAATATTTTGAAACAAATTTGAATGGTTGCTGTTGCTGCCGTAAGCAATTGTACGAATATTTTGAAACTAATTTGACTGGGCGCTGTTGCTGCCATATGCAAGGGTACGAAACGTATGTCTTTACTATTTAATAAATATTCTGTTGAATATTTTGAAACAAATTTGAGTGGTTGCTGTTGCTGCCATAAGCAATTGTACGAAACGCATGTCTTTAATGTTTAACACATATTCTGTTGAATATTTTGAAACTAATTTTGACTGGGTGCTGTTGATGCCAAAGGCATATTAGTGACTGCACTTTATGGCTATGCCACGGCGATGCGACGGCGACACCAGGCGTCAGCTATCGCTACCTATCACTGAGTTTTTTCGGGCGGTGGAGAAGTGAAGACGTGTTCTATTCTGCTTGCATATTTTAAAATATAACCGTCAAGTTAATTTGTTGTGAAACGTTATTTTATCTCAAAGTTAGTGTAGAGACAAGTTATGTTGATGTGAGCCATAGATGAAGAGCTGTAATGTGGTATTTCGCGAAGAGATAGAATTTTTGGATTTATACGGATCTGTCCAACGATTCCGTGAGTATTGCTATGATTGTTGCCTAATTGAACATTGAACAGGGCTATCAATACACCTATCCACCTATTCGCGTCATACGTTAGCCCGGCGATTTATGGATGTCGCTGGTCGTGGCTCCTTGCCAAGAGTTCTATCGGTTCAAACCTAATTGTTGTGAGCGCGCTCTCTGAATAATATTAGAATAGGTATGCTTGACCAAGTGAGTGACCAGGAAAGTGACATACGTAAAAGAAAAGCTTCACAATCACCCGAGGCGACAATGAGCATACCTGGCCAGCCGCCAGGATATACGCCCGACCTATTTACGATGAACGATAATATTAGTGAGGCTATCGGGGTGGGGGGGGGGGCGAATGCCATTTTAAATGAATATCTGACGCACAACGTTGTGACAACAAGAACCGTAACTACAGATGTTATGACGAACGCTGTATCAATGATGACTCAGTCAGAATGTACCATGACCACTAATGCTACATCACCAATCGTATATGTAATACCGCCTGCTCGGCTACAATGTCACACACCTGCAATGCACCCGGTTTTTGGTATACAACCGCATCACTATCCTACCCCGAGTGTGTATTACCATGACAGGGATAGAGTACAGTCACCATTAACAGCCCCGCCCTCTCAGTTGAGCTACCCTGTGGCACAAGTAGATCCAATGAATGGTATGGCAGGAATGACATTACATAGCGTGCTACGGCAGCTAGAACATATATCTGTCAAGGTAAATGAAATCCCAGCGAAAAATTTGTGAAACTTTAGGACGCCTAGAAAACATTGAGGATCACGTTGAAAGCATAATGGGGACACTTGCAAGGAGGGACCATCGCATCAGTGAGTTAGAAAACCGCTATGAATCACACGAACCCGTTATCCGTCAGCAAGCACACGCTACACCTGCGCTGGGCGAAGAGGTTATGCAGCCACGAAACGACAACTCGGGGTTACGCGATGCCCATCAGGAACTATACCATCGTGTGCTAGATCATGAAAACCGTAACATGAAATACAATTTATTATTTCTAGGCATCAAGGAAAACGAAGACGAGGATCCATATGCCGTCTTAAATGATGTCATTAGGCGTGAACTTAAAATTGCAGAAAATATAGATTTCCAAAATGTACACAGAATCGGTAAACGAATGACAAATAATGATAAACCTAGACCAATAATAGGCCGCTTTATCAAATACAAAGTCCATGAATGGCATAGCCGCCTCCGAACATTTACGTGGAACACCATATGCTTTGCCTCCTACATCCGCTTCTGCTGTTTGCTCCACCTCTGCTATTGCTATAAATATTCCAGTTTCTACTGCGAATACCATAACAACAAATACTAATACTGACCCCACAGTTGATAATAATAATAATAATAATAATAATAATAATAATAATAATAATAATAATTACGAAACTACCGGCACCGATGCTTACTTTGTGTATACTGCTTACGCTATTGACAATACTACTGTTGGTCATGTTATGACTGATAATGATGATGATGATGATGATGATGATGATGATGATGATGATGATGCTGATGATGATGATGATGATGATAGCGATAGAACTGAATATAGTAACACAGTACATTATTTACAAGCATGCTCAAATAAATAAGGTTTGTTGCATATCGCCCTTTTAAATGCATGTGGCTTGAGAACTAAATTAAAATTCCCAGAATGTTACTCTTTTCTTTGTAAACACATTTTAGCCAAAGCCCATTTCTCCATACACTATCAAAAGCTTTTTCAAAATCAATAAAAGCACAGTATAATTTCTTTTTTCTTTTCTAAAATATTTCTATTAATGTGGATAAAATGAATGTATGGTCTATAGTAGAATTATTTTTCCTGAAGCCAGCCTGGGGTTCTTCTAATAGGGCTTACTCATTTATGAAGGCATCGATTCGTTTGCTTAAGATTGAGGTGGAGAGTTTTCCTAGGCAGCTTAACAGTGTGGTGGGTCAATATTTTTTTGGTTCGCTTGGGTCTCCTTTCTGTTTGTAGATTGGTATTATTGTGCCTTCTAACTTCCTCCGGTATGTTCGCTGAGTCCAACATTATATTAAAGATGTACTGATAGACGTGTAGCATGGTGCCTTTGGTAGCGTTGATGTATTCGTTAATAATCTTGTCTTCTCCAGGGGCTTTGTTATTCTTCAGCGCTTTAATGGCCTTAGTAATTTCATCCAGGTTTATTTCTGCACTCAATGCCTCATTTCCTGTTAGAGTTATATCTTCTACATATGCGGTTGTATTGTCCACATTTTCGGTCTCGTTTAAGTATTTAAATAATTCGTACACTTTGGATATTTCGACTGGGCACTCTGTATTTTTCTCTATTTCTTTAAAGGTACTATGTAACACCAAGTAGTATTAGACGAAAAATAATAGCATACTTACAATTTTCCAGGCGTATTTAGCGTATTTTCATGCAATCTAATGGAATATGAAATGATTTTCCATGTTGAGCGCCCCATTATTGACATTTAATTGTGCATAAAAACTATGCAACGTGGATGAGTTTTATTTAAAATGTGTAGGTTGTGCCTTGTGAAATGGTGGAACAGCCATTCTATAAGAAGAAGGGCCTCCCCAGTCGCAAGTAGGTCACAACCCATAAACAAATCTCTCGTGACAGCGACGAGTTTGCGAATGTTAGGCTACATATTGTTCTTCTCCTACTCACGTGTTTTAGCGTGTTCTCATGTATCAACTTCTTGATGACAGCGTGATATTGAATCATATGAAGATATTTGTGAACTAGAATAAGAAGATTCAGCAATATTTACCCGATTGGAAGCGGAAAACAATCCCATGAAGGGGCGTTCGCCCCTGTGAAAATTCACCATGTTATGCCGAACTTGTTATTATGGTACAATTGTAATACGCTGGCGGATTATTTTAAAGTCCAGGCGATTTCAGCAATTTTACGTGATATTGTACATACTTACCCCCGTTCCGTACCCCTATTCTATGCATTGGGCATAGAAAATGTAGGATATAGGTCGTCTATTCCCGTTTTGTGTATATGATACGCATACACGAGTCGTACAGCTTCATTCGTAGCTAAGTCAGCCATCCACGCAGCCGGTTGGTCAGTGTGTTGGTCAATCGGTGGGTGCGTAGTTCGGTCTGTCAGCCTGTATGACTGTCCGCCACTCATGCAGTCACCTGACCTGTAATTCATGCAGTTATCTGTCACCCATGCGTCTAGACTGTCAGTCTCTATTCCTCATGCAGTCATCCGATCTGTCACTCATGCAGTCCGTCAGTCTGTCACTCATGCAGTCAATCCGATCTGTCACTCATGCAGTTATCTGATATGGCACTCGTGCAGTCATCTGATCTGTCACTCATGCAGTCATCTGATCTGTCACTCATGAGGTCATCCGATCTGTCACTCATGCAGTCATCCGATCTGGCACTCATGCAGTCGGTCGGTTGGTCAATCGGTCGGTCGGTCATTGGGTTGGTCAATCGGAGGATGGGTGGTTTGATCTGTCAGTCAGTCATGCGATCTGTCACTCATGCAGTCCATCAGTCTGTCACTTATGCAGTCATCCTATCTGTCACCCATGCAGTCCACCAATATGGCACTCATGCAGTCATCCGATATGTCATTCATGCAGTCCGTCAATCTATCACTCATGCAGTCATCCGACATGTCACCCATACATTCGGACAGTCTGTCACTAATGCAGTCATCATATCTGTCACTCATGCAGCCAATATGTCTGTCACTCATGCAGTCATCCTATCTGTCACTCATGACGTCCACCAGTCTGTCCCTCATGCAGTCACCCTATCTGTCACTCACGCAGTTATCCGATATGTCACTCATGCAGTCTATCTTATATGTCACTCATGCAGTCACCCAATCTGTCACTCATGCAGTCGGCCACCCATGCGGTTGGCGGGGGGGTAGTCTGCAGGTTTGTTATTTCGTTGGTCGAGAAGTCCATCACTCATCCGATCTGTCACTCATGTAGGCTGTCGGTTGCTCAGTGGGTTGGCCACTCCATCGGTTGGTGGTTTGGTCTCTCAGGATGTCCGTCACCCATGCATTCCTCTGATCTGTCACTCATGTAGTTATCTGCTCTGTCACTCATGCAGTAAGTCGCTCAGTCGTTTGATCGCTCATTCGATCGGTTTGTCGACCTGTCAGCCTGTCCATCAATCCAACATTCATGCAATCATCAAATATATCACTCATACAGTCAGTCATCTGAACTGTTACTCATGCAGTTGGTCGGTCGGTCAGTCAGTTGGTCTGTCCGCCTATCGAGCAGTCAGCCAGTCATACAGCTATCCGAGCTGTCACTCATGCAGTTGGTCATCTGATCTGTCATTCTTACCGTCGGTCGCTCGGTCTGTCGGTCTATCTGTCAGTCTATCATCCATGCAGTCATCCTATCTGTGACTCAGGCAGTCATGCGATATATCACTCATGCAGTCCGCCAGTTTGTCAGTCGTGCAGTAATCTGATCTGTCACTCATGCAGTCGTCTGATCTGCCACTCATGCAGTGATCCGATCTATCACTCATGTAGTTGGTCGGGCGGCCGGTTGGTCACTCATTCGGTCGGCCAGTGGATTTGTCAGTCGGTGCGTGGGTGATTTTGTCTGTCATCATGTCTGTCAATCTGTCACTCATGCAATCCTCCGATCTGTCACTCATACAGGCCACTACTCATACAGTGATCCACTTTATCAGGCATGCAGTTGGTCACTCATATAGTCGATATGTCGGTCGCTCACGTTGTCGGTCAGCCCGTCGTCACCCATGCAGTTAGCTGATCTGTTACTCATGTATTCTGTCGGTTAAGCAATCGGTCAGTCGGTTTGCCGAAGGATAGTTTGGTCTGTCAGACTGTACATCAGTCCATCATTTATGCAATCATCCGGTCTGTCATTTTTGTGGTCAGTCATTCCACCAGTCTGTTACTGATGCAGTCATCCGATCTGTCATGCATGCAGTCATCCGCTATGTCACTAATGCAATCATCCGATCTGTCACTCATGCACTCTGTCAGTTTGTCGCTCATGCAGTCATGCTATCTATCAGTCAAGCAGTCATCCGATATGGCATACATGCAATCCATCAGCCTGTCATTGAAGCGGTCCATCAGTCTGCCACTCATGTAGTGATCTGTTTTTCATGCAGTACGTCAGTCTGTCACCCATGCAGTCATCCGATTTGTTACTTTATGCAGCCAATACTGTCAATCTCTATTCCTCACGCCGTCATCCGATCTGTCACTCATGCAGTCCGTCAGTTTGTCACTCATGCAGTCATCTGATCTGTCACTCATGCAGGTGGTCAGGCGGGCAGTCAATTTTTAGCTGTGTCGCTCGGTCAGCAGGTTGCTCAGTCGGCGGGTGGGTGGTTTGGTCTGTCACCCTGTCCATCAGTATATCAATCATGCAGTCATCCGATCTGTCACTCATGCAGTCCGTCAGTCATGGACTCATCCAATTTGTCGCTCTTGCTGTCGTCCGATCTGTCACCAATGCAGTCATCCGATCTGTCACGCATGCAGTCCGCCAGTCTGAAACTCATGCAGTCATCATATTTGTGATTCATGCAGACATTTGATATGTCACACATAGAGTCCGTCAGTCTCTAGCTCATGCAGTCATCCGATCTTCACTCATGCAGTCATCGGATCAATCACTCATGCAGTCATCCTATCTGCCACTCATGCAATCATCCGATATGTCACTCATACATTCCGTCAGTCTGTCGCTCATGCGTCATCCGATCTGTCACTCATGCCATCATCTGATCTGTCATTCATGCAATCATCCGATCTGTCACTCATATAGTCTGTCACTCAATCAGTGGCTCGGGTGATCGGTCGGTCGGTTGGTCACTCAGTTGGTCGATAAGTGGGTTTGTCAGTCGGTGGGTGGGTGGTTTGGTCCGTCATCCTGTCCATCAGTCCGTCACTCATGCAGCCCACCACTGATGTAGTTATCCAATTTGTCAGTCAAGCAGTTGGTCACTCATATATGTGTAGGTCGGTCGCTCATGTGGTCAGTCAGTCCGCCACGCATGCAGTCAGTAGGTCGGTCTGATCTGTCACTCATTGCAGTCGGTCAATCCTCCTGTCTGCCAGTCTGTCACTTATGCAGTCATACAATTTATCACTAATGCAGTCCGCCAGTCATGCAGTTGCTTAACTGATCTGTCACTCATGCAGTCGGTCAGTCATTCGATCTGTCACTCATCTCATACAGTCAGTCGGTCAGTCGGCCGTTCATCATGTCCATCATTCAACCGATCTGTCACTCATGCAATCCATCATGCATACAGTCGGTCATCCGATCTGTCACTCATGCAGTCAGTCGGTCATCTGCACTGTCAATCATGCAGTCGTTCGGTCAGTCGGTTGGTTGGTCATTCAGTCGGTTGGTTGGTTGGCCTGTCCATCAATCGGTCACTCATGCAATCATCAGATCGGTCTCTCATGCAGTCTGTCAATCCGTTACTCATGCAGTCGGTCATCTGATCTTTCACGCATGCAGTCAGTCGCCCATCTGATCTATCTCTCATGCAATCGGTCGGCCAATCGGCCTGTTCGTCAGTCCATCGCTCATACAGCTTTCCGAGCTGTCACTCATGCAGTCTGTCAGTCCGTCACTCATGTAGTTGGTTAACCGATCTGTCTCTCATGCAGTCTGTCATTCGGTCGATTGGCCTGTCTGTCATTCTCCTTCGATCAATACTTACCATTCTATTACTTCTGATAATAAGCTAGGAAGCTAGCCTGACTCTAGGAATCTAGATTTAGTCAACTTTACCGGCTCCTGGACCCGGGTACCCGGTTTCCAACAAACGGGTACCCGTCTGCCGGTCAGGATCATTCTTGTTTGCAAAGCAACAAGAGCAATACATGCTTTTGCATTTGGAGTTTCTTAGAATTAATTACAGTTTTTGTCTAAGTCGTTTCTGTGCTTGTGTTAACTGTTTCGCTTCAAGGATTAATGGATTAACATGGAAGGAGCCGTTGAAATCCAGGTTGTATTATTTCATGT
This sequence comes from Chaetoderma sp. LZ-2023a, assembly GCA_034401795.1. NCBI lineage: Eukaryota > Metazoa > Mollusca > Caudofoveata > Chaetodermatida > Chaetodermatidae > Chaetoderma > Chaetoderma sp. LZ-2023a. The sequence continues at coordinate 164,571,393 of CM067372.1, read as the reverse complement.
TATTCTATAGTATAGAGACTTAGGTCGTTAACATTTCGTCTGTGTCGCATGTTCCAATGTCTGACCCCGAATCTGGGACGTGTGTTAGACACGAAATATGCCAGATTGGTCGCCTTCCTTTAATCCCAACGGCAATCGGCAGTAATATGAAATGAGGTGCTGGCTGTACGGTGTTTCTAACACGAAAATCGGCTGACGTCGTTCTCCATATTATCCGAGCTGGCGACGTCACACCCGTGTTGTTTCTCGGATTTTTATTAGCATTATTATCAACAGTAACATAGCTATTAACAACATCACTGTATTTTGCATCAACTATTTTACTAACATTGGCAATATTAGTAGCATTGGCATTATTAGTACCATTGACATTATTATTATTAACAGTAACAGTATTAGTAACATTGGCGTTCTTATTAGCAGTAGTATTATTAGTAGCATTATTATTATTATTATTATTATTATTATTATTATTATTATTATTATTAATCTGCGATCTATCGCAGATTATTATAATTACTCAGGATCTTTCTTATTATTCTTATTCTTATTATTCTTCTCCCAAAAGTGTGGGATGTATCTCCTCCTAGAGTTTTCATCCGATCAACTCCAAATTTTCACAACTTCAAGGGCCCATACCACAATCGATGGTGTGTGTTTTTATTTTGGAACTGCCCAAGAGTTCTCTAGCTACCCACCTTTGAGTCGGCAAAAAATTCCCATAAGAAATGTATGGGGATTTTCAAAATTGATCTTTGAAGTGGTACTACAGCCAGCGTTTTGAACGGATCACTACCATATTTGTTGAGGATGTTACCACTGGGAATTTGTTTTTGAAAAATAATTTTTTTCAAAATGGCCGCCAGACCTTTGACCCCACAATGCATGGCAACAACTCCCTTAGGAAATGTATGGGCATTTCAAATGAATGTTTGAAGTGCTACTACACCTAGAGTTTTGATCGGATCACTCCCATACTTCGGTAGGATGTTACCACTGATGATTTTTGTTGCAAATATTTTTTGAAAAATGTTCACGCCGACCAGGTGCACCTTTTGGGGTCACTGTGCCACCCCAATTTTTTTTGCCAGAAATGAAATCGCGGTGGGAAGAAACCATTTTTTTTTTCAAAATGGCCGCCAAAATGACTTTTGCTCCGATCGACTTAAACATCTATCTCTCATAGACTTGATTTGATATCAAATTTAAAGTTGATCCGACCAAAAGTTTTCGAGTAAAATCAGCTCTTCGTTGCCGCATATCCCCATAGTAAACCTATGGGAGCAATATTGGAACAGCGTTATCTCTTATAGTTTTTTCTTCCTATTCTCTTCAAACCTGGCCAGATTCTAAAACATTGAGAGATCTAAAAAGTTTCCAATACAAATTTTAATATCACCGTTGGGGTCAAGGTCATTCATGAGTAAAGCTTACCAGTGTTCATGTTTGGCATAAGTTACCTGCACTTCATCATCTTCAATAGGTAAAGAGAGGTAATTCATGACAAACACAATTATGAGTTTTCTCCATGAATTGCCTCCCCTTTACCGTTAATTCATTAATCTGCCCTTTATTTGAGATTTAATGGGATTTTCCTTGATTTTGTTAAAATTTTTACTACAGCAAATCAGGACACATTATTTTGTATTTTAGGGTCTAGGCTATCGGTTTTCACGAAATCAGCTTTTCCATACCCTGTGTAAAAGTATGGGAATTTCAACTATGGATCTTTGAACTGTGACAACACAAACTTTTTATCAGATCAGCATCAGACATGTTCAATGTCCAATACTCCTTAATACCCAGTCATCGCAGATTTACAGTTACTTCAGTAAATGTTCTCTAGTTAATCTGCGATGCAATCGCAGATTGTTATTTTTACTCAGGATCTTTCTTATTATTAATCTGCGATGCAATCGCAGATTGTTATTTTTACTCAGGATCTTTCTTATTATTAATCTGCGATGCAATCGCAGATTGTTATTTTTACTCAGGATCTTTCTTATTATTATTAATCTGCGATGCAATCGCAGATTGTTATTTTTACTCAGGATCTTTCTTATTAATCTGCGATGCAATCGCAGATTGTTATTTTTACTCAGGATCTTTCTTATTAATCTGCGATGCAATCGCAGATTGTTATTTTTACTCAGGATCTTTCTTATTATTAATCTGCGATGCAATCGCAGATTGTTATTTTTACTCAGGATCTTTCTTATTATTATTATTATTAATCTGCGATGCAATCGCAGATTGTTATTTTTACTCAGGATCTTTCTTATTAATCTGCGATGCAATCGCAGATTGTTATTTTTACTCAGGATCTTTCTTATTATTATTATTATTAATCTGCGATGCAATCGCAGATTGTTATTTTTACTCAGGATCTTTCTTATTATTATTATTATTATTAATCTGCGATGCAATCGCAGATTGTTATTTTTACTCGGGATCTTTCTTATTATTATTATTATTATTATTATTATTATTAATCTGCGATGCAATCGCAGATTGTTATTTTTACTCAGGATCTTTCTTATTAATCTGCGATGCAATCGCAGATTGTTATTTTTACTCAGGATCTTTCTTATTATTAATCTGCGATGCAATCGCAGATTGTTATTTTTACTCAGGATCTTTCTTATTATACATATTATTATTATTATTATTAAACTTATTCTGCCTAAAAAGTTTAGACCGCATCTCCTCCTAGAGTTTTCATCCGATCAACTCCAAACTTGGTCAACCTCAGGGGCCCATGCCACAATCGATGGCTATTACTTTTATTTTGGCTCCGCCCACTAGCTTTTGAGTTATCTGCCCTTGAGTGGCCAAAAAGTCCCATAGGAAATGTATGGGGATGTTCAAAATTGATCTTTGAAGTGGTACTACAGCCAGAGTTTTGAACGGATCACTACCATACTTGCTGAGGATGTTACAACTCCGATCGACTTGAAATTTGGTGAACTTCTATCTCTCATATTGACTTGATTTGGTATCAAATTTAAAGTTGATCCGACCCACAGTTTTCGAGAAAATCAGCTTTTCGTTGCCGCATATCCCCATAGTAAAGCTATGGGAGCAATATTGGAACAGCGTTATCTCTTATAGTTTTCTTCCGATTCTCTTCAAACCTGGCCATATTCTAGAACATTAAGAGATCTAAAAAGTTTCCAATAAAAATGTTAATATCGCCATTGGGGTCAAGGTCATTCATGAGTAAAGCTTGCCAGTTTTCATGTTTGGCATAAGTTACCTGCACTACATCATCTTCAACAGGTAAAGAGAGGTAATTCATGACAAAAAAATTTATGAGCTTTCTGCATGAATTGCCTCCCCTTTACCGTTAATTCATTAATCTATCCTTTATTTGAGATTTAATGGCATTTTCCTTGATTTTGGTAAAAAGTTTACTTCAGCAAATCAGGACACATTATTTTATACTTTAGGGTCTAGGCTATCGGTTTTCAAGAAATCAGCTTTTCAATACCCTGTGTAAAAGTATGGGAATTTCAACTATGGATCTTGGAACTGTGACAACGCAAACTTTTTATCAGACCAGCATCAGACATGTTCAATGTCCAATACTCCTTAATACCCAGTCATCGCAGATTTACAGTTACTTCAGTAAATGTTCTCTAGTTATTATTATTATTATACTTATTCTGCCTAAAATGTTTAGACCGCATCTCCTCCTAGAGTTTTCATCCGATCAACTCCAAACTTGGTCAACCTCAAGGGCCCATGCCACAATCGATGGCTATTACTTTTATTTTGGCTCCGCCCACTAGTTGTTGAGTTATCTGCCCTTGAGGGTGCAAAAACTCCCATAGGAAATGTATGGGGATGTTCAAAATTGATCTTTGAAGTGGTACTACAGCCAGAGTTTTGAACGGATCACTACCATACTTGCTGAGGATGTTACAACTGGCCATTTGTTTTTGAAAAATTATTTTTTTTCAAAATGGCCGCCAGACCTTTGACGCCACAATGCATGGCAAAAACTCCCATAGGAAATGTATGGGGATTTCAAATGAATGTTTGAAGTGCTACTACACCTAGAGTTTTGATCGGAGCACTCCCATACTTGGGTAGGATGTTGCCACTGATGATTATTTTTGAAAAAATTATTCTTTTCAAAATGGCCGCCATGAAAAAATTTTGGGCAAAAATACCAGTTTTCGTTTTTTGCAGAAATGATCTCAGGATGACAATTATTTTCGAAATTTAATTTTTTTTTAAATGACGGCCAGGCGAACTTTTTGGGGTCAAAATGACCCAAAATTTTTTTTTGCTGAAATGAACTTGGGGTGAAAAAAAAAAATTTGTTTCAAAATATTTTTTTCCAAAATAGCCGCCAAAATGAGTTTTGGTCAGATCGTCTTGAAATTTGGTGCACTTCTAGCGCTCATATTAGCTTGATTTGGTCTCAACTTTCAGGTTGATTTGACTAAGGGTTTTCGAGAAAATTAGCTTTTGGCTGCCACATATCCCCATAGTAAACCTATTATATAAGATATTATAAGATATTTCAACACTTTATTAGAGGAGGCCTTATTCTATTTCTTCATGGCCATACATCACAGATTTACAGTTACTTCAGTAAACGTTCTCTAGTTATTCTTATTAGTATTATTCTTCACGATTGTTGTCACCTATCTCATCCTACAGTTTCCATCCAATCAACTCCAAACTTGGCCAACTTATAGTAGCCATTGTGACTTGCATTGCAATTGCTTTTATTTTGGATCGGCCCAAGGGTTTACGTGCTACCTGCCTTTGAGTGGGCAAAAATGTCCCATAGGAAATGTATGGGGATTTTCAAAATTGATCTTTAAACTGCTACTACAGCTAGAGTTTTCAATGGATCACTATCATACATGCTGAGGATGTTACCAATGGCCATTTGTTTTTGAAATTTTTGTTTTTTAAAATGGCCGTCAGACCTTTGCGCACGCAATGCATTGAATACACACCCATAGGAAATGTATGTGGATTTCAAATGGATGTTTGATGTGCTAGTACACCTAGAGGTTTTATCAGGTCACTATGATGCCTGGTGACGATGTTAACACCACGGACACTGGTGACGGTTTAAAAGTTACCTGACTAAGGCCAAGGTCAATCAGGGGTCAAATTGACAAAACTTTGTTTTGGTATGAATTACCTCCCTTTACCCGTTGTAGTTGAGTGGGTTAATTAAATCTGATGAATTTCAGTTCTCTGCCTACCCTGGCCAAACTAAATTCATTAATTTCTCAGTTATTTGACACTTCAGGGCTTTATCCTTGATTTCATGAAAACTTTACGAAAGGTATATCAAACATCATGAATCCAATGGTGATGGTTTTAAGGTGACCCGACCAAGGTCGATGTCAATCAGGGGTCAAATTGACAAATCTTTGTTTTTGGCATGAATTACTTCCCTTTACCTGTTGAAGTTGAGTGAGTCAATTAAATCTGATGAATTTCAGTTCTCAGACTACCTGGGCCAAACGAACTTCATTAATTCCTCGGTTATTTGACACTTCAGGGCTTTTTCCTTGATATTCATGAAAAATTTACTATGGGTATATCAAACAATGCGAATCCAATGGTGATGGTTTTAAAGTGGCCCAACCAAGGTCAAGATCAATCAGGGGTCAAATTGATAAATCTTTGGCATTAATTACCTCCCTTTACCTGTTGAAGAGGATTGAGTCAATTAAATCTTAAATTTTATTTTTCCAAATTGTGGTCATATAAGAAGAAACCTTACAATAATCCTTAATGCTCTGTCATCACAGATTTACAGTTACTTCAGTAAATGTTCTCTAGTTATTATTATTCTTTTTCTTATTATTATCTATCCTATCTCTTCTTACAGTTTCCATCCCATCAACTCCAAACTTGGCCAACTTGTAGTAAACATTGTGCCTTGCATTGCTCTTGGTTTTACTTTGGATCGCCTTAAGGCTTTTCACGCTACCCACCTTTGCGTGGGCAAAAAAGTCCCATAGGAAATGTATTGAGATTATCAAAATTGATCTTTAAACTGCTACTACTAGGCTAGCGGATTTGGTCAAACCTTGGGAAAAAATTCCAATGTTATTAAATCCTTCAAATTTGTGTTCACATATGACCATAGTATTACAGACAAAAAGTTGCAGCTGATAACCTTTGGGAAAAATTGTGTATGCCAAATTGAATTTTCCCCCAAATGTTTGCCCTTTCACATATTGTAATCACACACCAGACGAAACCAAATTAAGATTTCTCAGGATATTTTATGGTTACATTGATAGAATTTGCTCTGGATGTTGGAAATAAAATATTCTAACTGACTTTCAACCAAGTAGTCGACATAGCAAAATCCAATATGGCTGCTGGTACGTTGAGTAAATCAGAATTCCCCATAATACAAGACATGCTCCAGGCAATTTAATTCATGAACCCAAATGAATATAACATACTAAACTAAAATGTATCTCTCGTACCAATCCTTAAAAAGCTGTCTATTATCTCTATGCTTTAATTTGTAACCCATTCTTCAACATCGTCATCTTCAGCTTCACAGCTGTCAGTGTGTGGCCTGTTGTGGCAGGTCTCGCCATGACAACCTCCACATGCTGCGACGCATTTTAACCCAGATTTGTGGCACTAGCATTGATTTGTTGCACATTGTTTTTTATTACTGACTTTACATTTGCAACAAATGAATTTTAAGACACTTTCTGGTGCAGCTCCTAAATCAGTCATCACCGGTCACATACCATCTTTCCCCAGCTTCCAGCCCCACTTACAAGGATTGAGACAGTTGTTTTTTAGTTCAGCCCATTGCTTCATTTGCATGTGGACTCAAGGCTGTGATAATACGCTGCTCTCTCAGTTGGAGGTAATCTTTCAGGCTCAATTTTATTACAGCATGCAACCATTGCTTATTACCGTGTATGTCTTAAGGAGGTTAGTGTGGCATGGTCTTTACCATCGTAAAGTCTGCAGAAGATAGACACGCCTACAGCACCAACATCATCAGTGGTTGTCCCATCAATCAGTGCACGGGATAGATGCTGCAACCTATTACATTTAACTAATGTCTTCATTAGATGCGTTTTTCCTTGTCCAAATGTAGATGAAGTCGTATCACAACCACTCCACGCATGTATAAACAGGATATTATTACGCAAAACCGGATCCATTACCTGGTGTGTTTCTCGAATGCTGTACAATTCAACGCTTTTATTCTTCGCACCAACCTTTTTCTCTTTCATCAAGAATATGTCAGCCATTTGTGTTTCCCAGTGATGAATCAACATAATGAAGATATCCGTATCTTCAGCAACAAGGATTACTGGCTGGCCATTCTGCGAAAAGTGTAGAGTCGATACAATCAAAGTGTCTGCATCGCCATCACTGCACTTAATTGTGTGTCCTTTAGATTGTAGCAGGCACGCAAGGAGTTCTAAGAACTGTGTCTTATTTCTCACGTTTGAGAGAAATGCCTGCTAATTCTTGTGACATTTGAAGTTTTTATTGATAGTGATATCTGCAGATCATGTTCCAGACCTCCTCAAATGCTTGTGATCCTTGGTAGATGGTCCTTCGTACACATAAAAAACAACACAACACGTTCCAAACTTATTTCTAAGATATGTTTCATACTGTTCTACCATTTCTCGATATGTGGCATTCTTTTGTCATCTAATATGATGCAGGAGCCATCCACCATCTATAACTGGCATACTGTCTTTGGTACTAGCATTAGCTTGGTTACTTAGGTTAGTAAGATCTTTTTTTAATCTCTCTAGCTAATTCTGCCTTATCTGGTTTTTGCATGAAATAATCTTTGAAGAGTGATGTAGGTACCTCTGACAGCTCATACTTGAAGTAAGATTTAAGGTCCTCAGACTCCCAGTTAGCCAATGCCGTACAACGCATGAACAAAACACTGGGCTCAATTTTTATTGATTTCTTACCCACTTTGATACCTGGCAGAAGATATTCCAATGTCCGAACTTGCTCCGATCGCTTAATATGTGCACTACTAAATGCTACACCATCAAGTGATTGTTGAATCTCCCTACCAATTTGTTCAGCTTGGTCACAGATGATTCCATCCTCATCAGTTGCTGTTAGTCCAGTTGCCAGTGATCTTAATGCAGAAACTTCATCATTGAAAGGGTTGTGCTGTTCAAATCAATCCAGTATTTTCTCCATGTCTGTCGAATCACGCCTGCACCTAGATTTTCATAGTTCTGCGTGCTGTTCACTTGTAGCATGGTGGCAGTTTCTTAGACTTGCCATCGCGTCATGAATAGCTGCACAATGATGCATGCTATAGTCCCATTGGTGTCTAACACTATCTGTTATGCCACGACCATGTGTCAAACCTCCTTGAGCTTGCATGGATCACATTAGAATTTGCTCTATGCATAGATCAGTCCACAAACCAGCCCAGTATTTTTCACTTTGGCGCACTGCATGGTAGCCTTCCGAACATTTCTGAAATACATGATCCATCTCCATGGCCGTCGCAGACAAAATAGGTGACATTATTGAAGATAGGCTTACAGCTTGTGTAAGTGCTTGGCCAATGCTATTTCGTCTTACGTTATTACTTATCATTGTCTCGATAAAAATATGTGTCAGTGGTGTAAGGAACTCCCATCCCTTATCAATATCCTTAATATCATTGCTACCCGGGTAGTTTTCCTTTGAATATTTCACCTCACGTATTTCCTCCGTTAATGGTTTCGCACACGTAATGACTATTCTTTCAGCTTCTTGTGCATCATCATCTAATTTCCCAGAGTGCCATGTCTTGTGTCCTATGTAACTTGCCATATTCTGGAAACACAGCACATCCTCCCGACCTCCTTTCATTCGTGACCAAAATATGTGGTCACCATAATGCTCATGAAGTTTATCTCGGGGGCTTTTAATACCATAGACGTATGCCCCATTAGCCAATTCTTTCATTTTCTCATGGATATCAGTAACAGTCAGTGTTTCAGTCTCACCCTCGTCATCCAGCCAGTCACAAACAGCCTCAAAGCAACCCTGCTTCCCTAAATAAGCTGGTCGACCGACTGTCACATTCTTACCATATGCAAATCAAAAGAAATCTCTATAACATTTGCTATGATATTGTGCTTCTGCTGCTATTAAGTGTATGCAATCATTTACTCTTGGCATAACATCATATGCCCATAGGTCGTCACGATTGTTACATTGCTGTAAAACTGATTCTGTGAATCCAAGTAGTGTAACCTGTGACACAGGGTCTCTTGTTGGATATTTCAGGTCAATGGTCGCGGATTTTCCACATAGAAAACAATCAGCTCAAATGGCAAATGGCTCAACACTTGAACGTAATCTTTTGGATGTTGATCCACCCCTATTATCATCATCGGTTCTAGTCCTTCGCAGGTCCGTGTATTCATCCCTACACCTTTTTATTCTGTGTACATAAATATTTCCAATTGGGGAGGTTAGAGACCTTTCCAAAAGGCAGTTATGTAATTCATCATCATCTCGAAGACGACGTATGTGCAAAAGAGTCTCAAGTCCTTTTTAATACACTTTTTGCTTATCTCCATCCAAAAGGTTGTGACAGATAACTCAGTTTCCCTCAGATAAAGTATGCAGTATTCTCAGGATCTTTATTGTTTATTATTATTATTATTATTATTATTATTATTATTCCCAAGGCTTTTCGCAACCTATCTCCTCCTACAGTTTTGATCTGATCAACTTCAAACTTGGTCAACTTGTGCTACCCCCTTGGCTTCTAGTTTGCTATTACTTTTCTTCACGATCCTCTGTATGGTTTCCGAGATAGCACATTTCCGCGAGCAAAATGTCCCATAGGAAATGTATGGGAACGATATTTGGACAGGGACTACTCGTAGAGTTTTTCCTCAATCATCTTGAAACTTCTGGGACTTCTAGCATGTGTTGATCCACATAAGCCCCCTTTCTTGAAATCAAGATATTTCATATTTCTAGGGCTGTCAGATGGTTGAAATTTGGCATATACGTAGATGTATTATACTACTATTGATTAATAAAATAAAATCGTTAGCGAACATGTTAACCAATCAGAACTCTGCATTGCCGTGCCCACCATGTGCCCATAGGAAATTTATGAGAGCAATATTCGGATACTGACTGCTCATAGAGTTTCTCCTCAATCATCTTGTAACTTCAGAGACTTCTAGCATGTGTTGATCCGCATCTTCACCCGAAAGAATTTTAACTGCTCCTAGGATTTTTACCAGATCATCTTGAAACCTAACATATTTCTAGGATCCGTTGACACGCCAGATGACCCAAAAAATCTTTCCAGTTAAGTGACCAGTTTTTGAGAAAATGCTGGATAAAAACAATTATTTGACATCATAAGAATTCTTACTTCTCTCCCTGTCAGAGGGTTGACGTTTTTGACATCCCTAGATACCAGAGGCTACTATTGCTTACTAAAATAAAATCGTTACTGAACATATTATCATTTCCATTATTGCAAATCTGCACACTAAACACTATTTCCGTGATATGCTGATAGATGACAGAATTATGGTGTGGGTTGATTCAGCATTTAGATCGCCTGATCTCTGGTGGAATTGCCTCTCAGACACCATTTAACAACTCTGATATCCCAAACTGTTCATGAGTTATTGAGATATTTATTTCTCCTTCGATCAATACTCACCATTCTGTTACTTCTGATATACAGCTGGCCTTGAGAGCGGCTCTAGGATTATAGACGTAGAAAGCTTTACCGACTCCTGGGAACCGGGTACTCGGCTCCCAACTGCCGAGTACCCGTTTACCATAGAGCTCATTCTTGTTTGCATAGCAACAAGAGCGATACATGCTTTTTGCATTAGGGATTTTAGTGTTTTAAAATAGCCTAAGTCTTTAATCTGTGATAGTTTGTGTGTTCTGAAAGGATAACTAAGGACTATGGAGAATACCGCCCAAGACAACCAGGTTGTATTGTTCTTTATTATCCATAGTTAAAAGACTTAGGTCTCTAAATTTCGTTGTGTCGCATGTTCCAATTTCTGACCCCATAGAATCTGGGACGTGTGCTAACAACGATATATGCCAGACGATCCCCTTCTTTAAATCCCAACAGGCGATCGGCAGATATGAAAATAGGTGTTTGCTACGGTATTTCTAACACGAATATCGGCTGACGTCGTTCTCCGTAGAATCCGAGCGGGTGACGTCACACCCGGTCGCTCGGATGTTTATGTGAAGAAAATTTTTTTCATTAATTCGCGCATCTTATTCTGGGTGCTGCGTACTAAAAATGGTACCGGAAACTTTAGAATGATCAAGTTTACGTGCGATCACGATCGGTTTGCAATGATCGGTGGTTTCAAAATTCTTGAGTAGATGTGTGGTCTGCGGTTTTACCGTGTGAGACAGCAGTTTTGTTATACATTTTGTTGTTTTCTTCACATATCGTGCTGCTTTCGTTAGGAGTATAATTTATATTGATTAGTAAATATACCCTGAATGCTATGCGATATGATTCCTGGAGCCGTTGCACATCCTGGAGGATCTATTATGGGTGTGTTTGTGCCCGCCGCGTACTTGTCATCATAATCAATGCGATCGTTGTTGTAACGTGGCGGGGTGGGGTGCGGGGAGGTTTTCGGTTAATTTATGAGTCAAAATATTTGAAAATTAATTGTCTGCCTTCCATCCGGGTTCTTGTTCCGCTTGTTTATTGTAGGTTTGTGCTTCTTTTATAGGCCAAGCCAGCCCCGCCATCATGTGACGAATGCCATAAGTTTGTCCGTGTAATGTTCAAGGACCATGCCTGTTTTAGGTGTTCCCTGTGTAATATAGATCATAGGTGTAATGTTTGTGCAGTGTGGTCCGTCGAAATGATGGTTAAGTTCCTTGCCCAGAAGGACTTGGCTGGGTCTGACGCGGGGTCAGGCGGTCCGAGAGGAAATCGTGGAGCGCCCGGTTCGGCCGGTGGGGGTGCTCCACGTCCCCAGCTGGAGGTGGCGGAGATGGCACCGCCGGCGTGGTTTGGTCCGGCTATGCAGGGTTTTCTGCATAGCGTTCTGCCCACGCTGGTGTCGTCCCTGCTACCAAAGGTTGGGGGGCAGTTTCTCCCCATGCCTGGTACGGATCCTGTCCTCGGACAGGATTCTGGACTGGTTACCGAGGGGGCCGTCTCGTACGGCCCCCTGGCGGTCCCGTCTGGTTTCGGCCAGACGGGTTCTGTCTCTCTGCGGCCACCTCCGGGTGGTCCAGTAGCGGTGGTGGTTCCGTCAGGTGTGGGAGCCGTCCGCCAGGACGGCTCCACGGTTGACTCGTCTAGTGACGGCTCTTCGGAGTCTGAAGACGAGGAGGCCGAGGAGGAGAGGTTGCTGCGGCCCATGAAGCCGCAGGTGGAGAATATGGAGGTTGATTCCGTCCTGGACGGAACCGGCCTCCATTTGTCTGGTTTGGCGCAAGCCAGGTCAGCGGCTCCGCCTGCGGCTGAGGCCAATCCGTTACCGTGCACCGGTTCTGCGCAGCTTGGTTTGTCACCAGCCGTCATGGGAACGGGTGTGCCGGGCCAGGCGTGGTACTCACCTATCTCGCCTGGTCCGGCAGCCGGATGTGGGGTGCCGTTGGCGCCCGTGTCCGGCTATGGTTCCGCGACGGTTACGGGTCCGTACGGTTTTCCGTGCGGACCTACCCCATGGACCGGAGTGTTTCATGGGGTGGCGGCGGAACCGTGTGGTAGCGGAGTGCCTGGCGTGTCAGCCGTGGCTCCTTGCCGGGAGGCCGTGGCTGGCAGACCCGTGAGCACGTCAACGGGTGACGTGTCTGCGGGGGTGTTTTCATCGGAGGTAGAGTGGTCAGATGCTCTGGCGTGGCTAGCCAGGGTTGACCCGTCTGTGGTTTCGGCCACGGCCGATGAAAATGCGCCCCGTCCATCGGTTGCGTCGATTAGGACGGGGATTTTGCCCGCGGCCCGGATCCAGTCAGTGGGACTGGATCCACGGTTCATTGATTTGTTGGATGCTATTTATAGCAAACAACTAATGACCAAGGCTCAGCTCCCTGCGGCCTCCAGGGAGGTGCGGGCAAGATGTCGTATTCCGCGGGGTGAATACGACAGGTATGGTGTAGTCCCGTCGGTCACGGAGGATGATCGATGGGTACTGGGAGTCCAGAGTGCCGGGTCGGGTGGCCCCGGTTGGGCACTAGTGGATAAGTCCCAGGTACACCAGGAAGAAGCCCTGTCCCTATGCGATGAGGGTGTGAGGGCAGCGATGAGTGCTGTCAATCACTCTTATCGTCTCCTTCAGTCAGTGTGGGCTGAAGCGGGGGCAGGCCACCCTGTGCCACCTGTGGCGCTATCGTGTGTTAATGACGGCTTGGTGCTGTCAATGGACGCATTGGCAAGGGTGCAAGCGCGAGTGACGAAGTCCAGGAGGCAAATGGTCATTGACCATATGCGTCCGGCTACGGCAGTCAGGGAGCGTCTTCTTGGACCGCCCCTGACAGGGCCTAGCATCTTTGGTGGCCAAGCGCGGGCCATCTTAGAGGACACCGCCAGTATCGCGCCGAATCGGTTAGCGGAAAATCTACAGCTAGAGCTAGTGCGACAAGTGCACGCACTAGGGGCTGTGGGCAAACCGCTAACGGGACAGCCTTCAAAGAAACAGAAAAAGCATAAGAGCAAGGCGAAAGCCAGGCCTGTTGCGACTTCTGTTTCGGCTGGGTTCTCGGAGCCGCCGCCGGCGAAGAAACCCAGGAAGGTTGTAGAGGCGCCTACCCTCCCCAATGTTGCTCCTGACCGCCCTAGAGGCGGGAAGGGCAAGGGGAAGGGTAAGGGTAAGGCCTCAAAGGGCGGACAGAAGGGGCCGTAGCGTACCTGAGGGTACGCAAGCTCCCTTCATATCCGCCTGGACCGCGCCTGTGCGACAGGAACAGCAGTGCCAGTTATACCCGTCGTGCCTAGAACGAAATGGTTCTCACTCTCTCTCGTTAAGAAAGAGGGGGGGGGGGGCGGACTGCGAGCCGGACAACCCCGTTAGACGTCGAGGCGTCTATGGTGGGTGGAAGGCTCATGCGTTTCGTCGAGGCCTGGCGAGGTGTGACATCAGACAGTCTGGTCCTGGGATGGTTATCCCAGGGTTACATGCCAGAGTGGTGGGACTTTCCGCCACAAAATCTGTCTTTGACACCTGTCTGGACACCCGTACCAAGGGAGCCAGACAAGTTAGAAGCCGTTCAAAAGGAAGTGTCGGGTTTGCTTCTGAAGGGAGCAATAAAACCAGCAAACCGGAACACTCCAGGCTTCTATTCAAACATGTTCCTTGTCCCCAAGAGCACAGGGGGGTGGAGACGCATACTCAATCTCAGGCCATTAAATTGGTTTATCCATACGCCTCGGTTCCAGATGGAAACGCCGAGGTCGGTAATGGCGGGATTGAGGAAAGGAATGTGGTGTGTATCGATCGATCTGAAAGATGCATATTTCCACATTCCGATGAATCGGAGTTGGCACAGGTTTCTGAGATTTGCGTTTCAGAATCAAGTATGGGAGTTTACAGTTCTCCCGTTTGGCCTGTCGACAGCTCCGAGGGTTTTCACAAGAGTGGTCCTTGCGGTGACAGCGTTACTCAGAAAAGAGAACGTGGCGCTACACACCTACATAGACGACTGGCTGCTTAAGGCAGACTCGGCAGCCAGGTTGAACGTGGATACTGCTCTGACTCTGAAGTTACTTTCAGATCTAGGCTGGATAGTCAACGAGGAGAAATCCGAGTTGACACCCACTCAACATTTCGTTTATTTGGGGATGCGATTCGACCTCGAGGAGGGCAGGGTTTACCCGTCAGAGCCCAGAGTGGTGTCTCTGTTAGCCATCCTCAGGAGTTTTCGAGTGGGAAACCACATTCAGGCGAGGCGGTTCCTTCAGATGCTGGGCATGATGGTCTCTATGGAGCAGGTTATCCCGTACGCTGCTCTAATGCGAAGACCTATCCAGTTGTATCTGATGTCTCTGTGGAAACAGAGAACAGAACCCCTGTCAAAACTGGTGCCAGTTTTGGAGCCGATAATGTCGCATCTTCTATGGTGGAAACAGCGTCAGAATCTCCTAATAGGGGTTTCGCTGCACCTACCCCACCCCCAGCTGTCCGTTTACACGGATGCATCGCTGGAGGGGTGGGGTGCCTGCCTGGGAGAACACCAGGTCTCGGGCACATGGACTCTCTCGGAGAGTCAGCTGCATATCAATCTGTTGGAAATGATGGCAGTGGAACTGGCGTTGGAAGAGTTCCTTCCGATGATCATGGGCAAGGTGATATTGATACGGTCGGACAATTCGACAGTAGTATCATATATAAATCGCCAAGGAGGGACCAGGTCGCCCACCCTGTGCATCAGGGTGTGGCACTTGATTCAATGGTGCAGGAATTACTCGGTTGTTTTGAAAGCAGCTCATATTCCTGGTCGATTGAACATTCTGGCGGATGCTTTGTCTCGCAGACAGAGAATCTTGCCAACAGAATGGTCCCTCAACCCTCCAGTTCTACGAACGATCTTCGAGCATTGGGGCAAACCCAACGTGGACTTGTTCGCCACAAAGGAAAATGCTCAAATCATGACATATGTCTCGCCGATTCCAGATCCAAATGCCGTCGATACAGACGCTCTGGCGATAAGCTGGAGGGGATGCACGCGTACGCGTACCCACCCACCATTCTTCTACCGAAGGTATTGGTGAAGGTCAGGGAGGAGCCGTGTCTGGTCCTGCTAATAGCGCCGTATTGGCCGAGCAGGGCGTGGTTCACGGATCTTCTAGATCTGCTGGTGGAAAATCCTGTGCAGTTGCCCGAGATTCCGAACATAATCTCCCAGGCCAAGTGACGCTTCCTACACGAGCGTCCCGAAATGTTCAAATTGACTGCGTGGATGTTGTCAAACAACGTTCCACGTCGGAAGGCTTTTCTCGACAGGCTGCTGATTTCATCGCGGCTGCGAGAAGGAGGTCAACCTTCAAGTCATATAACAACAAGGTTAACAGATTTGCAGACTGGTGTGAAGAAAAGGGTATTGATACCTTTCAATCCACTATTCAGCAAATAGCAGACTTTCTCTGTGAGCTGTTCTTTGCAGGACTTGCTCCCGTCACAATTGCTGGATACAAGTCAGCTTTGGCATCAGTTATCCCTTGTCTAGCCAACAGGGATAGTCCAGAGGTGGCCCAGTTAAATGTGATGTTGAAGGGAATGAGCAATCTCCGCCCGAGACAACTGGTAGTCATTCCAGCCTGGAGTCTATCTTTAGTGCTTAATGTACTGGCCATGCACCCTTTCGAACCGTTGCGTTCGGCTAGTCTAAAGCATTTGACTCTAAAGGCGGTCTTTCTATTGGCAGCTTCCTCAGCTAGAAGGCGCAGTGAGATCCATGCGCTTTCGGCAGAGAGGAACCGATTTATTGTTTCTGGAGACGGTCTGCGTCTTCTGCCAAGAGCAGAGTTTATGTCAAAGAACCAATCTTTGAGATATCCCGGCAAACCGATCATTATACCGAAGTTAACCAGGTTTGATCGTGATGCCAGTGTCTGGTGCCCGGTCCGTGCTTTGACTAAGTACAAGAAATGGACTGACTCGTTACGGTCGAACGATAGACATCTGTGGATCTGCCATAAAAAGCCTTATGGCGCCGCATCCATGGATACTATATCTCGTTGGGTGGTCGAATGCATTCAGACTACTCACGAGATGGCGACTGGGCACCAGGTGCAGGGCGTAAGGGCACACGATGTTAGAGGAATAGCCGCCTCGACCGCCCTTTACAATGGTGTTCCGTTAGAGGACATCATGGCCGTTGTACAATGGCACTGTGAGTCCTCATTTACGGATTGCTATATGAGGGATGTGTCAGACTCAGCCAATCCACTCGCTTTAGCTGTTTTGAAACGATAGTTAGTGACCACACTGCTTTTCCCCTTTTTTCACTTTGGTAAGAAAAGTACCTAAAGCAGGCATGGTCAAGCGAGAGGATGTCAACCAGATTGTGTCACTGATGGCCGAACCGGTGAATGGTGGGAGGCGGTACGTCTGAAGTCCTGTTATCATAAGGTAATTCAATAAGTGAGAGTTTTTTGTATTATGTATATGTATCATGTTCATTCATCTTATATATTCATGCTCATTCCCAGGCTAATACAAGCAATATGCAGGGAGTAGGTAACCCTCTTGGCATATTGGTGTTTCAGGCGAGATACATGTTCGTTAGTTCTCTCCCTTTTCTTAGGAGGAAAAAGGGGGGGTGGGCTGTGACGCGAATGTGATTCGGTTCCGTGAACTTGACGGTCCTTTTAGGTCTCCGTTAGTCAAGTTTGAAGTCTAAAATCTTTCTCCAAGGGGCAAAATTAGCATTTATGGCTTGCCCCTTCCCACCAGGTTACTGATCAAATCTGGTGTATATCAGAAGTAACAGAATGGTGAGTATTGATCGAAGGAGAATGCAGGAAATGTCAATTTCCCTTTCTCCGAGATCTAACAATACTCACCATTCTGTTACGGACCCAGCCTCCCAGCCCCACGGAGGCAAGCCATAGTTTTCTCTTGTTTGGTGGCAATGCAAACAATATGAGCTCTATGGTAAACGGGTACTCGGCAGTTGGGAGCCGAGTACCCGGTTCCCAGGAGTCGGTAAAGCTTTCTAAGTCTATAATCCTAGAGCCGCTGTCAAGGCCAGCTGTATATGAGAAGTAACAGAATGGTGAGTATTGTTAGATCTCGGAGAAAGGGAAATCGACATTTCCTGCAATCGTAGACAAATATGTCAATAGGGAATATATTGGAAATTGATTTGATGATAAATGACCCAGTTTTGGAAATATCATATCTAAACTTGGTACAGTTCTAGTATGCACAATGCATGTATAGATCATCTACAGAAGTTGGATCTTGTCTATGGTTCCCGAGAATTCCACGTTTTCTTGTCCAAAAAGTCCAATTGGAAATGTAAGGGAGTGCTATTCGGACA
Source organism: Chaetoderma sp. LZ-2023a (assembly GCA_034401795.1). Lineage (NCBI taxonomy): Eukaryota > Metazoa > Mollusca > Caudofoveata > Chaetodermatida > Chaetodermatidae > Chaetoderma > Chaetoderma sp. LZ-2023a. The sequence continues at coordinate 164,553,387 of CM067372.1, read as the reverse complement.
GCAACTCGTCCTAGAGTTTCTTGCAGATCATGGAGAAACTTAAGACCTCTAGCATCTGTTAACTCGCATCTGACACCTACACATTTTTGTTGAAACTTAACATCCTTCCAGAATCCGTAGTCACACATTCAACACAAAATCAAGGAAAAGGCCATCACATGTCAAATAAAGCAGAAATTAATGAATTTTGTTTGGCCCAGGTAGTCAGAAACAATCGAAATTCACCAGATTTAATTGCCTCAATCAACTCGAACAGGTAAAGGGAGGTAATTCATGCCAAAACCTAACATTGGTAACTTTGACCCCGGATTGACCTTGATCTTGGACGGGTCACTTTTAAACCATCATGAGAATCGAAATTCATCATATTGAACTGACACAATCAACTCCAATATATAAAGGGAGGTAATTCATGCCAAAAACAAAAATTGGTCTGTTTTTGCATGAATTGCCTCCCTTTACTTTTAGTTCATTAATTTCTCATTTATTTGATATTTAATGGCATTTTCCTTGATTTTGGTAAAAATTCCACTACTGCAAATCAGGACACATTATTTTATACTTCAGGGTCAAGGTTATCGGTTTTCAAGAAATCAGCTTTTCCATACCCTGTGTAAAACTATGGTAATTTCAACTATGGATCTTTAAACTGCGACAACACTTAGACTTTTTATCAGATCAGCATCAGATATGTTCAATGATCATATGAGAAGCGGGCTTATAATACTCCTTATTGCCCGGTCATCGCAGATTTACAGTTACTTCAGTAAATGTGTTCTAGATATTATTATTATTATTATTATTATTATTATTATTATTATTATTTTTATTATTATTATTAACGCTGACATTATTCGTAGCACTGACATTATTATTAACAGTATCGTTATTAGTAGCACTGACATTATTAACAGTGACATTATTAGTAATATTGGCATATTGATTAAAATCGCTATTATTATTATTAACATAAGCATTACGGTTTGTGTCACCAGTATTATCAACAGTAAGATAAGTATTAACGTCAACATTACGGTTATTAGCTACATAACTATAATTCGCATTAGCTATACTATTAACATTGGTATAAGGGTTAGCAATGCGACTAGTATTAGCAGTACCATTATAATTAACATTAGGGAGCTTATTTGCATTCGCATTATTAGCTTTAGCATTCACATTATTATGTACATCAATGTCACTGTCAATACTGTTGTTAGTGCTGCTGGCGATGTTTCTGTTCGTAGTGATGTTCATGGTGGTGTTTTTAATTATCAAAATAATGTTGGTGTTTGTGGTGTGTTTAGCTGTGGTTCTGATAGGAGTGGTTATGTTGTTGTTGTTGTTGTTGTTGTTGCTGTTGTTGTTGTCGCTGCTGCTGCTGCTGCTGCTGTTCCTGCTGTTCCTTCCGTTGTCGTCGATGTCAGTCATCAGCATGGTGGTGTCAATGGTATTGTCTTAATTAGTGCTGCTATTATTATTGCTGTTATTGTGATATTTATTTTCACTTTCAGTTCATTTATTTTGTACTTTCTTGGCATGGGGTGGGGAGGAGGGGGAGGACTTATTTGCTAGATTCTTTCATTCTGGTGCACTTGTCGCATGGGTGGAGCAACTGGTCCTGCTGTCGGTCTCAGGCGTGCACCTTGTTGGCTGGTCGAGGTTGCGTGGTTTGCTGTCCACTATCCTGACAATTGCGGTTGATTCCCGTGTTGATGGTATGTCTGCTGTCCGTGTTGGATGGGTAGTGGTGGCCATTGTGTAGCTAAGTAATGGTTACCAGGTGGGCAGTTTTGTCTTTGACTTACTATGGGTTGATGATCACGTTGTTCTCGCTCCAGCGATGTGTAATTATGTGCACGGATCTGTCGGCCATCAATGAACAATTTGTCTCTCACCCAACGGGGTCTCTCGCCACTGGCTCTGGCAGTGCGGTACTCTGGCATTAGTTGGCGCCGTCGCTCGCGGATTTCTAGCGGGAACTGTTCGTTAACTCCAAACCGTTTTCCGCGTAGTGATCCAAGTGCTGCTGTATTAGCAAGTTCTCAATCCTGAAAATTGCTAAAGCGTGCAACAATTGCTCGAGGTCGGTCCATTTGTCGTGGCCCAATCCGGTGCACGTTCTGGGAAGTGTTGTCTTTCTCTATATTCATCATTTCTTTCAGGAAAGCTTTTACTATAGATTCGCTATTTTCGTTTTCCTCTTCATGAAATCCTGAAAAGATGAGGTTATCCCTCATAGATCGTGTTTTAAGTTCTAGATTTGCTTCTTTGAGTTTTTCAAATTCGTTTCTCAGCGATCTCAAATCAGACTTTACAGTACATCGCACTTCTTGCACACACTCTGACATGCTTATTAGCAGAAGTGTTTGTTGCTATTGTCTCTTTCACTTGTTTTATGTCATCTTGTAGCCGTGTATGGTTTTCGCACAATTTATCGTAATCGTCGCTCATGAACTGGACAATTCTCTCTAAATGTTCGACTTTCGTATTTGTGCCATTTATCTCAGCGCATACTTGAGCTAATTTAGTATCAATTACCGAGACTGTTTTTTTGTAGAAGGTCTAGTCGAGAATCAAGGCCTAGCACATCTAACTGGTCGAATTTTTGTATTAATCTTTCGAGGTTAGATAACTTGATCACGACTAATTTACCGATATTATCACTAAGCACAGTTGCTGCAGAGAGTGCAGCGGATGGTGGTTGAGGGCAGTAATTTGATGCATTTAGGCTTGAGGTCATGTCTGGATTCATGTGTATATCTGATTCTGCATTTAAAGCTCTGGCCATTGAATCAGGCATACCACACACATTGTTTGGAGTCTCTAGAACTATATCAATGAGGAACGGAATCTGTGTGTATTGGCTACGTGTATGTTCGGATATGGGTGTATAAAGTATTGTATTCACCGCGCCCTGCTCAGCACTGTACATGCTCAGCTGATTCTCTCGACCACTGCCCGTTGTCGGCGTGTGGCCACTATCGCTCTCGAACTCTTTTGTTAAGTCTCGGCTAGCCCTACATACGTTGGTGTATAGGCATATAATCACCCGCGCTGCCACCTGTGCTGTATAGGCTATTGCTATTGGCGACTGTATTCACTCTCAGGCTTTGACGATGTTGACGATTTTGTCGTCTTTTTCCACGTCTTATTTCGTTTTTCCGATGACTTCATTCCACATTTTTAATCTTTTCTGACAAGGTGTTTATAGAGCACACGATGATGCAACCATCTTACACAATTACTTTCTATAGACTAATAAATTTGAACTTTAATTTGCTTATTTTGCTCAGCGCAATAAAGGTCGACTGCTCTGTCCACAGCTCTCTGTTGCTCGCCGTGTTGACATTGTGGCTCTCACCGGGCGCGTTCAATGTCTTGATGTTCGCGCTTTGCTTTTTCATTATTGGCTCGACTACACCGAGTATTTCATGTTTGTTTTATTCAAAATAAGCAAGTGCCAATTCATACGCATCTGCGAGCTTGTTCTCTTGTATACTGAGGTTATTATATTTGGCTTCTAGCTCCTGGACAGACTACACCGTTGGTGAACTGTTCAGAGTCGAGTTACTTTGGTGCACATATGAAAAGCGTTACCAATGTGAAGCCAACATAACAGAGCTTACTGGGCCGATGCTTGGCCGATACCGTGTCAATACTTTCGGCATTGGAACCGCGTCGGCTCAGTAAGCCGCGGCGCGGTAAGCCGCGTCATCGGGATAGGCTAAGTGAACATTCTGTCTTTTTCCTTTTGTGCAACAGTCTATTTGTCGCGCCCTGTACGCAGTGCATGGTGACATGGCGTCAGAGTGCAGTCGTGATTTTCAAGACGAGTTGACAAGTTTTGTTATTTTCTTTCGTAGATATCGCAATAATCTAAAGTGAAAGCTATAGAAAATAATACTTGAATTGGAATCAATATTTGTCTATGCACTCGTACTATTTTAACTGACTAATAGTAGCGCAGTTGATGGATAGTTGTAGTGTTTACCGCATTTCCGTGAGTATTATTATTCCGCCTATGTACTCTATTGTTCAGTCATCGTATGTCTTGTGATCTGGATGCTAATTAATGCGCCCTTGTTAACGCAAGTTACTGGGCCGGTAGTGGGACGGTAATGGCCTGGTATCTGTGGTAAGTCTCTCAATGGAGCATAAGCCTTCTATTGTCCTGCAAATGTATATTTCTCAAGTCCACTCCATATGCAGTTTTGATCTGCTCGCCAAATAAAAGTTTACTAGATTGGAAAATCAAACTTTCTGCTAATTCACTGCCTATTTACAGGCCAAGAGAAGACAACTTTTTGGAAAATTTATCAATGGAATGACTGGTAAATCTTAAAAAAATAGTGTTCTCTTGGCCAGCAAATGAATATTAGTCAAGACTACTTAACCCTTTAACCCTGATATCAGCCAAAAACGGCTTCTAAAGTGGTCTTGAGAAATGTGCATTTGCAGGCCAAGAGAAGACTACTTTTGAATTTTTGAAAATGTACCACTGAAGGGACTGGCTCGATAACCGAGCCAGTCCTTACAGTGATCAATTTAAAAAAATAACCCATTTGGCCTGCAAATGGGCATTTTCCATGAGAAAATTTGAATTTTCTTGAACAAACTCATTGGTTAAAGGGTTAAGAGGCCATCTTTACCGGCTTGGCTAGATTCCATCGCGGTACTGAGGTACAGGTAGGTGGTCGTACGCTGTATATGTACTAACAATGCGGGTATCTAGGCAACCCTCTTTGTTGTAGAAATAGTAGGCTGGTAGACGCTATGCATCTCAAAACTGGAGATGAATGCAAATCGATGTAATTAATATATTATACCTTTATTTAGTTATTTTATAGCATAATTATCATCCCGCGTATAATTATCATCCCGCGTTTTAAATAAAACCCGGCAGGGATATTACAATCTCCTCCGTTTGTTTCTGGCCATTCGTCCGTCCGTCTAGCCATCAGTCAGGGTATCTGGTAAAAATCTGTTTGGCGGAATTCATACAAATTTGCTTATAATTTAGCATATGATAGCGGATTGCCAAATGAAATTTGCATGGAAATCTAGCCTCTGGGTAGGGTGTAGGCAAGGGCAGGGTCAAAACGTCAAATACCATAAAAAGTTACATCCGTCATTCTATGTTCTGCAAAACAAAAGGTGAAATTCGATCAGCTTGTGTTTGTGCCTTACCTATATGACTGTTGATTGCATGATAGAATTTATATCGGGCTCCGTCCCGTAATGAGGTTTCAGATTTCAGATTGATTTATTACTCCCAGATCATACATGTGATACATGGGGTATAAACATTATACATTTTATATAGTGGCAAGACAGTTTAAATATTATTTATATGTCTCTATAGATTAACTGCTAACATTAAAGCGAATAATCTAGATGTACTACAGTAATGTGATTGCAAACTATGTTCATATTAACCATTTTTCGTTCACAATTTCACTTTGTTTTCGGGTATTATATGTACGGGTTATGTTTGTTGGCCGTATTTGTGCGACATTTTCATCCTTTTTGGAAATGCGCAAAAATAATTGCATTTATTAGTCGGCAAACTTTATATGCTATTTTTTTGTTATTGCTAGTGAATAACTGGAAGAATTAAAAATAATTTGGTCGTTTACGATAGTAGTTCCAATCGTAATGTATGAAAAAAGTTGCATATAATAATGTAATGAAACTCATCTCCAATTTCGTTTTTGTCACATGTACTGCATTTCCTTTCTTCTCTTAGTATTCCTTCCCACCTTCCCTTTTCTATTAGTAATGAATGGTTACTGGTCCTATACCTAGTGAACAATATTATATTCCTATCATTACGTCTAAACTGGTATGGCTTCGTTTCCCAGCCATAGGTTTGCATTCTGTTTGTCGGTCTGTATCCATTTTCTCCACTGTTTTCGTACTCCTTCAAGGGATTCAATTGAGAATTGGTAGCTTGCTTTATTGTAGTGAGTTACAGAGCAAGTCCGAGTTTCAGGGGTTTGCGTAAATTGTGATGGAATTACATCCCTTTTCGACTTATGAAATACAAACTTATCAGCTTTCAAGACTTGTTCGTTCTCCTTCTCCATATATTACTGAAACTTTGTGTATTGCTTTGTTATGAGAAGTTACAGATCAAGTTCGTGTTTCAGATGGTTCTGTCAATTTTTAATGGAGATTTTGACTGGCAATCTCTAAAGATGTATATTACGAGGTAGAGGACATGTATTGCAAAGCAATACTTACAGAATGCTTGCTATTATCAATATTATCCCCACGTTTAAAACCGTCGAGGACATTGTAATCGCCTCCGTCCCACCTGTCCGCCTGTCCGTCTGCCCGTCTGCCCGTCCGCCCACCACGCTATCTCCTCCCAAACCATTGGGTGGAATTAAATCAAATTTGGTATGTGGGTTGCCCATATGATTCCGCTTTGCAAGACCATATTTTGATTTGGCTCCCTCCCCAGGGGTGCGTGGCAGGGATCAAAATGTCAAATCAATTGTAAAACTCCTCTAAAACTGTTAGGCGGAACTGAACTAAATCTGATATCTGAGTTACCCATATGATTGCGAAGTACAAGAGGCCATTTTGATTTGGTTCCGCCACCAGGGGGTTGGAGAGGAGTAAAAAGGCATATCTTTAACCAGTGGACATTGATTGTAACGTATTTCCTCCGAAACCGGTGGACAGAATTCAACCAAATGTGGTCTATGGATTACCCATATCAATGCGGAGTACATGAGCACATGTACATTTGGCCGCGCCCCAGGGGTGGGTGAGGGGTAAGGGGTCAAATGGTAAAAGAATTGAGTGTACTGTCACTCCCCTGACATCGTTGGACGGAATTCGAACACATTTAGTATGTCAGTTACCCATATCAATGTGGAGTATATGAGCACATTTACAGTTGTCCCCCACCCACCCACCCCCCCCCCCCCCCCCCGCCGAACGAGGTGTGGTCAAAAGGTCATGGAATTGATTGTAATGCAACTCCTCTGCCACTGTCGAAAGGAATTCAACAAAATTTGGTATGTGAGTTACCCATACGATCGCGGAGTGCAAAATGACATTTAAATTTGGCTCCGTCCCCGGAGGTGAGTTGTGGGGTGTGTCAAAAGTTCAAAGTGGTGAACGTAGGGATTTACGATGATGTGTCATCGACCAATCAATCTAGTTCTTCTTCTTCTTCTTCTTTTTCTTATTATTATTATTATTATTATTATTATTATCGAGAGTATTGCGTGATTATCTGCTTCCGTTGCTTCTTTGTAATATTTAGTTTTGACATCTTTTTCCTTGTCGTTGTCAACATCGTTGTCCTTGACGATTGCATTGCCACTGTCATCGTTGTTGTTGTGGTGGTGATTGTGGCGGTAATGATTGTAGCATATTGTTGGTGGAGCCCTGGCTGTTGCTCTGGTCGTTGTAGAGAGGAGAGGTCGGTGTCCGAGGTGCTCCTAATGTCGTAGTTGTCGTAGTTGTTGTTGTCAAGAGGTCAACATTTGTGAAAGCGTGGGGATTTGTGATACGATACGATTTTTTTTGTCGAAATAATTCTCTAAACATTATTTTGCAATTCATATCCCTAAACGTTTAGAAAGATTATCTTGTGGCAGGCACATTTTCAAGAATGATTCTCAACTGAGTCGTAACTCCAGCAGCAATAGACGGAGCCATTTCAAGCTATGACACGCCCACTTCTAGCAATGCTCCGACCATTTTTTACTCATGGAATTAATTTATATTCGTTGAATCCCGAATTCCCAGAATCCCAATTTCAAGGTAATTGTACAGATCAGTTGTTGAAAATTTTGAAACTAATTATTTTAAAATCTTGAACAGAATGTTTATTAAATACTAAATTCGTAGAAAGACACCAACATACAGTGTACTTTTCCAGTTTTAGCTACGTTCCGTCCATCTCTAGCTAAGCTCCACCAACCCCTCGCTCGTGTTGGGATCAATCGATCCCTGAACTCCTGACATTCAATTTCCAGAAAGCTATACTGGTAAGCTGTTGAATATTGTGAAACTAATTTGACTGTACTGTTGCTGCCTATAGAAAACGTTCTGTTGAATATTTTTAAACATAATTTGATTGGAGGATTGCAGCAATGACTTCCAATCTAATTATCCTTTCCAGTTATTCATTCATCATATGGCGTCATAATCAACTACGTGACGTGTTGTATGACGTCATAATAAGTTATGGCATGATTGACTCCATTAAGTCCATCTTTAATGCTTAATAGTCCGACACGGCGACACGTATGAATTGTCTTTACTATTTACTAATACACATTTTGCCGAATGATTTGTAACTAATTTGACTGGGTGTTGTTGTTACCATAGGAAGCAGCAGTACGAAGTCAAATTAGTTCGAAAATACCCAAAAGCAGCTTACCTGCATATTTTTCTGGAAATTGATAGCCAGGGAGTTCAGAGATGGTCGATCCCAACACAGGGGAAAGTATTGGTGGAGCTTAGGTAGAAGTGGGTGGGGCATAGGTAAAACTGGAAAGGTCAATTCTCTTATACTTTCTTTTCACAGCAATGGCAGCTACTATCGCGGATTATCCCTGGCGGTGATCGCTCACTGATATAAAACGGAAACCACAAACATGACGAAGAAAACTTGTCTAAGACGCGTATCCATTCTGACAATTACTGGCATATCCACAATGCTGTTGTATATGCTGTATGTGTATTCTAATTTAGATTTGATGTACAACAATATTTCACTCGGAATAGCGGACATCAAGGAAGGCAATTCAAGTATAATTAAAACAGCGGTTTCTTTTGTGAAGTCAGTATTATCTCGTAGCAATTCCACCGGTTTCAACGACTCACTCATCAACACAGCAACGGCAGTGATGACCCAAAGTGCGGGGTACAAGACAACGATAGCTGTCACACAGAATTCGTTCTTGGACAGACTTTCTGAGTTTGAAGATTATCAAAAAGAGGCAAGTAATTTCGGTAGTGCCTATAAATATGTAATACAACGTGCTTCCATTGGTAGTAGCTCTATTAATAATAGTCTCTCAATAATGTCCAATCATAAGAGGAAGGTTATCTTAGAATGGACAACATTTTTCGGTACTCGTCGCTATAGCGCAGAGATGGGAACAGATTGCCCCGCAATTTGTGACGTCACAACCGACAGGGGAAACCTATCGTCTAGTGACGCAGTGGTGTTCCACAGCCGGGACATGCGCAAATCTGACTTTCCAAAATCCAGGCTTCCACATCAAAGGTTTATCCTGTTTGGTTTGGAATCGCCATTCCATTCTGGAATCGTAGCCAAAGATTTCAACGGCGTCTTTAACTGGACGGCGACTTACCGGCAAGATGCGGATACACGGGTTACATATGGCTATACAAGCAAATTAAACACACCATTAAGAGATTCAAAGATTCGGTTATTAATCAAAAATATATTACAAAATAAAAGTAAACTGGTTATGGCTAGGATTAGTAACTGTGGTGACCATAGCAATAGACTGAAGTACGTCAGAGAATTACAGAAATTCATCACAGTGGATTTCTATGGCGCGTGTGGCGACAAGCCATGCCCTCGGTCCAAGCACTGCGATGAGGATTTACCAAAACAATACAAGTTTCATCTGTCGTTCGAAAATAGCATTTGTCGTGATTATATAACTGAGAAATTCTGGAACCCTTTGCTGCATTACAATGCTGTTCCAATTGCTATGGGCGGCTCTTCCATCGGTGATTACTATGACGTCGCCCCTCCGCATTCCTTTCTGCACGTGAATCAATTCAAGGGACCGCAACAACTGGCTGAATATTTGACAGCTTTAGATAAAAATAACACACTTTATGAGGAGTATTTTTTCTGGCATGCGCATAACCGTGTGAATATGGACATGAACTTTTGCCAACTTTGCTTGTCGTTAAACAACGAAACACTTCCATACCAGCAGTACTCTGATTTACACGGCTGGTTTAAAGAGGACGTGTGCCCGTGAAAACAGGACATTAGTAGATCTTCATATTTCTGCTCTCTCTGGTCTAATTGTAATTGTATATCGTCTATGCATACCGTTATGCAGACGCTTGTACTGGTACACACCTATGTGCATACGTCATGGCTGTAATCTGCGGCTTGGGTGGGGGGCGGGTGGGTGGTGGTTGTGTGCATGTGGAGTTCGGATTGGGGGGGGGGGTGGGGGTAGGGGGTCCACTTCCACCCTCTACATTTTAGAAATTTGCGTTTTAACCCCTCTTGTATTAACTTAACTCTTTAATGTCAAGATCGTCAAAACGGACTATGTAGTAATCACTAAAAGCTAATGATTACCCTATTTTGCTACCAGATGCGCAACATCCGGTTCTAAATGCGCTACTCCCGGTTCTGTTAGACTCTCCCGGTAAAGCACACATATAATCAACGTTAAAAATCAAGAATATCTCCAGTCACATCCCTCAAAGAGACGTACTCAGGATTTTGCAGGACTTACGTTTGTAAGAGAGGCGCCCAAAGTCGCCAGGAAACAAATTCTTAATTTATATATTCCCATCCTGGCGAATGCAAGCACACCTGGCCTATCGAATGAAGCGTTGGTTAACGTTGAAAGAAATCACGTTTACTAAATAGGGTTAATATCGATTGTTCTGCTTGATTCTTACTACTTTGGTGTTAAAATTTTTAATTTTCAAAGTAAATTAAAAGACGAACTCATGTTGATCTTTCAACAAATTCGGTGTAAGATGTTGCTGTCGTAAACAGCAACACCGTCAACTAAAAATTGTTGAACAATTTACACAAAACTCAGTGCTATTGAGACAAGTATAATATAGAATATTGACATGAATAGCAAGAGTCAATAGAGCAATCTATATCTAGCTATGGCCCACTCATTTATAGCTAAGCTCCGCCCACTTTCTACGCGTGTCTGAAATGATTTTAATTAATACGTTCGAATTAGTAGGCTCAGAATCTCAATTTCAATGTAACCACCCAGGTAATATGGTGGCTATTTTGAATGTGATTTTACTGATCAGACTTGGTGCTTAATGGCAGCATAGCCAGCAACAGCACCTAGTCAAATAGTCAACAGCTTACCAGATTAAGTTTCCGGAGCCTGTGATTTAGGGAGTGCAGGGATTGATCGATTACAATACGGGCAAAGTGAGGGTGGAGTTTAGATAGAGATGTGTGGGTCATATCTCAAACTGGATCCTGTATTGTTTTGCTGAGGGAAGAAACATTGACCTTTTTAAGTCTTAGTCTTGCAGACATCTTTTTTCCTTGATCCATAGGGTGAGGGTGGTGGGTGGGAGAGGATAGGAGGGGAGGAAGAGGATGGGAGGTTTTGGGGTGATGCAAGGAATGGAGGGACGGACAGAGTGAGGAAGGACAGAAGGGCAGAACGAAGTAGGAAAGTGTTTACGTCTTATTAAATTAAATATTTGACTGTACATTTTCTTCCCAAGGGCATTTAGCTCTAGAACAAGCTGAACTCACAGAGTATCAAACCCAACGTAGCCTACCTACTCAGCTGTGAAATATGATGATACTACTTTGACAGGAAACTGTACCTGCCGTCTCCTAGTAGAATTTCGAAATATTCAACATAACATTCTTTCAATTGCGACAACTTTTCAAATTCGGTAAATTTAGTGCATATTATCCTGTTACTAGCGTCTTCCATTTTGTGTCTCTTATGGGAAATGCACACAGACAAGCTGCTATAGCTATGTTCAAATCTCCCTTGCTAATAGACCTTTCCACTCTATCCATCCACCATCTAACGCTATAATTAACTACGTCACGTGTAGAATAACATCATAATCAATGACGTCATTATGACGTCATGAATGACGTAGATAAGAACATCACGAATGCATAATTGAAGACGGACTATGCGTTCTTGTACGAATTGTATGGCAATACTATTTAATAAAGATTATGTTTAATATATTGGAACTAATTTGACTGGGGTTGCTGCTGCCATAGGCAGCAACAGCACCTAATCGAATTAGTTTCAAAACATTTAACAGACTGTCTGTATAGTTTTCTGGAAATTGATAGTCAGAGAGTTCAGGGATCGATCGATCCCAACACGAGCGAGATGTGGGTGGAGGTTATCTTACAGGTGGGGGGGGGGGCGCTTAACAAAAACTGTGAAGGTCCATTAAATTAATGATGCTTCCATGCCCCTCATAGGTCATACAATAAGCAACTTATTCCACGTGTGAACGGTTGCTAATAACACACTCAAAACAAAATGAGCTTTTAAATACATTTATTAAACGTATATTCTCATCACAATATTTTTCTTTATATAGAAATAGAATATTAATTTTTTAAATTAACGATATATGTATTGTTGATTTATGTACTATCAAGTAGAAAGAAAAAAATCAAATATATACAGAGCTCGAAAACATGGTAGGTAGAAGTATTCATTGACATTCATAGCAGTATGCTGTAGATGAATATGTTAGTCGGTGTGAAAACTGAAGCTTTGTCATTTTACGAATTTTAAAAATGTATGCGGGCGGTGTCGAACAATCATCTATAAAAACTAACTTTGAACAAATCCCGCATAAATAACGTCATTTCATTTGAGAAACCCACGTATTTAATGTCATATCAGTTGACAAAACGCCCTCAAAGAGGAAAATATCATCCAATAAACTGCCATAAATAACATCATTTCAGCTGACGGAAAACTCACAAATAGTGTCATAAAAAAACCCTAATGATAATGCCATTTCATCAAACAAACCCAATTAATAATGTCATTTGATGAAACAAAACCAATTAATAATGCCATTTCATCAAACAAAACCAATTAATAATGCCATTTCATCAAACAAAACCCATTAATAATGCCATTTTATCAAACAAACGCCATTAACTATGCCATTTCATCAAACAACCCCCATTAACAATGCAATTTCATCAACCAAAACATCAATAATGCTATTCCGTCACACAAACCCCATTAATATTGTAATTTGATCAACTAAACACATTAATAATGCCATTTTATCAAACAAACCCCATTAATAATGCGCTTTCAATAAACAAAAATCATTGATAATGGTATTTCATCAAACAAACCTCATTAATAATGCCATTTCATCAAACAAACCTCATTAATAATGCCATTTCATCATACAAAACCTATTAATAATGCAATTTCATCATACAAAACCTATTAATAATGCAATTTCATCATACAAAACTCGAGTACTAATGCCATTTTATCCAAAGTCACATAACTAATATATGACATAGAAAAGTTTGTCACGAAGGCTTAATTGATAATTGACTAAGCGTTGCTGTATGAATTGTATGTCTACTATTTCATAAATATGCCACAGCTTACCTATATAGTTTTCTGGAAATTGATAGTCAGAGAGTTCAGGGATCGATCGATACCAATATGGGCGATGTGTGGGTGGAGCTTAAGTAGAGATGGGCAGGGCATAGTTAAAACCTGATTCATCCATTTTTCCGCAGCACTCCTTTTAGAAGATGACATTAGACAAAATATTCCATACATAACAACATTTATCTAAACAAAACTCTCCTAAAGCTGCATATTCACACTAAAATGCTTGAAAATAAAATGTTTTAAATTGTATGCTCTTAGAAGCTTAAATTGTGTGCCTAGATGGAATGAAACGAACTAAATCTTAAAATATGATGATTTCACTGCATCAAAATTATTTCGTTTCATTACATTGAGTTACGCAAATTAAGCCTCTAAAAGTATACAATTCTACTACTTTTATTTTCAAACATTTTGGTGTAAATATGCACTTTTAAATAATACGATTTCATGCACCAAAACTACTTTAGATAATATCATCCAACAAATCGTCCTTGAATGACGTCATTTGTTTCGTCAAAATCCTGTAAAAATAATAACATTTAATTGACAGGTAAGATCCATTAATGCATTACGGTTTGAACAAGATAGTCTCTGACTATGCAAACTTCTGTTGGTTTTTGACTACAACAGATAATTTCCACAGACCAGTTTGAAAAATATACAGGAATAATCCATCAATGACATTGCCAAATATCTGAGACGAGGTAAAAGATGAAGCAGCGTTCTGACTTAAAGCTAATTATATTTCAATCGTATTATTTAAACAAGAGGCACATTGGCCTGTGACGCTCGTCTGGACTATTGATATTTGGACCATTTGCACTTAAATAGACATGATGGAAACTTTCAAGGTTTTACAATTTCCGGTAAATCATTCATAAAATCTAAGATTTTCACCCAAAAATTGAACAATCAAAATTATATCTACAGATTGAGAAGTCTATACAGATACGGCCTTTCCAGCCATATTAAGTTGTAATCGGCCAAGCGGTTAATGAGCAGGAGTGTTTTGGCAATTTCCGATACAGTTTTCATAAAATCTAAGATGCTTACCACAAAAATTTATAAAATAAAATTCTGAAGAGACATTTTGGATCATACCACAATAGAGTCTGTCTAGCACAATTTGATTGAAATCTGTCCAACAGCTAATGAGGAAACGTGTTTTGACAATTTCCGTTAAATATATCATACAATCTAAGATTTTCACCCAGAAATATTTAACAATCAAAATTCTGAACATAAGATCTTAGCCTACGACCATAGGAGCCTAGCAGTCAGGTTTTAGTAAAAATCGAGCAGCCGATTAATGAGGAGTGGCCGTTTAAAGGAAGAAAATACTTTTCTCTTGACCTCCTAATAGACATGCCTTAAGACAACTACAGAGTTATGCCATGAATATGCACTTTTAATCTCAGTAGGCCATATTTTAATTTTTTTATAAATTTAACTTGCGCTTTCCCGTCGTGATGTCCACCCTCATTGTCCAGCACGTGTACCTGGTCTGTCGTGACAGGTGTCCAATGCTCGTAGAATTATTCAATATTCATTGCTCAATATGTATGGACCGCGTCATTAGCATGTGAAAACAGCCCTTCTTCATTATGTATACTAACTAATTAGATTGGTACCTAATGGCACTATTGATCACAAGACCGAAATACTTAACACTCAACTCTGCCAAAAAACGGCTTCTGTATTGGTCTTGGGAAATGTCCACTTGCACAGCAACAGAAGAATATTTTTAGGAAATTTACCACTAGAATGACTGGCGCGATAATCGCGCCAGTCATTCAAGTGGTAAATTTCTGAAAATCAATCTTCTCTTTGTCTGCAAACGGACATTTTCTATGATTAGGTTGAAAATTTCTTTTGTGGTTTTAAGAGTTAAGAAAATGTGCTCAGTATTTATAATAAATAAGTGATGTGGGCAAAAGTAATGTACATTATATATGATATATACAGGCATCATGGAAAGACAGGTGAGTAGTAGGACCACGATAAATATAGCTAGGTCTATGTACAGTACTTTATTGATCAGCAATGAAACAGGTACAATCAGGATAGCTTGGTCTATGTACAGTACTTTATTGATCAGCTACGAAGCAGGTCATTCAGAATAGGTCTACATCCTGGACTATTGTTGAGATTACGTAAACCAGTTACGTAGCTTTATTCTACCACATCTGCTAAAATGGACTGTCGCCAGGGCGACGTTCGATTATCGAAATTAGCCACGGTAGCTATGCGGTGGTTAACGACATAAATGCATTGGCATTGCAAAACCAGCAGTTGGTCAACTTACTATCCTTAATTGGTATCAAATTATCAAGATGTATGGATCGGTTTGTAAATATGCTTTTGAATAGGCCTATGACGTAAATGTTCCAGTGTTATAATCGATTTCAAACTTTGAAACCTGAATTCCCAGATGCTAAGTTTCAAGGTAACTATAGAGATAAGCTGTCCAATATTTTCCAACCTAATTTTCCTGTCGATGGCAGCTTCCAGTCAAATTAGTTTCAAAATGGTCAACATATATTTATTGAATTGTATATTCACCAAAAAAAACCAAATTCAAACTCCGTCGCTACGGACTTTTTCATTTTTTATGACTGACGCACCTTATTTTGATTGTGACGTCAGGCAACACGTGATGTATTTGATTATGATATGCCATGCTTGAGTGACAGATGGAATCCCGCTATTGAAAATATATGACGTCATCATTAAAGTATGTAATACTTTATGTATTGAGCCTATGTGACGTGTTAGTGATGCCATATTTTATTCGCTAGTAAATGCAATACTTTAACAGCATACGTCATACACCCGATGTAAAACAATGGTAGTGATGGTATCTGCCGAGGACATCGGGCATTCATTATAATAGAGGAATTCAATGTTAGCTATGCCCCGCCCACCTCTAGCTATGCTCCACCCACACTTCGCCTGTGTTGGGATCAATGGATCCATGAACTCCCTTACTATCAAATTCAAGAAACATATATAGGTAAGCTGTTGAATATTTTGAAACTAATTTGACTGAGTCCTGTTGATGCCTGTGGCAGCAACAGTGTCTGGCCAAATTAGTTTCAAATTATTCAACAGCATGATTATTAAATAGTAAAGATATACAATTCACACAACACCGCTTACTCCGTCATCAATTAGGCGTTCGGGACGAACTTATCGACGTCATTAATAACATCATTGATTATAACGCCAGGCTACAGGTCACGTAGTTGATTATGACGTCATATGATTGATGGAAAAACTGAAAAGGACCATTCAACAGTACACCTATCATCAGCAGAAGTAACAACAGCAGAAGATATACAAATATCGAACACAGCAAAACCTGTTAAATATGACCACTGTGTTTGGCGCCAAATAGTCTTGCTTATTTAAGACCGATATACTGTTCGAAGGATTAGGCTTTATTAAGTTTAGTCATCCTTTACCGCCAAAAACCATGACCAACAAATAAGTTTGTGTTAATAGACACTCATGTTTCAGCAACAATGGACGTTTCCAGTTTATCCGTTCATCATTTGACGTTATATGACATCATAATCAAGTACGCGACGTGTAGGATGACGCTATACTCGAGTACAGCACGAATGACCAGGAGTGTTTTGGCGTCTTAAACGCTTAAAAGACCGACACGTTGTACAAATTGTGTGTCTTTACCTTTAAATAAACATTTTGTCGAATAGTTTGAAACTAATTTGACTGAGCGCTGTTGCTGTAAGAGGCAGCAACAGCGACCAGTCAAATTAGTTTCAAAGTATTTAAGTCTACCAGCCCTACCGGAACTTGATAGTTAGGCAGTTCAGATATCGATTGACCTATACACGGGCGGAGGGTGGGTGGAGCTTAGCTAGAGATAGGCGGGGGCGTAGCAATAACTAGTAAAGGCCATTGTTTCGGTGGATTTTGATTCAAGATCGCCACCTTGCTCTACAAATGTCTAACGTCGACGTCAGCTCCAATCCAAACGAAGACCAAAACAAAATCCTGAAATCTATGGAATCATCAGCTCCAAGCACCATAGGTGTTCTTAAAAACAACCAAAATTAGGTATACTGATGGCCTTCTAGTATATAAAACTGTCAGCAAAGTACGGCATTACGGCTGCGCATCTATCAAAGTGGCTAAAGTGAAGACCGCACCAAGATATGGCGGTAGCGCAATAACATTCTGCGCCACATTAGCAAACGCTTAAAATATCTTACTATTCAACAAGCAGACTCCATAGAAGATGAAATCACTGCCACAGATGCCTGTCACAAAATGTTTCGGGCAGCCCGAGCCCTGAGAGTTACACACTACCACTCACTGTACACAACTCTGAAGGACACTATCGGAACTGACCAGGGAAATGCCGAGGTGATTCGAGAATGGTTCAAGGAACAGTTCGCTGACCACGATGGTGAGCCTTTGCACCCGTTCTCAGGAGAACCCGGGCAATGACTAACACTAATTAAAAGAGCAGAAGCACTTAACTGCCTCTGCATCTGGACCTATGGCATGAACAATGAACGATTCAAATATGCAAGTGACATTATCTGAAAACCGAGCATGCACCTTATCAATTCAACTTTTATGCCCCACCATTTCATCGACGCCGTAGGCCAAGGCATCCTTATCGCACCACCCAAGCCCAAGAAGCCATCTGGCCCACCAGTCAATGTGCGGCCCATTGTGCGCCTCAATAGCATACGGAAAATGATATCCAATGTTACTCTAAGCCGCATCCGAGACAAGGCCGATGACATCACCGGATCATGGCTTCAAAGGCGCACGCAGCTGCGCAGAAATTGTATGGGTTCAACGCATGTTTGTGTCGCCAGTTATGCCCAAACTCATGCCCACAAAATGGGCATTGACATGTTACGAGCCTTCGACGCAATTAAACGCTCACAGATCCTTGATGCACTGCATCAGGTCAGTAGTAATGAAGATGAGCTACGACTAGTTAGACTAGCACTTGCTGACACCCGCCTGAGGGTGCGAGTCAAGTCAGTGACGTATGTAGAATTTGAGACATTAATCGGCTCCACACCGGCAGATGGTCTATCTCCGTTTCTTTTCACGTGTTACCTTGCTGCTGCATTGAAATCCGTGCGGGAATATTCCACAAGACCAAACACCCAGTGACAATACTGGGTATGCCGCTAGAGATGGAATTTCCCGACTATGTGGACTTCATAGACGAGGAAAAGAACCCCCCTTGACTAACCTCTCCTTATAGCTGCAAGCAAAATCAAAATTTAGAATCTCTTTATGAATGAATCCAAAATAAAGTGTACCCACATATACCTGCCTACAAAGCATGAAACCAAAGAAAATGACGATCCACTTCGTGGCGCCGAACCATGGAGGAAAAGTAAAATCCTGGGCTCACTTTTTGCAGTACTGCTGAAGTTGCAGCACACTGTGTCGTGGGGAACATAGCTTTCCAGTCCTTCTGGAAGCTATGGACTCGTAGATCAAAGATGCCCTTGATAAAAAGGCTACTTTTGTACTATGCACTGTTGCTGTATACCTGCAACAGCTGGGCAGTTTCAAAGACAGCTCTAGACAAACGCTATGCCAGTCGACGTAAACACATATGCACCATCACTGGGCACCGATGGCCAGACAGTACAATTTCCAACGATACACTATACAAGTCTGTAAAAGTCGCCCAGCAAAGATGGTCTATGTTTGGTCATGTGCTAAGGCTGCCAGAAGATCGCCGGGACACCGATAGTCAGACAGAATCATTTCCAATGATGCACTATACACGATGTGTAATACGTCGCTACTATTTGTAAATGTCGGCCATCAAAGATGGCGCATGTTTGGCCATGTGATATGGATGCCAGAAGAGATACCAGCACAGACCGCCTTGGAATTCGCTGTGGACACATGAGGGGTTAATTAGATTCTCTGGGGCTATATCAAGCATATTAGGACAAAAACATTGATCGCCATACAGTTGCCCTCAGAATAAGCCTGTCTTTCATTTTCTAAAGGGAGGTGACTACGAGCGTTCCCTAGAAATATTTTGAAAAGCTTGAGTTCGAGAACCATTTACCGCCATTAGGCGTAATACAAGAACACACCTAGTGTACACACATTTTACCCCATTGGATCTAAATGTTGAATATTTTGAAAATAAATGGACTGGAGACTTCTTAATTGCTGCCTATGGTAGTTTCATATGGCAGCAACAGCACTCTGCCAAATCTATTTCGAAATATTCATTAACATGTAAATTCATTAAAGACGCAAATTTCGTTCACCTTAGTGATGAACTTTTAAATTCCATGACAGAGCTAACATGTCACGTCATATCACGTGTTGTATCATGACGCCAGATTGAGTGACGGATCGGGTCCATGCATCAATTGCACCCATCATCACACACACATGCATCCCCATGCAGGAACACCTATGAGGAAACTAGCTTTTATAGCGAGTCAAACCTAAATTATTGACCGCTGTGCTGAGCTCTAGCCATTTAAAAGCTGACCCGTGACTGTTTTGTCTGTTGAAGTCGTGACTATGTGTACTTCCGTGCCGCTCCATCACCACGCCTGGCCCTACAGGAGAGAGGTGGCCATCTTCCATCACCATGCATGCCGCGTCCTTCAGAGGAAGAGTCTCCCCAGGACTTCTCTCTGAACAGTCTCTGGAATGCGTCATAACGCTACTGCATCGCAAGCCAAACCCATTCTTGCCATATTTACGTCCAAATCCAAAACCACTGCGGGAAACACTGGATCGGGAACTAGTTGATGGCCGTCTGGAACGAAGTCTGAAGATTGCCGGACAGTAGCAGGTCAGCAAGAAACATAGGTCAAAGGAACAACACATAATAGACTAATACATAATAGCTTTAGAACGACAATATGTGAACAAAGAATGATCACAAAAGATGAAACGGAATTGCCGCATGACAAACTTAAATTCGACAAAGCCCATTATAATAAGATCATATAAAAACAAGACCCTCCCCCTCCCGTCTTGTCTCATTGTAAAAAACGTTTGGGATTCTCCAGATCTTTCCTGATTTTCAGAAATTTTTGGATTATGCCAAACATTGTGGAATCCTAATGTACTGCTACCTTTTCTGGTGTTAACATTTGAGCCAAATCGAGTAGTTTTCGATTTTCTGCACAGCTAGGTCATATTGCTTGGGGTGTCTGCTAACAAGTGACGTAATGGAGGAATACAGTGTTAGCTATGCCCCGCCCATCTCTAGTTAAGCTCCACCCACACATCGCTCGTGTTGCGATCGATGCATCCCTCAACTCCCAGCGTCCATGTAAATTAGTTTCACAATATTCAACAGAATGTTTATTAAATAGTACGGACATATAATTCGCACAACAAGACTTACCCTGTCATCACTTATGCATTCATGACGAACTTACCTGGGTGAAAATCTGGGAACGGTCATTTTTATGTCCATTGCATAATGTATCTACATTTTATTTAAGACGTAATGGCTGTTCCTAATTTGATGAAGTACATCAATTTAAACATGGTAAGCAAGTTTTTTAACTAAATTCACCACTTTATTAGTTTTATATTGATGTTCGGGTAAACGAAATGTCACGTAAGATAGTGTCCCCATGGGAGAACTAAACTTCACAATTCATTCAAACGTCTATAAAACATTTTATTGGTCTTTTAATATGGCATATTTCTTTAATAATCTACTTGTAATTTTGTAAAAGAAAATTCGTTACGAGGATGGGACATCTATATCTTTTTTGGTCCAATCCATTGCATCGCGTACCTTACATTTATTGTATATCACTTAAGTTACTGTTAATTTTCGTGGTTGTTTTATTTATCACGATACAATTATTATTGCTTGTTAAATAGTTCATATGTATGACCAAATTATTTATAAGTCACTGTCACCTAATTGACATTCTGCGGAGTACCATAAGTGTGAAAACGTATGTGACATTACCACGATGCCTCTAGTACAGATACTAGTTTAACCCATTATAATACACGCACACAATAAACGTATCTGACATTACCACGATGCTTCTAGTATATATACTATTGTAAGCCATTATAATACACACGCACCATAAACGTATGTGACATCACCACGATGCTTCTAGTATCTATACTATTGTAAGCCAGTATAATACGCACGCACCATAAACGTATGTGACATCACCACGATGCTTCTAGTATCTATACTATTGTAAGCCAGTATAATACGCACGCACCATACACGTATGTGACATTACCACGATGCTTCTAGTAGGTAATATAGTAACCCATTATAATACACACGCACCATAAACGTGTGTGACATTACCACGATACTTCTAGTACAGATACTATTGTAACCCATTATAATACACATGCACCATAAACGTATGTGACATTACCACAATGCCTCTAGTACAGATACTATTGAAACCCATTATAATACACACGCACCATAGACGTATGTGACATTACCACGATGCTTCTAATACATATACTATTGTAACCCATTATAATACACACGCACCATACACGTATGCGACATTACAACTATGTTTCTAGTACAGATACTATTGTAACCCATTATAATACACACGCACCATAAACGTATGTGACATTACCACGATGCCTCTAGTGCCGATACTATTGTAACCCATTATAATACACACGCACCATAAACGTGTGTGACATTACCACGATGCCTCTAGTACTTATAATATTGTAACCATTTTAATACACGCGCACCATAAAAAAGACAGTGCTAGGTGTTATCACCTAGGTCCTGGAACAGTCTAGAGTGGCAACAATGTTTCGCGAACTTAAAAAGACCCACATCAATTACACGTTAATGATAAGAAATTAACATTATTGCTAATCATGTGTCTGCAAATCCACTACCTCTCCGTAGAACGATGCAAATTCACCAGGTTATCTATATGTATGATTACTGTATTCTGCGGCTCTAGTAGTAGACACATCCTACAGCTGCAATCAGTCCTTCGCTTTTGCCCGCTGTGTCTTATATTGAGCTAAAATCTTTAGCTTCCTCAGGTCAGTAGACTTTTGCCACATTAGCGTGTTTTGGAAAAATACAATCCCGGAATACCTCGCGCATACCACTTCCGCCTGGTAACCGAGATAGCCGACGGGCAAACAGCATTACCATGGGAATCAGATACAATGTACTTTAGGCAGTGCATATGAAAAATATGTTCATAATATTTTTGAAGTCATACATCATTGGGGAGCTAAGCCAACTTCCTTTTCAATTCTGTATTAGTTTGTATAGTTTTATAAAATGTAATACAGTTGCTTGCAGTTTTAAAACATCCCCTATTGTCCACTTGATTTAATGAATCTGAGTCGAATGATTTGTTTCATATACGCAAATGCCTCAATGAATACGTTACAAAAATATAAAATAATAATGCATTTATATTTCGGGAATTGAATGCGCTTTCCAATGATATATGATTTAAATAATATACTGATTTAGTTTATCATAGGAACGGTTTAAATTGCGGTGTATTTTAGTGCAAAAAAACTCAATTCGGGTCAGCGGCTTGTTGATGGCGGTACCCGCCAACAGTTTTGCTCTGAGCATTGATTTAGGGGAATCCCGGCGTAATGACGTCAATGCGGGAAAGGCGTATTGTTGATTTGGGTGTACCGAGTCCTGCATTCTTGCGGGTACCTTATAGCACGCTGATTTATGCAATGCCGCCCTCTCCTTGCTGGATATTTGCTGGCTCCCAGTATGGCGAATTCCAAGACAGTCTGTGCTGATGTGCCTTCAGGCATCCTTAGCACATGGCCAAACATAGATTGTCATTGCTGGGCGACTTTTACGGACAGCGGCGATGTGTTACACATCTTGTACAGTACATCATTGGAAGTTATGCTATCCAGGCATCAGTGTCCAGTGATGGTGTTTGTGGTGGCAGGCGTCAAGCTTGCCTAGAGCTACCTTTGGAGCTGCCCAGCTGTTGCAGCTATACCACATCAAGTATATGCAGGTTGCGTTGTGTCTTTTTATCAATGCCATAATTGATCTATGAATCCATAGCGTCCAGAAGGACTGGAAAGCGATGTTCCTCATGTCGCAACGTGCAGAAATGTCAGCAGTACTACAAAGAAGTGAATCCAGGATTTTACGTTTGCTCCATCGACACGAAGTGGATCGTCATTTTCGTTAGCTTCATCCTTGGTAGATATGTATCTGTGCGTAAACTCTGTTTTGGATTCATTCATAGATTCTCAATTTTTCGTTTGCTTGCAGCTCTTGCGAGAATTCCTCAAGTGGTTTCTTTTCCTCGTCTATGAAGTCTGCGTCGTTGGTATATTCCATCCCTAGCGGCATACCCAGTATGGAGACTTCTGGCCTTGTGGAATCTTCCCGCAGAAATTGTAATACAGCAGCAAGACAGCAGGTGAACACACACGTTTAAGGCCACTTTGACGGGATCTGATGCCGTCATCGACCTAGTCTAGGATGCGGCATAGAGTAACATTGGATACGATTTTCCTTATGCTGTTGAGGAGCACAATGGGCCGCAAATTGGCTCTTTGGGGTGGGGCAGGTGACTTCTTGGTCTTGGGTAATGCGGCATGGGCGCCTTGGCCTACATCATCGATGGGCAGGTGGTCCATAAAAGCTGAATTGATTAGGTTTGTGGTCGGTTTTCGAGATATAATTACTTGCGCATTTGAATAGTTCGTCGCTCATCCCATTGCCAGGGCTTTAAGTGCATTTACTTCGTGTTAGTAATGGCATGGAGTCCTCTGAAAACGGGTACAAGGGCTCATCATCGTAATCAATAAACTGCTTCTTGAACTCTCTTCGAATTGCCTCGGATTTGCCCTGGCCAGGCCTGATAAAGCGTCCTTCAAAGGTGCGGTGGGGTGTGGTCAGTAACTCTGAGGACTAGAGCTGCTCAGGCTGCCCGAAACATTTTGTAACAGTCATCCGTGGCGGTGATTTCATCTGCTAGGGAGTCTGCTTATTGAATGGCTCGATTGTTAATCCTGTGTTGATGTGGCGCAGGTTAACTCTAGACAGAAATGCCGTTAGCTACAGAGACTTATCTTGATTTCGCTCAAGAACTGGTTGGCAGTATCTCAATCTAAAATCGTACACATTTTCCGCAGAATCACCTTCAACATTATAGAGCCGCCAATCCCCTGTCCGACTCTGATGTAGGCTAATCAGGATATTACAGGATATCAGCAAAGTAGTATGTTGTGTTGAAATGATCGACTGCCATTGTCAATGCCTGGTTAAATATAAATATCTTAGTTGTTGATTGGTTTAGCTGTGATTTATTATTTTTAAGTCATGCACCATGATGCATTGTCCTGTTAAATCTTCTCTTACATTTACAATTTCCTGATTTTTACAGAGGGAAACTCAACGGTTCCGGCTTGTGATTCACATATTAGATTCTTAATTTTAGAAGCAATGGAAGAATCTATTTCCAGCCAGGCCCTGTCAATTTCCAGCTATACTCTCCCAATATCTACCTATACGCTCTCCATTTAGAGCTATGCCCTGCCTATTTCTAGCTATGTCCTATCCGTGTCTAGCTATGCCCCCTCCATTTCTAGCTATACCATGCCCATTTCTATCTATGCCTTGTCCATTCCTATTTATGTCCTGTCCATTTCAAGCCATACCCTGTCCATTTCTAGCTATGCCATGTCGATTTCTATCTATACCCTGTCCATTTCTAGATATATCCTGTCCATTTCTAGCTCTACCCTGTCCATTTCTAGTGATGCACTGTCCATTTCTATCTATGACCTGCCCATTTCTAGCTATGACCTGCCCATGTATAGCTATGGCGTGCCCATGTATAGCTATGCCATGTCCATTTCTATCTATTCCCAGTCCATTTAAAGCCCTGCCCTGTCCATTTCCGGGTAAGTGCTCACCACATGCTACGCACTTTAGGATAGATTTTAAGACTAAATCACTGAATTCCAAAAATATCAATTATAAATTAACTATGGAGTTGAGTTGTTGAAAACTTGGAACAACAAGGGATTCCTGTAACATTATTATCAACATATTCAACAAAACATTTATTAAATTGTACATTTAAAAGCCATTGTTAGGCAGGCTGCTATCGATATATAATTATTGTTATTCTGATGTTAAGCGAGCCAAATCACCAGGGAGGCAACGATGGTAGTGATGAACGACGGTCGTAGCCACCTTTGTTGCACTCGTTCCCCAGTACTGCCTTATGAAAAGCTTAGCTAGAGAATTCATGACGTAATTCATTATGACGTCATCATATACATCACGCAGTTGATTATGACGTCATATAATTAACTGAGCGACTGAAATCCTCAATTTCAAGAAAACTATACAAGAAAGCTGATAAATATTTTGAAATAGCAGCAACAATTACTAGTCAAATTGCGTTCAACTGCTTACGTGTATACCCAGCTTGAAAATGATATTCTGTATACCGTCTTTCAAAGTGTTAGAATAATTGATTGAAATGCGCGTAGATATAACTTTGCAATGATGTCATCACAATCAAATTCCCCATAATACCCTGGGAACAACGCAATATTTGGAGGGGCTAATTTGACTTTAGGGCCGTGAAACCTTAATTACATTTTCTTTACTATTTTGCAGTCAAACTTATTTTTAAATATTTGACATCTTACTTGTATATTAACTGTAATATTTGGATTCTGGGAATTCAGGATTTATAGTGTATAAATCGTAAATATGTGGTCAGAGATTGGCGAGGAATACGCCAGACTTTAACTAGAAAGAGACACCTCCATTTCTCTGCTTTGTCTTAGGTGTTAGCTTGAAACAATCAGATATGGCAGATGGACTGACTACCTGATGGACTGACTCACGGGCTGATTAACCGGATGACTGACTGATGGACTGCCTGACGGGCTAATTAACTCGACCGACCGACCGACCGACCGACCGACCGACCGACCGACCGACCGACCGACCGACCGACCGACCGACCGACCGACCGACCGACCGACCGACCGACCGACCGACCGACCGACCGACCGACCGACCGACCGACCGACCGACCGACCGACCGACCGACCGACCGTATTTTTCACTGACTAACAGAGTAATGTTGATTAGCTCAATTATTAACAATAAGACAATAATGTAATGTGTATTACATTATAACTTTCTACTTCATAGCTAATAATTTTCAGCAGTTTATATAACAACAGTAGACTCAACATGTAGCTCGTGTGGGATACGCCACCACCTCTATATTATTATAACATTCTGATCTTTTATATATTTTCTCACAAAGGCTATGTATGTAGTTTAAGATAAATTCAGTAGGCATAAATTCGCATGGCACCACCTTTGCTAACATAATATCTCCCAGTGTACAGATACGCAATTAGTAGCAAATTAAATGGCGAACAGCCAGAAACGTTTGAAATAAATAAAACATTTTAGTTTACCCATCCATCATATGACGTCAGAATCAATTACCGCATGCATGCATCGATCCAATACCGACGAAGTGTGGCTGGAGCTTAGCTAGAGATGGCAAAGCATAGCTAAAACTGAATTCCTCGACTGTACGGGGCTCTGAGAAGGGCTAGAAAGTTGGAGTCTTCTAGTTATATAGCTTTAGCACCGATATATACTATCATTGCCGCTCTTTCTACTAGTATGCGATCAGCATCTGCTAATGACTGGTGAGCTTCTATAACCAGCCGTTTCCAGATGTGAGGATAGGAGAACAATACATGGAACGTTATTTGGTGTTTACCCGTAAGTCGTGCTCTTGTACGGACACATTGCAGTGCGAGAATATTTTCAGTTGGTGGCAAAACTTCTTGCACTTGAACGTGTGACGCCGGGTTTCATTTTTTCAGTGAACGACCATTGAAGACGGCACTGTAGTCCAGGAGCATCAGGTCGAAAATGGGCCCAACATGGAAATAAATAGTACTAAGCTGAAACTTCCAGGAACGTTTCATATAATCATTAGAAACAAGTCCCCGAGTTTCCTGTGTGCGCTAAAGATGCAGCAGGCATACATGTATAATACCTACGCACGCGATCCTAGGGGGCAAAGTAAATCTCATACAACCAGAAGATGCATTGCGATAGCTCACACTATAAGCACATCTTGTCGACCATAGTCATTCATTTCACCATTGCTTCTTGCCATTGTAGTTTATATACATCGTAAATACGCAGTCCGTGAACTAATTGGCATGTTGAGCAGTTTGGACTTTTGTGTAAGCTACCGCGAAGTACAATGCTATGGATATGCAACGATATCTGGGAAGGAACCATCATACAACCTAAATGGTTTTGTACAAGTTGTTTTTGACAATGTCGACTTCAATGTCCACACCCTTGATGGACATAATTCCTTTCACAGTATGGGTGGTGTTGTATATGTAACACCAGCTGCGACCAGTGATAGAAATTTACCAGTGCCACGCATACTGAACATTCCACCTCCTGAAACTATTGGCTGCTTTGGTAATGTACCAATTCTATCATATAGTAAACCATCAGTTCCAGCGTTTCAATCTATTACTATAGCACATGTCAAATCAGGCTCTGATAAGCCACACACTTTCAAGTTAGCTAACTAACGCATTAGATACACTATGGCTTGTTGGCAATGTTGTTGAAATTCAAATTACTCCACGATGGTAGCCATGACTAGTGGGGAATTCGACAAAAGTAGAGTGGAAGTCCTTCCTTTCATTAACTTGGACCCAACTAAACCCAGTACAATTTATACAGCCCTGCACTTTGCACAAACTGAATGTGAAAAACAAGGTAGACAGATATGTCCTATAACATTCGATCAACCTCTTTATTTCAAAGCTGTGGAGATTGTGACTGCATTAAATGACCCAGCAGAATAGTTTTCGTTCGACTAGGTGGATTGCACTTACTCATGTCTTATATGGGTTCTGTTGGAAATATTATGTCAGGGAGTGGGGTTGCCGAACTCTGGGAATGGGTATATGCGAAGGGATCAGTCAGACATATGGGCAGTGGCCATGCATACTCACGAGCTTTACGCGCCCATTTTCTAGCACAAATAGCACTCGCGAGAATTTTATTTCAACATCCAGGTTGTATGAATCAAATTGATAAGGAGCGATTGAGTGTACTGTATAAGTAGTTTCTCGAGCAAGATCAGGATCCTGATGTGATACTTATTGAGGAGTGTATCAAACGAGTTAGTGACTTAATCACTCAATTATGTGAACACGCTTCTGGTCTGAGCAGGACTGCAAACCTCTGGATTCAGTATTTTAAGCACGTTTCCATTATCCGTATGTGTGTTCGGGCTGAGAGAATAGGAGACTGGCCACTCCATCTATATTGTATCAGTCAAATGCTGCCTCACGTCCATGCTGCAGGACATATTGCTTATGTCAAGTCAGCCTCGTTGTATATCCAACAAATGATGGAACTGCCGCACAAAATGCCAGCAGAGGAATATAACAAGTTCACTAACAAGGGATACTTTACAATTCGTCGATCAGACAAGTTCTGGGATGGAGTATTCTCTGACCAAACCATAGAACAGTTCCTAATGCGTCTATTGAAATCATTTGTATACATGGTCGCGGGATAACCGACAATACTCTGACAAAATGTGTGCATGCCTGTCCACAATCTGCCCCTATTTGCATTGCATTAGAGAAGTTTACAGCAACCCACTCGGAAGCATCATGGCAGCATAAGTAACTGCATCCCGCGAATGCACTCAGAGACAACACTGACCTTAAATGCTTTACCCAGTGGCTGGAGGCTCATTCGCGATTTGTTGAGCAAGAATCTGGACTTTTGTTTGGCATCGCTACAGGAAGTGTGGCAGATAGTTCTGTGAATTGTGATAATGATAATGATGATAGGCAAGCCCTACGCTGAGATTTCCCTACGTCATAAGGATAGGGTAAAACACTTAGTAGTATGAAAAACACAATTAAAGTTCGAGGCGACGAAGTTGTTGTCAATCCTTCTTTGTGGTTCAATAGGATAATGTGTGTTCTAAACACAAGTTCTGAGTTGGATACTTTCCTACAATATGAACTAGCTCCACGACCTCCATCCGTCTTCCTGAATGATGGTCAAATGTGTAAAACAGCAAAACGTGCTATGGTGATGACAATGAAAGCGCTTGTAACCAGCCAATCAACAATTCCTGATGATTCCATTATTGTGTTAGACGGAGGTCATTTACTTCGCACAGTAGTTTGGCCACAACTGCGGCGTATAAGGGCGTGTGTGAGCCTTACAAATCCTACATTCACAGCCATTACAAAGTAGCTGTCACTGTTGTTTTCGATGGCTATGATGGGTCTCTGTCAACAAAGTTAGCTGTGCAAAATCTAAGAGTGAGAAAATGCACTTCTGCCGATATCTTGGTTTCACCAAATTTGCCGGCTACAACATCCCAGAGCAGGTTCCTCGGAAACGGTACAAAGAAAATGCGTTTTATTCAAGCACTGACACCAATTCTTGAGACTGTTGGAATTATCATGAAACAGGCGGATTCAGACGCTCACGCACTCATCGTCGGTACAGCACTTCAATTGGCTACATTAAATGACTTTCCGGTAGTGGTAGTTGGAACTGATACAGATCTGTTAGCCATGCCAGTAAGACGAGCAACATCTTCTATGAATGTATATATGCTTTACCACAGTATGCCAGTAACATTGTTTAGTATAAAGGAACTTCAGGCCGCCGTGGGTAATATTACACGGTATATAATTTTTATTCACGCGTTTACAGGGTGTGGTACTGTTTAGGATAAAGGAACTTCAGGCCGCCCGAGGTAATATTACACAGTATATAATTATTATTCAAGCGTGTACAGGTTGTGATACGGTATCAGCCCTCTACAACCAGGGGAAACGCAAAGCCATGAACCTTGCTGGTACACACAGTGATAGGTGCGCTCACGTGGATGTGTTCATGCGCGATTCAAGTAGTCAAGGTGAGGACGCTTGTGCAGGGGAAATGTACCACCTTGCATTGGATGGTGCAGACAAATTTTCCACACTAAACAAATACCGCCATGTTGCATATAAACGCGGTGTTGCAAGATTGTCACTGATTGGTACATTTCAACTAGCTAGCCTTCCACCTACAAGCGATGCAGCGCGTTAACATTCATACAGAGCATATTTGCAGGTCCAGGAATGGATGTTACACAGACTCCTATTGAGTGGGGATGGCAAATCCATGAGCAGACACTAAATCCGATTACCACAGATCAACCTGTCGTTCCAGATGAACTTGTTAACAGTGTCATATGTGCGTGTAAAACGGGATGTAGAATGTCGTGTGGATGTAGAAAAGCAGGAATAGAATGCTCAGAAATGTGCATTAAGTGCATGGGTACATCGTGTTTTAATGCACCGGGGGTTATTGTCGATAATCATGAAGATACATAAATGGATATTACATCCATAGAAATATTGTGCAATCCAGTCCGGGAGTGTATATTAAAGCGCAAACCCTGCAAAACATCTTCCCAAATGCACACACTATGTAATGTGGTTGTTTTCTGATTCACAATGTTATAACATATACATGCATGGCAGAAGGCGATACACAGAATTCTGCAATGTTTCCGCTTTAGAACAAAGTCCGTGATCAGACATGTCTAGCTTCCAGCTCTCGCACATATTCATGAGTCAAAGTGTATGAAGCTTTGACATTATCAATAGGCAACCTTGTATTTAATTGATATATAATATATATTATATATATATATAATATCATAATCATGATAGCAAAGTGCATACATTTCGAAGCGGTTATACATGTAAACTATGGCATATTTTGAAAATAGTAGCAAGAATTTCCAGCCTAATTAATTTCAAGATATTCAAGAGAATACTCCTTATATCATAAAGGAAGTGGTGCACCACTTTGAATGGTTGAAAAAATGCTAATTTCCAGAATTTGAACACATCTATGGAATGCCTCGTCTAAGAATGAAGTTCTGTGACCTAGATAGTTGATCTGTTGACCTCAAACTTAAAGCAATCATAGACTCTCATAATATGAAGGCGTGTGCTAAATCTTGTGATTCTATCTCTTGCACTCCAGAGTTATGGCCAAAAATTTGTATTCTGGTCACCTAGAATAAGAATGGAAGTGCCAAAGTTGGTGATTCTACCTACTTGCGTTCCTGATTTATGGCTAAAAATGTGTATTTCTGGATGCGCTTAGTGACCCCATGACCTAGATTTACTAGTATTTGACCTCAAATTAATTTTTGCTTAGCTATCCACAGTATGAATCGATATGTCAAATTTTCCGACTCCGAAAACATCGCACAGAAAAACACAGACAAACAAACAAACAAACAAACAAACAGACAAACAAACAAACAAACATACGATACCCTCCCGCCCACACCTCACCCCCCCCCCCACCCACCACCCTACCACCCTCCCCCTCTCCCACCCCACCTAATACTAACAACGGCCTCTGGTGGCGTGAGTAATAAATGACGGAAATTAGTAAACATTTGAACACTGTATATATCCGTCATCACAAGGCTGCATTACTTGTTTAGCAACATGCCTTCCTCCTGTCCATCTCCGCACCACCTGCTCCAAGAATGCTGTATGTAAGGAATGCTATGTAAGATAGTGTAGCAAGGACTTAATACTTCCAGACAAATCATATGGTTAATATTTAAAACAATAAGAGACCCTTTTTAATATCATGTGTCAACACGTGATGTATTCTTTACCTGGATAGTATGCATCTGTGCCCTGATCTTGATAAGTTCGCTACCTTTTTGGCACACATGGGAAATTAGGGGACTTTTGATATGGTATTCATTATGATATTTTGCAATCACCCTGAAAAAATCAGCTTAGCACTACTCTTTTCTATGTTAATCTCTAATGCTCCTGGACTACGGGCGGACCTCGCGGAAATGACAGCGTTTATGTATATCAGGTGGAACCACTATATGAGAGGTATGCAGAGTGCAGACATCTTCGTACAGCGCATTCATTTCCTCCATCGCGTTCGGAAGGGCAATGTTCGCACGTGCTGCGATAACATAGGCCTACCGGTAATTGATAAGGCGAGCTTATTCACATGACGGCGCAACCACGCGACAATAGGCCGTGCGTATCATGCCAGATTTAGTGATGAGTTGGATTGGCTGATCGCCTGCTTAGAGAGAAATAAATTTCAGAGGCACAATCGAATCTAAGACATTCATTGAAGGCTATTTAGCGCGGCTTCCATCTCAACTTTATAACGCTGTTTTACATAATTCTGTAATGATCTGAATTTGGTCTTGCAAAAGTAGCGTACTGTTTAGTACCTTGTGTAGGTTACCAGTATACGAGAACGTCGCAGTTAGTAAAATGCCGGCTTCTCTACAATGGAAAACGTGGATAACAGTTCAACAACAACTAGTTTGTGTACCTAACCCGGATGCGGGAATACATGTCATATATCACATTTTGACACGTTGTTTTACTTAGATTGGCAGATTAATTGAGTAGCGGCTCTTTCTAATAATTGTGTCATTTGTATTGTGCATTTCGCAATATGAATTAAACGCTTTGGACAAGTCAAACCGACCAGCGGAAACGTTAATTTAACATTTAATTGACAATCGCATTGAGAGAAATGAATCCAGTTTCTCAGCCAATCATATGACATCATAACCAACTAAGTGGCGTGTATGCTAACGTCATAATCAATTACGTTATGAATGACTAGATTTAGTCTGTCTTAGACGCTTATAGTCTGCCAGCTTGTACGAATTGTATGTCTTTAAGATTTAATAAATATGCTGTTGCATAGTTTGAAACTAATTTGATTGGGCGCAGCTGATGCCATAGGCAGCAGCAGTACCCAGTGAAATTATTTCAAAATAGGCAACTTGTTACCTGTATAGGTTTCTGGAAATTGAGTTTCAGAGAGTGCAGGGATCGATTGATCCCAACACGGTCAAAGCGTGAGTGGAGCTTAGCCAGAGATGGACTGGGAATGGCTAAAACAGCCTTGCGTTCAATAGGGAAAACAATCCAAAATGTTTTGCTAATCAGCGAACCATTGACACTCTGCTGTTTTTGCATTAATTATATCCTATAACAAACGAAGCGCAAAAAGCCGATTTTGCACGCGCAGAGCGCTCTGGAGCGTGTTCCCTACGGAACGCAAGGCAGGAATCCTCCATTGATTTCTAAAGACGAAAACATGCCAACACCATCAACACTGGCTTATATATTAATTAACCATATTCTCATTTGCGCTTCTTGGAAGAGATTTTAGGAATTTCAGTGAAAGGAATTGACCAGTGAAATTGCAGCAAACGAGAAGGGGTATTCTGCGACTACCTGGGAACGCTGCATTTGGTACATACTCCCATAAGATACCTCAGATGAGCGTAGCCATACACGGGCAGGTGAGTTGAATAAAAATGAATTAAAGGGTATATTCACACAGCAATGCTTGGCAATAAAATGGTTAAGATTATATACTTTTAGTGGTTTAAATTGCGTACCTAAACCTAATGAAACGAAAGAAATCTTAACATATCGTGACTTTATTCCCCTATAAATTAATTTAGTAGTTTACTTGTGAAATTGAATCGTAGGGATACTTGCCACAACTTATTATACTATTTATACGGACTGGAACCATAAATGATCAATATGATGTGTTGTATATTCACGATAATTGCTTGAAAATAAAATTGTTAAAATTGTATACACTTAGAGGTTTAAGTAGTTTGTTGGGATGTAATGAAACGAAATGAATCTGTGCATATAATGATTTCATTCCATATGAATTAATATAATTTTTTTAAGTTGTGAAATTGAAATAGAGGCACGAGTCCCTAATTCAAATTCCCAACTTAAAAATAATATTAATTTATACGTAATGAAATCATCGTCCTGACTAACCTTCATTTAATCAACTACAACATCATGTTAGGAACATGCCAGCACGAGGCCCTTGCGAGCAGCACTGATTTAATGAAGCTTATTAATATACAGAATATTCCGAAAAAATACGTAACATCTCAGGAAAATTGCGCGTCATAACAATATTACAACTGAAAAATGAAACCTGCTCTGGTTGATTCCATAACAAAAGGCCGATAATTAAGAACTTCCGCTAGCCGGCTACCCATCCCTAACTACCTCTTTGAGGGAGGAGGGGATATGGTGGTGGGGCGGGGTAGGTTTACCCTCTGCTCAAGACCAGCTTTAAGTTTTGTCCCACTGATCGACCTCGGAATCCAAGCATATAAGTATGTTGGATAATGCTATAATGGTACAATTTCTGCAATCGAATGCCATCTTTTATAATATATATATATAGACTTTCTAACGCTCAGCTAACAGCTTCTAACTATCGACACAAAGCATAAATAATTATATTGAAGAAATATTGTCTTAAATGTTAAATTCTTGAAAATACCAGTACATATATAAAACAAAAATTAATATTTATTTTGGTTATTTGTTTGTTTATATGTATATAACGGAAAAAGAAAAATTACTGCTCTGCTGCAAGGCTCTGGCTAGAATGGTTATACAGCGCTCTAACAAGCGCTACCCGCGCCACGTTCTAGCTTTAACATGCAATTCACAGCACGTCAGGACACATATTACATTCTACACTTCGTGCCGCGTGTAAATGTATGTCCTGATTAACCTTCATTTAATCAACTATGGCACCATTTTGGGAACATGCCAGCACGAGGCTCTAGAAATTAAAAATAACGGGAAGGTGAACAATTTGTGTATAACTGTATTGCATAGAAATTCATATCATGATTAAAAAATAGAGTGTGACCAACTCGTTAACAATTGTAACATTTGGTGATGCGTAAACCTGCAGTATTCTCTGTTGAAACAATGAGTTTCCTATCATCACATTTGGAAGAGGTTCTCTTACAAATCTTTAAACAATGCAATGTGTAAATTAATATGGTTTACCAGATAACAGGTGAGGCCATTGTATAGTTTAAAAACATCTATTTACATTGGAATATGAAAAATCGGACTTAATAAGTTCATGATAACAAAGACCACCTAAGGCGGAAAGCAGCCATCGTTGGATAACTTTGAACAGCTATGAACGATCTATCTTTGATTGGCGCAGTCGTACTTCTCTGAACATGACCCTGATTTTGCTGTACTGAGAAATTATGGTAATTCAAAAGCGAGTTGACTCACCAACGGATCGATAGGCTAACATACAACGGTTCAGGGCCGGCCCTAGGGGTTATTGCGCCCTAGCTAAAGACAAAGGACCCCCTTCGAACAGGGTGGGTGTAATGGGGTCGTCCCCGGAAAATTTTGGATTCCAGATGCTCTAAGAGGGCATTTCCTGCATTTCTAGAGCGAAATATGGCTCTTGTCCTAAGTGTGGATTTTTTAGAAATCTTATTTGCTTTGAGTACATGTCGTTTGGATGGTGAGAGGCGCCACACTCCCTTTTTGGCGCCCCTCTAAAATCTGACGCCCTAGGCAGTCCCCAGTTCATCTATGCCTTGAGCCAGCCCTCCACCGATCCATTCCCCGTTCGTGTACATAGACGGCAAATTGGAGAAAAAAGACATAAACATGAATTAGCAAAACGATAAGCACAGTAAAAACTTGCATACATAGTGCCATTTTGGGCTAATCATGCTAAACCACAGCTTTGATCCATGAATTTTAGTGGTCGCTGTATCATGTTCGAATAACTACATGTCCTGTGGGTATGGCAGCCTTGTAAGCTTGGTAAACTTGACAATTCATGGGGAGTGATTTTAAATACTTGGCTGAAGACCAAGACAGAATTATTAGTGTTATATCTACATGATCTATCCTCAATTTTCTGAATGTTCGTATGAGTAATCTGCTCACAGGCATTAACCAAATTATCTCGATCCACCCTCCAGTATTTAGGAAAAGAAACTACAGTTTCCGTGACTTCGTGACTTCGCACCATCAGTGAGAATTACACATTTCACCTGTATAAATTGCATGCCTGGCAAACGGTGTTATTGAATACATAGTCCAGGAGCTAAAGTTAGGTCAGAATCGTGACGTAGCACACCCAGTATTCGGAAGGTCTGACACTTGCTGTGGCTTGGGGGACATGTCCCACACATTTTAAGCCCTGTTGTACAAACAAATTGTGGTAGCACAAATTAGTTATCCTGATTTCTTTGCATAGGGGGCTAGGCTTTGGCTGTATCCACAGTGCACAACGATATAAGCATGATCGTGTCATAACTCAAAGTAATATCGTATTAGATTCACCATATATGATATTTAGACGGATATCGACCTAATATATATCCAACATACATGTTGCATGCATATACCAAAGGCGAGGTTCTGGAAGCGCTGCTGCGATTACAATGGCAGTCTTTTTCCAAATTGGTTCAACAAAATGGACACCATGAAGACCACATTACTCCAACAGATTTGGAGAGTCTGGATGAGAAAATTAAGATGTGCCGAAGCAGCATTGACGACTTAGACGCACTGCAAGAAAATTTCAAAGAGGTGTGTATGTACGTGAATAAATTGCAACAGCTGTTCAAATCCTTTAAAGTTGAGTCAAGCTCGAAATCACACCTGTTCGCATTTTGGAACTCATATATTCATATGGTAGAGCTGCTGCTTGGATTCATAAGAGCTGAGAGAACTGGAGATTGGCAGGCACACCTATCTGCTACTGCCGCTATGGCGCCATATTTCTACAGCATGGACAGAACCAATTATGCAAGATGGCTGCCAATATATCTGGCGGACATGAAGATGCTTCCAAGAACACATCCCCATGTACATGAACAATTCTTGAATGAAAATCATTCCGTAAGTCGCTCACACCATCCATTCAATCAAGTGTGGACAGATATGGCCTTAGAGCAATCGATTAATTTGGATTCCAAAAAGCGAGGTGGTATTATTGGAATAACACAAAAGCCAGGAGCTCTGGAGAGGTGTTTTTTAACTAGCCACGAGAGGGCAGCCATAACAACGGTCACAAAGCAAATGTATGGGTTACAAGATAGTCACATGTTTGGAGTACATAAGGAAATGGGGACTAATCGAATGAACAGGGATGACACCGATGTGCAGAAGATACTTTCGATGTTCTCATCAGATATAATGACCAATCCCTTTAATATTGCGGAAAACGACGACAGCGAGTGTCCTCCGCTTGTAAACATTGCAACTGGCGTGGTATTGCCTAGTGAAATCGCCAAGAGACTTGTTTCCGCCTGTGACATTGGTAAGGAGATTATGGACAATTTTGTTCAGGAGCGGCTGGACACTAACACGAGAAGCTTTTGGGACACGTTGCCACACTTAAAACTTAAAACATTTGCCAGCCTAGCACAGAAGAAAAAACTCAAAACAAATGATGAAAAAATTCACAATGTGAGATCTGACCGCGAAGTATTTGGTGGATTAATTATTGCCGCAAGGTGCAGAGATGTTGATTTAAAACAAGTGATGACGTATGAACTGTCTGCTGTTCCACTATCATTGTCACATACGGATGGGACTCTAAGAAAGAATGTGAAAAGTGTTTTGTTAAGTGAACTAGAAAAGGAAGTAAATGTTGATGGACGGCTTCCACCTGTTGACAAGACAGGCGCAACAGCTTATGTAGTAGATGGCATGGCAATTGTGCAAATGGTTAAAACTGGAGGTACGTCTACATTTGGAGAATTGGCTGATAAATACTGGCACATCTTTACAGTTCCACTGAATCAAGAAGACTGCAACAGAGTAGATATAGTTTTTGACAGATATGATAGACTGGAATCTCTCAAAGCGGAAGAGCGGCTAAAACGTGGGTCATCAACAGCATTGGAAGTAAAGATTGCTGGAGAAAATACTCCCGTTCCAAAGCAATGGGCCAAGTACATCAGCAATCCAAGCAACAAAAGTAACCTGGTTGCATTTCTCAGCAAGCGGTGGCGTGATACTGGTCCAAATATGCTATCTGCCGACAATTGCGTCATTCTTGCTGGTGGCTTTAACGATGGAATGGATGTTGTTGTCATTTCAGCGAACAATTCGTCGTATTTGGAAGAACTTCGATCAGATCACGAGGAAGCAGATACGCGTATGATGTTGCACGCGCTACACGCTTCAAAAGACCACATGCGTGTTGTTATACAGTCTCCTGATACAGACATGGCAGTACTTAGTATATATACACCTGTGCAAAAGTTAAGCACCAGCAAAAACAATAGAACGTAGAAACATGATGGTACAACTAGGCTGCCATACTTTTTGTCCCCGCGTTAGCTGACATAATTCCAAGTACGAAATTCACATGCATGCATGACTTCACGCCGCTTGATGTCCGTGCGTGGCGGGAAACAGCACACGTGTTCAGTTATGTAAAAGTCCAGTTTGAGGTGTAGAACATTACATACAGATTTAGGCGACAAGATTAGGAATTTTGTGTTCATGACCATGGTTTATTTGTACAGAGAGAATTAGCTCTTGATTGTGAACCGCTATGGCAAGACGAAGGTTAAGTGATCGTGTGAAATGGCAAATCATAGGCATGCATACCACTGGTATGTCATGCAGAGAGATTGGCAGACAGCTGAACATTAACCATACTGTAATCAGTCGTTTGATTGCAAAACATGGGCAAACTAACGAGGTGAAGGACAGGCCTAGATCTGGAAGACCGAAGAAGACTACTGCCCGTGATGATCGAGCCCTAGTACGCCTTGTTAGGAGATCTCCATTCACCAACAGCAGAGTGCTCAGCCAGCAATGGGAAACGCGCAATAGAGTGTCAATGTCTACCGTGAAAAGGAGACTGTATGCTGCTGGCATGAATGCTAGGAGACCTGTCAGACGTCCTCTCCTCACTGCACACCACAAAGAGGAGCGTCTGAGGTGGTGCAACGAAAGAAGACACTGGAACATGAGATCCTGGAGACGGGTACACTGGTCCGATGAAAGTCGGTTCCTGCTTCATGCCACGGATGGTCGAACTCGTGTATGGAGGTCCAGACGCACGGCGTACGACCAACGTAACATCATGGAAGAAGTTCCATTTGGTGGAGGTTCCGTTATGATATGGGGGTGCATCTCATTTGATTGTAAGCTGGATCTGTTGACTGTACCTGGAACACTAAATGGACAAAGATATCAAGATTCCATACTGGATAGAGTTGTGGTCCCTCATTTTGTAATTCATGCACCTGGAACCCACCCTATATTCATGGATGACAACGCCCGACCACATCGTGCTAGAGCTGTGCATGAATACCTCCGCCAGAATGCCATCGAAACCCTACCATGGCCAGCAAGGAGCCCTGACATGAACCCTATTGAGCATATCTGGGACATTCTGGGAAACATGGTGAGAAGGAGGGATCCTCCTGTGCAGAACCTACAGGAATTAACAGATGCACTCCATCTTGAATGGCAACGAATACCACAATGGCGTATCAGTCGGTTGGTGAGCAGCATGAGACGTCGTTTCCAGGCCGTCATCCAGGCACAAGGTGGATATACCCGGTATTAATAATGACAGTCTCAAACTCGTGCACAGATGTTAAACTTCCTTTTCAGACACCATTAATGACAATCTAGCCACGTGTGTCCACTGTAGGGCAATAGTTGTCAGTTGTGTCAACGTAACCATATTCAGGCCTCGTTTTCAAGTTCAAACAAAAACATACAGTGTTTCCCCACCATCATAATCAGCATTCCTCTAGTTGCATTATTACCTCTTGCACTAAGATGGATGGGTACATAAATGTTTATGCTATTGCTTTCTTCATAGCACATGAATATACCCTCGCATGTGCGTAAAAATAGGGTGGTGCTTAACTTTTGCACAGGTGTATATACGTATCGTTCACTTCACTGTTCTGAACTATGGTTCCGTACGGGCACAAAGGACAAATTGCGATACATACCAATACATACAGTTGCTCAAGTACTGGGCCCAGCTATATGACTGTCTTTGCCTGGGTTTCATTCTCTTACAGGTTGTGATAGCACTAGTGCATTATTTGGAGTCGCTAAGAGAAAATCATTCAATCTCTTAAAGTCATCTGAATGTCATCAGCTTAGCTTAGCCCAAATCGGCGAACATGTTGACTTATATACTGCAATTCTATGTGAGAAATTTGTCTGTGAGTTGTATACCACCAGGGATGTGGGAAAGACAGCTGATGAAACCCGTTATTGGCTCTTTTGTCAAAAGAGACACAGAAATGAAAATCTACATCGAATAGTCTAAAGCATCACACCGAAAGGGCCAATTTTCAAGCTCTTGTTTGGAGACGTTCATTGCAAGCTGTTCAGAATCTTCCATCTCCAAATGGACATGGCTGGAGTATAGTGGATGGTCTAGTCACGCCTGTTCTAATGTCAAAGGATCCTGCTCCATTTGGATTAATTGAACTCACCTCATGTAGATGTCAAAAGTCTGCCTGCAAAAGAACAGATCTCTGTCAATGCAAGGCTAACAATCTACTCTGCACTGAAGCATGCCTTTGTATGGGAGGTGAAATGTGTGACAATGTTCAGCATACAATTGTCGAAGATGACTCTGACACGGATGAGTAACATTCTCTCATTTGCTCACGTGATAAATATGTCCTGCCACCTTGTGTATACATGCACT
This sequence comes from Chaetoderma sp. LZ-2023a, assembly GCA_034401795.1. NCBI lineage: Eukaryota > Metazoa > Mollusca > Caudofoveata > Chaetodermatida > Chaetodermatidae > Chaetoderma > Chaetoderma sp. LZ-2023a. The sequence goes on along the minus strand of CM067372.1, from coordinate 164,512,338 downwards.
GCATGTCAGTTAAAAGTTTAATTATGAAAAATGTAGAACACATGGGCATTGTTGTAGCTAAGGTATTGCTAGTCACAAGACGACCTAAGTGCCCCAATATGTACAACGCAACATACGGGTGTCTTAAACGAGGTTGATTATGTATAAATCTGCAATATACGGTCACTCCTTTCCATTTTGGTTAAGATTGTATTGATATAACATGCGCTTAAGTTTGTGAAAAATTTACCATTGTGATAATTGTCTGAAAACTACATTCAACACCTATTGTAAATGGGCTTCTCACGGGTTAGGGATACTACACTTTTCTTGTACAACACGGCTCAGAATATACCCAAGACATCGGCCTAGCATAATATAGAGACAAACCTTCTGAATACTGGGTGTGCTACGAAACCATTCTTCTAGACCCCTTTTGAAAATTGGCTCCCGGACTAACATAAGACGTTTTAAAACTCTATCACCTCATTACCATAGAGATTGCTCAGCGAATAGGGATATGCTTGAATAATACTTAAACTTCACAATTTGTGCAATCGATGTGTCATTTTGCAGATTGTGTATCGCTATTGTTTATCAGTATAAAATTTCATGAAAATTCCCTTCCAGGAACGCGTGGTCATTTTAATGAAAATCTGCGAACAGCCTCTATGTAGCTTTCGCTATACTCTAGAGACTAACTCTCGCCGCGTATACGTGCCTACAGCTCTAGCCATGTAGATGCACCTCTAGCTCTCACCATTAATATGATCATCTATATTTCGGGACGTATAAGAGCCGCTAGCTCTGGCCATGTACACAATCATCTAGCTCTCGCCAGGTATATGAGCCTCTAGCTCCCGCCACATATAAGAGCCTCTAGCTCTGGCTATGTACTATGCCTCGCCACATATAAGAGCATCTAGACCTGGCCTTGCACTATGCCCCGTCACATAAGAGCCTCTAGCTCTGGCCCTGTATTATCCCTCGCCACATATAATGGCCTCTGGCTTTGGCCTTGCATTGTGCCTCGCCACATTTAAGAGCCTCTAGCTTTGGCCATGTAGTATACCTTGCCACATATAAGAGCCTCTAGCTCTGTCCATGCATTATGCCTCCACACATATAAGAGCCTCTAGCTCTGGCCATGCATTATGCCTCGCCACATATACCAGCCTCTAGCTCTGGCCTTGCATTATGCCTCGCCACATATAAGAGCCTCTAGCTCTGGCCATGCAGTAAGCCTCGCCACGCATAAGAGCCTCTAGCTCTGGTCATTTATTATGCCTTAGCTCTCACAACGTAAAAGAGTAGTGTAGCCGCAGTGAACGTCTGAAAAACAATTCGTGAAACGTAAAGATTTACAACAAATCCACCACAGCCCGCCCATAAAGGCATCAGTGTAAAATGTTAGTAAATAACTCGTTTCTGACTAAATCAGTTTCGTTCATGTTTAGTACGGCACTGGCCCGATAACGCAGATCAGCAATAGCTTCATCACTCGGGAAAACAATGATATAACATGCACGATGTTGGTGCGCATGCGCATGCGCGCACACTACACCAAAATACTTTCATATTTGATGATAATAATAATAATAATAATAATAATAATAATAATAATAAGTGGCAAGTTTAGCCAAATATAGTAATGCAATAAGCGATGCCCTTGGTCGCAGAAAGCTAATACTGGTGATAGGTTATTAATAACTAACGTAATTTGACGTCCCAGTTACAGCTCTCATCTCGATAGAGGTATATTATGTCATCACAGACCTGTCTACTCTGGTTCAATGCGAATGAGCAAGTATTCCTGGTATTTGGCTCCGCTACGCCATAATAGATAAGCACCTCACATTGTAAGTGTGTAACCCTTTCCACGCCGATATTAGACAATGCTAGACAATAAAACTGGTCACATTTGTGAACGCATCCTTGAAAGGCAGCCCAGGGCAACACGTGAAAACATAAAGAATAAACATTACTTCCCATGATTGACTGGTCATGAGCCACCCAATTATGTTCGAATATGTGTTCATTGATAATTTCAACATAATTGCAATTAAATCAAATCTCTGGGAGCATTTGTTAGACTACCGTGTTTATTATTATTAAATATGAATCTGAATTCATGCAAAGCCAAATTTACGAAGTCTTTCGAAATTAATCTGTGATCAATGGGTCAGATTTGAGTCGAAAAAGGATATACAGTACCACTTAGAGGAATAAGGCGAGTGGTAAATCAGAAAAAGAATTGGGTACGCGTCTAGCGGGCGTGCACGAACAAATACCTTTGATCAGGACAGCGCGAAATTGACCTGAATTAACGTCGGTGATTATAAATAGGAATGACTAAATAATTAATAATTCATAGTCTTCAGCTACGGAATATAAAAGACAAGAATATGGCCTCCTTTCTGTCTAATTTAATGTTAGCTTTTGAAATAAAATCCCAATATCTTTCAATGGCGCGGTTGGATACTTAACACTTTTTGCGGGGAAATTTGTCCTGGAACATAAGCGTACTTGAAAATTACACAAAACATATCGTGATTAATCTGTATGCAGTTATGATAGTACTTCTCTTTGTCTGTAGCGTTAATGCTTGGTCGCCCAATGGCCAATTTGCATCAAGCAAAGCGGACGCCATGATCTCAACCGGTGCTGTAACTGTGTGTAGAATTTGTCATCCATTCCATCGCTCTCCGATTATCATCGGTCCAACCTGTCATGCGGCCGGTGAAAACATCTGTTTACGATTCTGTACAATCTACCCCCCCCCCCACTTGTTCTTCCATCACCGGCTGTAATCCAACGTTTTATTATTGACAATGTCAGCAACTAATTTATGAATTTGATATTCCGTCACAAAGCAAAACAGCTTAAAAACGTGATAAATCAGATAATATAGTCAAGTTCCACTGTTTTATGCCTCGCAATCACTAACCGCATTTTGATGAGTATTTTCTAGGGTTCGACGAGTTACCCGGAACTACATTATCAATGTTATTCATTTCTAATTGTATGCTAAGCGTATGATAAAGAAATTAGTCAAAAGCTGGTAATGCGATAGTTTGAAAAAGAAAAAGAACTGCTCTGCTGCAAGGCGCTGGCTGGAATGGACGTACAGTGCTCTAACAAGGGCTACCCACGCCACTTTCTGGCTTTGATATATGGAACTCACAGCACATCAGGACACATATTACATTCTACTCTTCGTGCCGCATGTAAATGTGTATATGTTAAGATTCATTTCGTTTCATTACGTCTAGGCCCACAGATTAAGTTTCTAAATGTATACTCCTTAAATAATTATATATTCAGTCATTTCTCTGTGAATAGTCAGCTTTAAGACACGCGCCTACTTATGCAGGCGCGTGAATATGACCAGGCACGCATGTACGCGCACACACGCACGCGAGGACGCACGCACACACGCACGTGCACACACCTACACACACACACACGCACGCACGCAAGCAAGCACACGCAGACACACGCACGCCATGATGCGAGTTTATACATTGGTATTACTAGCTTATCTCGTGCACTACTTATTGGGATTTAAATCTCATGTAATGCTCATCTAACCCGTCTTGTGTCAACAGCGGCTCAAAGCGCTCAGAATGCTAATTATATCAATTAGCCTTTCAATGGTCGACTCGTAAAGAAAATTAAGACTGTTTCTACGAGTGGAATTTACAAAATAAAACATTCTCTTCGTCTGCGAATTGATATCTCTCCAGACCAGTGCAGAGGAGGGTTTGGTCGGGATTGGCAAGTAAAGGGTTAGCGGTTAAGAAAATCCACATTTTCGCTAAATTTAATGTCAATTTAATTCTGTATCCGAGCCAGTCATTCCAGTAGCCAAATGTAAAAAATAGCCTTCTCATGGTCTGTTAATGGACGTTTATCAACACCACTGCATAGGCGTCTTTTTCAGCTTGCCGAGTAAAGGTTTATCTTGACACGAGAGGTGTTATGCTATGTTACCTGTTTGTCTAGAGACGTTCATTATCATAACGCTATAGTCAAACCTTTATATAATAGATACCAGTATTGGGTAAATAGGATGCTCAAATTCTAGCTATGCTCCTCCCATTCCTAGCCAAGTTGCACACACAATTTAACCGTTACCCGATGAAGCCGGTTAAAACCGACCTTTTCAGTGGTCTTGAGGAATGTCCATTTACAGGTCAAGAGGTTACCGAGCCAGCCATTCCAGTGGTAAATTTTCCAAACTAGTCTTCTCTTAGCCTGTACATGGACATTCAATAAGGAAATATTTTAAGTATCTTGATCAGATTTAGATATTAAAGGGTTAAGACTTTGACGTCTGATTTTCCAGAGTGTAAATCTCAAGGTAACGATACAGCAAGCGCTGGAATGTTCTGAAACTAATTTGAGTGCGTGTTGTTGCTGCAACAACACTATGCCAAAATAGTTTCAAAATAATAAAAATAAAGTGTATTAAATTACAAATTCATACACCTTCGTGACACACTTTTGGTCAATGAAGTAAATGACGTCATAGTCAATTGCGTCACATGTTTGCTGCTGTTACAATCAAAATGGCTTAGCAGCGTCATTAAAATCGAAAGTCTATCATGAATATATACGAAATGTATGTCTTTGATGGTATTATGCTATGCACAAATCAGTTGGTATCGCAACAAGAAATGAGGATTAGACAGAATCTGACATATCAACCGGACAATAATTATTCATTTATGGTCATAAAATCGTGGTACTAAGGTTAAGTTCGACTCGCTAACCATAGTCAGTTTGCTGGTTTACCGAACATGCGCAGTTACTATGCACAGTCGGACGCTAAATAATTAACTATAGTTCGTTGGTACCCGGTTCCCCATTGAATTACTATAGCAAAGAATTTGTAGCCGGGTACCAATCTCCATTAACCCTTTCTGTCGTCTGTTTTGATGGCCTACGAAGATGGGTTATTTTTGTCCGATAAGATGTCAAAAACGTCCATATGGGGCGAAGGAATAGGGGCTTGGGAATGTTGGTATACAATGGGAAAGCATACTTTCATCAAACCTAAGTTATTTTGTGAAATATTTACACATATATATGCATTTATTCGTGGCAAGCGATCGGTATCAGCCATTAAAAAAACTCGCGGAAATTTCGCGCTAAACATCTGAACCGAGCTGGGGTGCTCGATCGACTACAGCTGACTAGCTAGTTAACTATTGGAAGTTCGACTGGGAATCTAGTTAGCTATCGCTAACTATGGTTAGGAGCCAAACTTGACCTAGCATACATGACAACTGGCAGCGTATCCATTTTTAAAATATCAAAAAAATACAATTATGTGGTACTGAAATATGAAATGAGGATCCAATTATATCTAAATAACCTAGAGAAACAACTGGCCACTCAAAATATCCCTTACCGTCGCCTCTAGAATTTTCTCTATATTAGACGGAAATCAGTTGAATAATTAGGTCGCGAGAGGACAAACGGTCGCCAATTTTACACGTTGTTTGAAATCAGGCAACCGCAAGTTTTGTGACTGACAAAGTATTAATAAAAATATTCTTGATTTTAAAATCTTTTAACGTGAGTACTAGACAGAGTCTGACAAATCTAAGAGGCTTGGGTTCATCTATTTCATGAAATCGTTTTACTATGGCAACTGGACAGAATGTACATTTTTTTAATTAGCTGAAAATGCCATTATTGGGTACTGACCAATGAACTGTTCATCACATCGTATTTCCATAACCGAGATAAAATACTGCACATTCAAAAAGAAAATTATCGTCGCCTCTATAATGAAACTTTCCAATTTATCCATCAAGCATATGGCGTCATAATCAACTGTGTAAAGATTAGAATGATGTCATAATCAATCACGTCATAAATTGCGTAGACAAGTTTGTCACGAACGCTTAACGGACCATTCCAGTTTTAGCTATGCCTCGCCCATCTTGAGCTAATCTCCACCCACCCTTCGCCTGTGTTGTGATCGATCGATCCATGACCTCCCTGACTATCCATTTCCATAAAAATACACATGTACGCTGTTGAATATTTTGAAACTAATTTGACTGGATGCTGTTGCTGCCTATGTCCAAATAGTTTCAAAATGTGCAACATAATATGTATTAACTAGTAAAGACATACAATTCGTACAACAACGCTTAGTTCGTCTTCAAGTGATTATGACGTATATGTTGGATGGATAAACTGGAACGGTAAATCTTTGACGGACTAAGCGTAGTTGTACGAATTGTATGTCTTTAATATTTAATACTCATTTTATAGCGTATTTTGAAAATAACTCTCTAGAATAACGTCAGCTTACGGTACAATAGTTCACCATAACACCAGGTGACGTCCAGTCTGTGTTCGCTCCTCAGAGTCCTGCCAGTATTCTATGTTATTGGAGGATCTTAATTTCCTTCGTACATGGTTTCTCGTCCAGTTATTTACCCGATATATAATTAAGTTGGTGGCGGATATATTCGCTTGGTGCATAGCCTCTTTTCCTAACATCTATTTGGGATTTTGTGAAGGCAAACTCTAGCCACATGTAGAGTTGGCCAGTTCACATTTTTTCTTGGAATCGAGCATTTCACTACACCACCCAACGAGGTGCATCGATATTTGTCATGTCGCCAGCCATGTGCCTCGTGCAGGTGAAATCATTTAATTCAAGAAGCTGGTCTGAGGTGTTGCATAACTCGCCAACATTTTAAAAAGCATCATGGCAGTGATTAAAGATCCAAGAACAGTATATGACATCAGTAAACAGTGCCTACAGATGTCCAAATGATCAAGCAGCTGTTGGGCAAGAGGAAGCCATAACACCATTTGACTTCTGCATGTGTGCGACAGGATAGCCTATCAAACAGAAAAGCCAATACTACAGCAAGAGCCACATAATTATGATTGGTACGTCTAATTTGGCAGGGACCTAACTGAAGATGATAGGGAAAAGACCTGTCATAGCGTGGTTGTCGTTCTCTGATATGCATGGATCACGCCTCAATCAAATGCCGTACCTGTTTCTCTGTGTTGATGGGCAGAATGGATATTTCCGGTTTTAGCTAAGCCCCGCCCACCTCTAAGATCGATCGGTGGACTATAAATTGCACTTGGGTCCCTGCCAAATTACACGATCACGAGTATCCATTGGTATGACAATATGAGTAAAATAGCAATTATTCATAACGTGCAGTCATTGCTGTATGGCAATAGCTATTGTTCTTACCAGGTACTACACCCTCCGTAGCCATAGAACCACTAGCCACCATGTCACATTCTTTTAGAACCTGAATAAATCCAGAAACAGTCATATCTTTCCCTGATCATTTTTCATATAAGCAGATGAACATACCAAATTAAAGGTGCGAATCTTAACTTTGTTGACATTGTTGTGGAATGGGCATTTACAAATGATAGGATAGTCCTGCACACATACCCATAAGTCAAATATTATTATAACATAGTCTTGCACAAAATGTTCTTAAAGCCTTTCGGAATCCTTAGATAAACTTCAATAGCGACATAGTCTGTGATTGGGGAGGGGTGGGGGTAGATTACACACAGGATTTTAGACCGTTGGTAAGTGAAGGAATACCTCTGATTAGCTGTTTCTTCAATTGGATGATTTTTCGTGTCGAATAGTACAGGATGACTCCAATAACAAGCGTTGATGCGCTTCTTGTTCTCCATGTCGATGACAATGTCTGCTGATGCAGGGAAAAAGCTACACCCCAAAAATACTAGGAGTTACCAACCATACCTCCGCCAAGAGAATGCCTTAGTGGACGCTTAATGAGTGTTAGCTATCAGGTAAGTATTTGCAATTGAGCTCATATGCCCAAAACGAGACACATCTGTACCAACATATGAGAATGACTGGAATGTAGGTGATGAATAACAATTTATATCCATGTGGCGTGAGGGTGAGCTATGGATCCTGCTGGAGATTCTGGAGAGGAACCCTAATATGTTATTGAATGGACAGTGAGACAGTTCAACTTACGATGATAGCAAAAATGAATGGGATGAATCAGCCTATGATAGGGTCAATAACTATTTGAAAGATGACAGGTTCAAATGCAGCTAACAGATGTAGAGCGCATAAATACAAATTATTTACTTATCATTTATCACTACCCTCTTTAGTTGCAATGCTGCATTCATTTCATCTGTATTTGCACCATAATCACATTCTTAAGGGAAGGGGAAATAGAAATAACAAAAGATGTTTATTCGTAATTTCATACAATATTAAATAAATTACCATCGGTAAAAATGGAAATGAATCGGGATTATTTGAGAAAAAACATTTACTAAATCGATGAGCGCTTAACTTGGAGCCAATTAGTGACTTCGCTGGTGCTTTGTACTCCGCCGTATGCCAACTGTGTGTGCAGGTATACCGCATAGGCATGCCTGAATATAACGAAGGCGCACCTGAATATATACTGAGCCACAAATGTTTAGCAACAGTGAAGTTTGGTTTGTTGTATTAAAACTATGCGGCCATTTATAACCAAATTTGCAGGCATGTTTCGTCAATGTAATGTCTCACTGATCATGAAGAAATGGAAATCATTTCTTGCATTTCTCGGCCGCGCACTTACTGCATGTGAAAATGCATTTTTCATGCACTGCCCCATATTGGCTGGTAGCGAAGTCAAAAATCCACCATATTGCAAAAGCAGATAACGAACGTTAAAAGAAAACGCTTACCAGTTTAACCTACCGAACATGGGCCGCCGCCCAGGGCTACCCCAACATCAGCGCCATGAAGCAATGGGAAGACTCGCTGCTGGGCAGAGCGTTCGCGCTGTTGTTCGACATTTTAATGTTCACGCCTCAATCATTTCCCGTCCACGCCAACGTGAGCAGGAAACTGGACATGTTAATGACCGACCACGATCTGGCAGATCGAGAGCACCAACACCACGAGAAGACCGCTACTTAGTGACGTCATCACGACGTCACAGGTTTGAGACTGCGCCGCGGCTGTCCCGTAATGTTCACACCGCTATCGGCACTACAGTGCACGCACAAACTGTGCGAAACAGACTCCATGATGCTGGACTGCAAGACCGTCGTCCACTTGTTGCTGTTCCGCTTACAGAGCGTCACATCGAGAATCGGTTTGCATGGGCAAGAACTCATCAGCGATGGCGTGCTCAACAATTGGGCCACGTTTTGTTCAGTGATGAGTCGAGGTTTTGTGTGGATGTGGCGGATGGTAGGCAACGGGTTTGGCGACGTTTAGGAGAACGGTATGATGCAGCCAACATCATTCAGCACGACAGATTCGGTGGCGGCAGTGTCATGGTGTGGGCGGATATCCATGAAAATGGCAAAACAGATCTTATTGTTATTCGCGGAAATTTAGCGGCTCAACGTTACTGTGAAGAAGTTGTCGGCCCTGTTGTCATCCCTTTTATGCAGCATCATGCAGACTTTATGTTCCAGCAAGACAACGCCCGTCCTCATTCAGCTAGGGTCACCAGTGATTTCCTTGAGGCTAACAACGTTCCGGTGTTGGACTGGCCAGCGGGATCACCGGACCTGTCTCATATTGAACACGTGTGGGACATCCACATCTTCACAACGTGCTGGAGCTGGAAGCTGCACTGTTCCAGGAATTGGATGTGATTCCTCTTCGTGACATCACGCGCTTAATTCGAAGCATGAGAAAGCGATGTACGGCGGTGGTTAATGCGCACGGAGGTCACAACCAATTATGACAGCTCCCCAGTGCCATTATTTAAATGGGACCCTTCCGTTGAATGATACCGTCTTAAAGGCGCGATGCTAGCATCACAGTAACAAGAGACTGTTGTTAAAATTGGAAAATGTTCTATCAATTAAATAATATATTTGAATCAATTTATTGTTTTTGTTAAATAACATTTGAATAGTGGTATTCTCAGTGATGCTAAACTGTTTTGGTTCAGTATAGTTATGGAAGCGTTGCGAACACTATTATCTATATGGGCCGATGTAGAACGATTAACTCACTACCGCACATTCGCTATTGCTCCTTTTGAAAACGTTATAAATATTTTCTAAGGTCACTTTTTATGGATGAAGCAACAAGTTTCGATCAAAATGACTTTCAAAATACACTGCTGGTTCCAAAGTTCGCAATATTATGCCTACTGAATATTTTGAAATTCGTGTGACCGAATGTAGACCATGTCTGTGGAAACAACGGCTTCCAGTCAAATTTTTTTTAAACTACATAGTATTTTGCCTGTAGGACGTAGTGCTAATCAGCTTAGCCCAAATATAACTACGCTTATATGACCGGCTGTAGCGGGTATTATTTATTCACTCGGCATACACCAGCCGCATAGGTCCAGCCGCGTCACTAATTGGTTCCCGTAAGCATTACATAAATGGCATTTAATTGCTTTTTTCTATTAATTCTGATTTGTTTCTGTTTTTCACTGGTGACGTTGATTATTATATAAGGCTGCCATTCAAGACCATGTGTTAGTTCCCTGATCAGTAAAACTACTACTTTAAAAATAGACACCCTGTCAGTTGCCATAGTAACAGAATTCCATAAAATAAAAGAATATTAACACTTCAGATTTGTTAGATTGTGTCTATAGTTCACTTTAAAAATGCTAACACCAATATATTGCTTCCAATGTCCAGTTGCTCGATTTTAACAGTGGAAAAATAGTGACCTTTTGCACAGCACATTGCCTAGTGACAATAGTTTAATCAGTGGGCAAAATAGTGACCCGTCTACGTCTGGTGACTTAATTATTCAACTTGTTTTCCTTTAACATGCTTGTACTTATAGAGGCGTCTATAATGGTCATTTTAGCTATAAGTCATTATTCTAGTTTATGTAGATGTAATATTATGCTCAGTTCATTCTTTCAATGGTCCGTGATTGTATTTTTTCCGGGAATTTAAAAATAAACACGCTTTCAGTTATAACAACATCAAAATATAAATGTATTAGTACTTGTCAGTCACAACACTTCACAGTTACCAGATCTTAAGGCTAATATGTTGACCTTTAGCAACCTAATCCAAACCCAACCCAGACAAACCACACATAATATATAGTAAATGGTAAAGGGCGTGAACCCCAACCGTCTGATTGGTCGTTTGGTAGTTTACTAGGATTGTATCCAAAGTTATGGTCAGTTTTTTTGTTTTTGTTAGCTATATCCCTTATTATGGTCGACCTCGCTATGGGACAAAGCTGGCAAAACATGTCTATATTTTGTCAAGCGCAAGAGGTCTTAGTATGGTACCAAAGCTTCTTTTCATCAGTGATGGTTCAATGCCACAAACGGCTCACCTTAAATAAAATCCCCTTCCGGGTTGGACATAATTCATTCTCCGCCTGGTCTTTATGCAGTGCAAGACTGTTCGTTTTAATTATTGTTGTTGTTCCAGATGAACGCATGTTGGAGTGCTGCCTTTGTGTATTTGAATCGTGCAACAACATCATAGGAGCTAAAGGATACAGATTTCCAAGCGTGTCTCTCAACTGATTACTTTTCCAATATGCTGGTATGGACTATATTCTAAAGATATCTGCATACACCTGGAAACTATGATTGTGACTTCATCAACGAATTCTAGATAAGACAAATACATCTCGGTCAGTTCATGTTATTAGAGATACTATCAAATTAATGTATGACTAAATCTGTTCATAAATCGCTTTTCATAAACAGTTACGAATGGTTAACCCATTGGTTAAAAGCTGGCAATATATCTGACCTCTCATTGACTAATTGAAGCAAATGATAATTACTATGATATAAAAACTTCTTAGTGAAATTTCGTTCTGTCGCTACAACGAGTATGATATCTAATAACAACGATTCTATACACCTAAGGGGCTTTAAATAATGATTACATTTGTGTCCATTTGATGATAAATCGGGGAAACATTGCTATTTAGAGATATTCCGAAATAACATTTCAAATACTACTATACAGGGACTAACTTTTGTCGAGAACATATTTTTTGTTTACAAAGAGGGTAGAGTTAAGCATGGAATGGGTATTGTTGCATCGGGCATCTATAATTTCAAGCAGTCACACATTAACGGTGATATACAACAAATCCATATGCTAACTAAACCAGATTTCTTGCAGAGTCTAGATCATGCAAAATAACACGTATTGTATGCTGCATCTGAAACGTAAATTGGAATATCTGCATAAAGCAACACAATTCTGACATTGCTCGTGTGTCACGAGTGATATTGGAATGAATGTTACCGAAGATGAATTCGATAACCATAGCAATCAAGATTACTTACTAAGTAATGAGCCCGCATCTAGAATCATGTTTGAAAACGTTACATCCATTGATATAATGGATATCATAATATCCTTGCAAGTATTTGCAAGGAACGTATCCATAAATGTCACACCATCTTTCCTTATACCACAATTGAACGGATTAGGTTTAGTTATGTACTCTTTATCACCTTCTACCTGTCATCAGAATCAGTGAGAGTGCGTCAGAAGATCTTTGCTTTCGTATCTTCTATCAGCTCACGGCGATTGAGATGCTATCCATCGCACCAATCGCTCTGTCCATTGCATCCACATTTCTGGCTTATATTTGCATACTAATAGTTCTTATTGTCCACAAATTCAACAAAAAGAATATCACCCTTCAACATACCAGTGCAACTTCGCAGAATAGCAGACTGGTTATTACATTTTTTATTGCATTTCTGATTTATGTACTGTTGTACCTACCCGCACCTCTGCATTTCATTTTTACAAGTGATCCCACAATGCGGGCTGATAAACTCGACCAGTTCAATGACAACACCAGCCAAGCATTCATGTTCTGTCTTTCATTGACGAGCATTGCGAACCCAGTCCTTTTTATCCACAGGATTCCGACGGTCCGGCTGCATTTCCACAGTATGATCAAGCGTATCAGTTGTTTTCCTAAAACACGATCCACTTGTATCTATCAACTCGATTCGGTTAGGCCTCCATTAGTTACACAGATTAGCAGACCAGGAGCCGGTCCAGTCTGAGTAAGTTATATTGTTAACAGAGTGACAAGACCTGTTGCTCAAGTATATGATGTCACAATCAAAATGGTGCAGCTCCATGGCATGCATAGAAAAGTCAGTCACTGAAGCGGAGGAATTACGTCATGATCAATTACGTGGCATGTAGGATGACATCATAATCAATGACGTCGTGCATGTCGTAGATAAGTTCGCCACGAACGCATAATTGATGGCGGACTAAGCGTTGGTGTACGAATTATGTTTTTACTATTTAATAAAGTCAACATATTCAACAGCTTACCTGAAATTGAGATTCCGGGAGTGCAGGGATCGCTCAATCCCAGCACAGGCTAAGTGTTGGTGGAGGTTAGCTACAGATGGGCGGGGCATGGCTAACACTGGATTCCTTCATTGTACGTCTTTGGTGAATATTCACGTCATAATCAAATACACCAGAACATGTTGCCTGAGGTTACGATCAGAATAGCACAAGTCTGTCACGAAGGCAACAATAGTTCATCACCGATGTAAATGAATTGTAGATCTCTGTTTAAGTTACAATTTAATATGCATTTTGTGGAATATTTCGAAATTGGTGTGACGGGGTGCTGTTGCTGACATCGGCAGCATCAGCTCCCAGTCATATTAGTAACACCATATTCAACTGCTTAGTTTGATATTTAGTGTATGGGAATTCACGTTTCAAATAGATTACAACACACGTAAACAGTGAGTGGACCTTAACTAGGAATGGGCGTGACATCGCTAGGAAAGGATCATTCTATTGGAATCTGGTTGTGTCACTACGCTAACATAAAATTCGCTCATCATCGTGATCTATCATCACCCGTGTGTGTGTGTGTGTGTGTGTGTGTGTGTGTGTGTGTGTGTGTGCGTGCGCGCATGTCCTATTCGAAGTCTGCTTAAGAAAACTAGGTGAAGCTTGCTTCCTAAGTGTGAATCCGGGATGTGGCATCGCGGTGGACGAGAGAACTGGTTCCAGTGAATCACTGGAGAGACGAACTGTATCAGGTGATGTTCTCAGGCTGGTAATCTCGGTTAGTTGTTTCTCTACTCACCCATCCACACATCACCCATTTTATCTAAAATTCCTCTGAGGCGATCTGGTCCAGCAGATCACCCATCACACCGGAAAGTTGCTGCATCTCTTCTATGACACCGTTACTATCACCATCTGCGGTCAGAGAAGAACCCATCTCCACATAAAGCATGCGTCATCCAAGCGCAATGCGTGCATGAACGACCCACCGAGCCTAAGAGGGTGAGATGTCCATGTTAACTACGGACAGGTGACACTAAATGACATCATAGAGGCAGGCTAATATGCAAGTGTGGTGGTTAGTGCTGAGGCCGTGCAATATGCAGAGGTTGTTATTTTTGCAATAAGGTGGGTTGGCACCGAAATATAATGGATAATAGACCGTTCCTAATTCTAGAAAGAGGAACATAATTTCTTGGGTGAATACTACAATACAAAGGCGAGGGAGCCTTTTGCTGGACTGTTTGCAAGCAGACAGAACAATCTCACAACCATCACCAACCAGGATGCACTAATGAATTAAACTAGCCAAGCCCCTTAGTATTAGCCAGAGAACAATCAATCTTGTCTATCCAGGCTAACGTGTTCCCAAGTAATGTTGGAATTCAAAGATCAATTAGAGTGTCAATTGATAACCGACCAAGTGATTTACCTCAAGGTTGAAATTGCTTTGAGAAATAAGTTGTCATCGAAGCTGCTCTAAGCGATAGCTAGCCTAGTGCCTAGGTTTAATAAAAAGCTGGCAAGTGATGATCCGCAGATTGTATGATTACTGTATTCTGCGGCTGTAGAAGTAGACATATTACACAGCCGCAATCAGTCTTCCTTCGCATTTGCCCCCTGTATTTTGTCCCAACCGAGGTTTTTAGCTTCCCCAGGTCCATTCTTGACTGGAGTGCACCGAGTCCTGCTTTCATGAGGTCACCTCGCAGCACGCTTCGCAGATTTATGTAATGACATCCTCTCCTTGCTTTATATTTGCTGTCTGCCAATAATGGCGAAATCCAAGGCTCTCTGTGATGTCGTATCTTCTGGTATCCTTAGCACATGACCAAACAAATATCATCTTTGCTGGGCGACTTTTTCGGACAGTGGCGATGCATCATGCTTATCTAGAACTGCTTAGATGCAGGTGACGCACTTAACGATATCAATCGGGCGCACTGGCGGGAAATACTGCCTACAGTATTCTGGAAACGATGCGCTATAGTAAAAAATCAGGAAACAACGCTCCGATAAAAAACTAACTATTCCGGCTTCAATATAGCTAGCAACATGTACATATATTGTTAGTCGTATTGACACTATCTGGCAGCAAAACACAACAATGAGTGCAATCTGCCAAGTGTGTACCAAATAGAAAGCACTCTGCCAATGTCCAAACAGCAAAATATGTAGACTGGTCTTAGCGTTGCTGTCCTGTATCGATATACAGCGCTGAATGCAATCCAGCAATAAGTACCAAAAAGCAATCTGGCAGAAAACTACAGCCTGAAAAATTAACACGCGAGACGGTGCAATGAGCGTATATAAAGTGCCTAGAACTTCCCGACAAGAACAGTAATCTTGTGTTCCTGATGGAAAAACAAAGGAGATATCTTTTCCTGCAAGTGGGGTTGGCTGTCAAATGACTAAGTTCTGGAATAGCTGAATCAACTAAGTAATAAGTAATAGAAAGATCTCCTTATAAACTGTAGCCAGAAAAAATATCGCTTGCTAAACATTTCTAGCAAAGGAGTGTGGCATTTCTAACAGATGGGCCGAGGAGCAGGAAACTTAACATACATTGGCGCTGACCTGGTATCAAGGTTGCGCAATAAGGTTAGAGGAATGCGGTCAGATGCTCTTGAAAAGTAGGTGAAATGGAGCCTTTGACCTTTGACCCATGACATTGCCAGACATTACGACACTTTAGCAAGGAATATAAGTGCCATAACCACGTAGTAATGAGATCAAATTTTGCCAAGAGTGATCAAATAAATATCGACGTTATACTGTTTTAAGGCTATCAGCTTGGGCCATAGGAGCGCGAACAATACAAGGCTATCACACCTATCGGGGAAACGAAATCCAGATTAAATGTTTTTATAAGAATGAAACGCAGTTAAACAGAGCCCGTCACAAGAAAGTCTGAACACCACTGACTGGAATTCATGTTTAGAGCCCCCTGCTAAGAAGGACACACCTTCCTGAGTGGTCTGCTTTAATGAGACCCCGGGATTAGTTTTTTTAGCAGATAAAAGATACTGTTTCCAAAAGAGCCAACTCTAAAATTATTTGAGATAATGATTTAAAACGTGCACAGCCATAATTTTAGTTCTGGAAGCTAAATTGCAACACGAAAAATGTTAGCACCCTTAAGCTGTTACCGAACTGATCCAGTTTCACTTATGTTAGTCTAAACGTAAAGGTGTGTGGACAGAGTACTGCCCATATTGAAATTTCTCGACTGAGACGTAAGATTGCCTAAGCCGTCGCAAGGGGAGGGGGAAACACCGTCTTAACATTGGCTGACGTACATTACAAAGAAATTAGTACCTTGCGTAAATGACATTACGTGAGTAATACATGTGATAAACTCCTAGTGTAGTGTACTAAGCAATGGATCTTTCCAGTTTACCTATCAGTCATATGACGTCATAATCAATTAAGTAACGTATAGGATTAGGTCATAATCAATGGCGTAGATAAGTTCGTCAAAAACTCATGATTAAAGACCGACTATGGGTTGTTGTACGAATTGTATGTATGTCTTTACTATTTAATAAACATGATGTTAAATATTTTGAAATTCATTTGACTGGACGCTGTTGCAGCCTTAGGCAGCAACAGCGCCCAGTAAAATTAGTTTCAAAATATTCACCTGATTCCTTGTACGGTTTTCTGGAAATTAATAGTCAAGTACTTCAAGTATCGATCGATCCGAACACAGGAGAAATGTTGGTAGAGCTTAGCTAGAGATGGGTGGAGCGTAGCTAAAACTGAATTCATCAGTTACGTAAAACTGCTAAGTGTGCGCGCTATTGTAAACGTATTCGTACATCAAAGAAGACATTAGGTAGCTGACGTTATGATCAATTACTTTATTAGTCAGCTGACATCACAATATAAATAACATAAATGTGTCACGAAGTCGTAAAGCCCGTCACGAAAGTGCACGAATTGTATGGCATTAGCGAATGTACAATTTGATAAAGACTATGTTGAATATTTCGAAACTAATTGGACTTGGAGCCATACATCTTCTAGTCAAATTAGTTTCAAAATAATCAACAGCTTACCTGTATAGTTACTGTGAAGTATAGATTCTATGAAT
Source organism: Chaetoderma sp. LZ-2023a (assembly GCA_034401795.1). Taxonomy (NCBI): domain Eukaryota; kingdom Metazoa; phylum Mollusca; class Caudofoveata; order Chaetodermatida; family Chaetodermatidae; genus Chaetoderma; species Chaetoderma sp. LZ-2023a. The sequence goes on along the minus strand of CM067372.1, from coordinate 164,494,964 downwards.
GCACGTGTCAAAACTTAACATCGCGTGAACAAAGTGCCCGAAATTTAGCCGCAAATAAACAGAGAATATTTGTAAATGAATCCCTATATTATGGATATATCGAGGATCTGAAACGAGGTCCCATTTAATATCACTATTATCCACCGAATCGAAAAGATAAATTTAGACGAGGTTGATAATAGTGATATTGAATGGTACCAGGTTTGAGATTCTATTTATCATATAAACTGATATTTTGACAAATATTTCAATGAAGTCGATCCTTGAAACCCATTTGAACGCATCAATTTACCTGCTCGTTTACCTCGCTGTACAGAGATGTATAAATGTGTACATATTATATATTTAAAAAATAAATAAATACATTTGTATATATGTTAATGAGGGCCTCTGCTAGATCAGGCTGTGTACTTGGAGTGCTACCCTCAATAAATAACGATTATTATTATTATTATTATTATTAGTATTTTTATTATTATTATTATTATTATTATTATTATTATTAGTACTTGCTAAGAGTTCTGGCCAATGGCCCACAACAAATAATAACAAACGAGCATCGTTATTTCTGACTTGAAATTAGTTTTAATACAATTCACCTTTCCAGAGTATCCATCCATCATCTGACCTAGCATGACGTCATAATCAGCTCAGCGCGTGTATGATGACGTCACAATCATTACGTCACAAAGGGTTCCATATAGACCGTTATCAAATCTCAAACAGTCCGACCCGTTGTTTGAATTGTATGTCTTTGTAATTCTTTGCTATTTAATAAACATGCTGTTGAATATTTTGAAACTAATTGGGCTGAGTGCTGTTGCTGCCTTAGGCAGCAATACCACCCAGTCAAATTAGTTTCAAAATATTCAACAGCTTACCTGTGTAGTTTTTTGTAAATTGATAGTCAGGGTTTTCAGAGATCGATTAATCCCAGCACGAGCGAGGTGTGGGTGGAGCTTAGCTAGAGATGGGCGGGGCATAAAACCGGAAAGGCGCATTGTTAAATTGTCTACGTATTTCATAACTAAGTAGTCTATATATTACAGAATTTAAATCAACAACATAACATATACCGTCTTGTTGACATTTGCGCCGTCGTCGTCGCTAGGAAATATTCGCCGTATCACGCGGCATGTGAGATTATTAAGCTTTATCTAACGAACAAATGAAAATATTTCTTACTCGTCATCTAACCAATGAAAATCTTTTCTTGAATATTATGTGTTCATATTGAAAACTACGAAACGGAATGAAAGCCAAGTTTCTATGATAAAACCATTAGTAATTACGTTACAGTTATCTAAATCGCTAAATTTCATGGAGTGTTTGTTTTATTGTATAATATTGTACATATTTCATTTCTAAATCGTTTGAGATAGCCTAAAGCTTCGTTTACCTGGCACGCGGAAAGCGGGTTGCGGAAACGGAATGCGGAATATACTTCAGATAGCTCTTTGCTGTTTTCCTTCATCCATTTACCCGCACGCGGTAACCGGTATGCGGAACGGCGGGATGCGGAAAAAACGATCGCTCGGTGTAGCGATCTTTCCGGACGGAACAGATTCCGTTGCGGAATAGAACGCATGCAACCTAGCAACGAAAGGGTAATCCAAGTAGTTAAAGCTGATGCATCGTCTTATAAGAACTAATTTGTAGGAAAAAAATAGGAAATCAGTAAGATTATAATATCATGTTGTTAGATTAGGCCAATGTATCATTTTGGATCTAGTCGTCAGTATCGTCCATTTTGGATCTACATCCCTCGCCTCTGTACATACACATTTTGTAATGGCCTCAACGGAAAGCTAGATATCAAAGCGTAACAAAATGTGTTGTCGCTTTTGAAAGAAATTTGATAGAAATATCGCAATATCATCAAACACGGGAAAGGTAATCAACCTAACGGGCGCTTTCAATGTCTCTGTAAAATAACGCAATGATACCGCGTGCAGGTAAATAGTACACGGGATATTTTACCTGCATTCCGCAAAAGCGTTTTCCGTTCCGCGTTCCGCATTCCGCTCCCCGCATGCCACGTAAACGCAGCTTTTGGTATATAATTGTAATTCCATTGGTATTTGTAGTTTAATGTTGTTAATATTAAGATTGCAATGATGACGCATAGTCTCTGGTATGAAACAAACTATATACGTTGATGGCATTAGCATGAAAATAGGTGTAATCGTTATAAATAATTATGTTAACCACTCGTGTGACAACCGCGCACCAAAGCACTCAATATACCACTTATATAGGCCTATTAATTAACCATTTAACGGTCAAGATTTGAAAATAACAAGGAAGTGATGCTCATTGAATCCAATCCATTTGCAGGGCAAGAGAAGACAATTAAAAGAAATTTCCAATGGAATTTACAAGAAAGTATACCAGTTGTCCTGTAAATGAAGGCTGTTTGAACATTATATGGTGAAGAAAATTCAAATTTGTGCATAATCACTATCCATTTGCAGGCCAAGAAGAGAATATTTTTGACAATTTACCACTGGAATGACTGGCTCGGTAACCGAGCCCGTCATGCCAGTGGTAACTTGTCAAAAATAGTCTTCTCTTTGCATGCAAATGGGCATTCACAAACACCACTGAAGTGGTTAATGGCCAGTTTTACCATTAACTGGTTAGGTTGATACAAGAGGTGGCAATATAGCACTACGCGTAGATTTATGAGTAACCATTATTATAGCAAGATAAATGTACTCATTTAATTTATTGTATTGAAGTCATTGACCGAACTACATATTACATAGCCTCATATTAATAATAATCTATGGCAGCAACAACACCCAGTCAACTTAGTTTCAAACTATTCAACAAAATGGTTATTAAATAGTAAAGCCATACAATTCCTACAATATAGAATCATTCATGACATGAATATGTAGCAACAGCACCCAGTCAGGTTGGTTTCAAAATATTCAATAGCGTACATGTATAGTTTTCTGGAAATTGAGAGTCAGGGAGTTCATAGATCGATCGATCCCAACACGGGCATGGTGTGGGTGGAGCTTAGATTGCGAGGGGCGGGGCATGGCTAAAATTGGACAGGTCCATTATGTCCAGGCGGTATTGTAAACACTGTCCTGTATGATTACTATAAAGCCGTGAAGATAATGTATCGTCATGGCTAAATGATTAAGCCATAACTCTTTAACAGAAAATCCAGGCAAAAAACGGTTTCGGCAGTGGTCTTGATAATTATCCAATTGCAGACATAAAGAAGACTATTTAGTTTCGAAATTTTACCACTGGAATGACTGACAAAATAGCAGAGTCCGTCATTTCAGGGGTAAAATTTCACAAATAGTCTTCTCTTGGTCTGCAAATTGATATGTTTGTATATTTGAGAAATTGACATTTTCTTGAAGAAAATTAAGTGTTAAATGGGATACAAATTAATTAACTATAGTTACTGATGATGTTTTAACTTACGAGTTTCCTCCACCCTGTATCTACAATGCAAATGAAGGCATCATTATAATCGTGCTCATATATGTATATACAACTGTCATTGGCAAACATTTAATTGATAATCTTAGTACATAATTACAAAATTTAAGAAAATCTAACTGTATTTCTCTTCTATTTAAATCCTTTGGGAGCCACGGTTCTGGCAATAGAGAATTACATGGATTATGTAAAGGTTTGCAAGACAATTTTGGTGTATTGCCAATGTTTATAAAAAATCATCAGAACTCTATATTTGGGGAGTTTATTCCACGTTTCTTGCACTTTCTTCCATAAAAACTGGGAGAAAGGTGGAAAAAACATTTTCTTCCAGTTTTTTTCATCCGTCCAGGAAAAATAGGTTCCTTCCGGAAGAAACCCAAACCAGCTTACCCGAGATTGGACGCCGACAAACAGACAGATAGAGTAACCGAACTAATGATTACATTGGTGAAATTCAGAATTTCACCGTTAAGGTGCATATTCACACCAGAATGATTGAAAACAAAATGGTTAAAATTGCATACTTTTATAAGCTTAAGTTATGTGCATATGTGTAATGAAACGAAATAAATCTTAACATATGATGACTTCATTCGATATAAATTAATATAGTTTTTTAAGTTGCGAAATTGAAATAGAGGCCCGTGCCTCTATTTCAATTTCACAAATTAAAAAGATTATATTAATTTATATGGAATGAAATCATCATATGTTAAGATTTATTTCGTTTCATTACATATAGGCTCACAGTTTAAGCCTCTAAAAGTGCATAGTTTAAACAATTTTGTTTTCAGAAAGTTTACTGTGAATATGCACCTTTAATACAGTGAAAGCAATAGAAGGATCCAGTTCTATCTATGGGCCACCCATTTCTAGCTATCTCCGCCTACTTGTTACGTGTATTGGAATTGATGTATGTACACTGCACAATGAATTGCCATAATCTAATAATCAAGGTAAATTATACACGTAGGCTTTTAAAATATCTTGAAAATAATTTGACGGGGTCCTGTTACTGCCTATGGTATCAGTATCTCCCCGTCAAATTAGTTTCAAAAGAAGGAACATAATCTTTATTACATGTTATTGTTCACCATAGATATATGATTCGTACACTTTGGTGACTGACGGATCAACGTCATTGTGATTGTGACATCAGCTAGATAGTGGTGTAACAGATTATGAACTGATTTACATGAGTGACATATCGGATCCCTCAAATCAATCACCTGGTGTGATGCATTGGGCATGCCTTATCTACTGTTCTTTGGAAAAGGGCAGATTCGGGATTAGCATGCCTCCCACCTCTTTGAATTCTAGGTCAACGTAATTCATGAATCCAGCTTCTCAGTCAATCATATGCTACGTGACGTGTAGGCTGACGCCATAACCAATTACGTCATCAATGACTCGATTCAGTCCGTCTTAAACGCTTAATACTCCGACAGGTTATACGAATTGTATGTTTTTACTATTTAATAAACATGATGTTGAATATTTTGAAACGCAACAACAACCAGTCAAATTAGTTTCAAAATATTCAATAGCGTACCTGTATAGTTTTCTGGAAATTGATATTCAGGTCGATCGATCGCCACACGGCCAAAGTGATGGTGGAGCTTGGCTAGAGATGAGCGGGGCATAGCTAAAACTAGATTCCTCCCATTACAGTTCAAGACAAAACACTGTCTTACAATAATGTAAGTTGAATGGTGTAATCATACTGATAAACCGATATAAGCAAAAGTGGAAATACTTACGAGGAGCACGAGTATAGTTTGTACAATTTAATTCTTCTGACTATAATGGATCTTTGCAATTTTAGCTATGCCCCGCCCATCTCTATCTAAGCTCCACCCACACCTCGCTAATGATGGGATCGATCGATCTCTGAACTTCCTAAATATTAATTTCCAGAAAACTATACAGGTAAGCTGTTGAATATTTTGAAACTGTACTGACTGGGTGCTGTTGCTGCATGTGGCCCAGTCAAATTAGATTCAAAATATTCAACAGCATGTTTATTAAGTGGTAGAGACATGCAATTTGTACGCAGTGTCGGAGTATTAAGAGATAAAGACGGGTCATATAGAATCGTTTATGACGCCGCTGGGCTGATTGATTACTTTCAAAAAATTCAACATCATGTTTATTAAATAGTAAAGGCATAGAATTCGTACAATCTGACGGTCTATTAAGCGTTTAAAACGGACTAAATCGAGGCATTCGTGACGTAATTGATCAAGACGTCAGCCTACATCGGACGTAGTTGATTATGACGCCATCGGATTGACTGAAAATCAGGATTCATCCATTCAGCTGGAGCCATGCCGGCCCAAAGCCACAAATCGCTTCATCAATTATTTGATCCAATGGAGAGTTCACACTGATAAGTGTATTGTCTGACACAAGGGAGACAAAGAGACGTGAAGAGTTCAAGTTCAAGTTCATCTATTACACGCAGGTCACATTGTGACATAGGAGGGAAAATACATATAAGACATATATAGTGGCGTGATTAACAGTTACATCATAATAATGGAGTTAATTAAATTATTAATCCGCGATCTATCGCAGATTATTGTTTTTTCTCAGGATCTTTATTCTTCTTCTTCTTCTTCTTCTTCCTCTTCTTCTTCTTCTTCTTCTTCTTCTTATTGTTATTATTATTATTATTATTCTCAAGGATGTTCGCACACTATCTCCTACTACAGTTTTGATCTGATCAACTCCTACCTCCGTCAACTTGTAGTACCCTTTGCGATCTAGTTCGCTCTTACGTTTCTTCTCAATCGGGTGTATGGTTTCCGTCAATCATCTTGAAACTTCACAGACTTCTAACATCTGTTGCTCTGCATCTCCACCCAAAATATTTTTTGAACGGTGGCCAGATTTGGGGAAAATCCGTCATAAGCCGAATATTTTGGAATCAACATACTTCATATTTCTAGGGTGGTCAGATGATTGAAGTTTGGGATATACGTAGATGTATTATACTACTCTTGATTAGTGAAATAAAATCGTTAGCGAACATGTTAACCATTCAGAACTCTGCATTTCCGTGCACCCATGTCCCCATAGGAAATGCATGGGAGCAATATTCGGATACTGACTGCTCATAGAATTTTGCCTCTATCATCTTGAAACATGAAAAAATCTCTAGTATGTCTTGACCCACATGGTGAACCAAAATATTTTTTGGGTATGGTGACCCGTCTTTTGAGAAAATCTGTCATAAGCCCAATTTTTTGGAATCAAGATAATTCATATTTCTAGGTGGGTTAGATGCTTGATATGTGGCATATACCTAGATACATTATACTACTATGGATTAGTAAAATAAAATCCATAGCGAACATGGAAACCTTTCAGAATGCTGCATTTTCGTTCCCAACATGTCCCATAGGGAATGTATGGGAGCAATATTCAGTCAGCGACTGCTCCTAGTATTTTTCTCGGATCATCTTGAAACACAACATATTTCTAGGATCTGTTGACCCGCATGTTGGCCAAAAAAAGTTCGGGTTCAGTGATGAGTTTTTGAGAAAATGCTGAATAAAAACAATTATTTGACATCATGAGAATTCTTACTTCTGTCCCTGTCAGAGGGTTGACATTTTCGACATCCCTAGATACCAGAGGCTACTATTGCTTACTAAAATACAATCGTTAGTGGACATAGTAACATTTCTATTATTGCAAATCTGCACACTAAACCATATTTCCATGATTTGCTGATAGATGACGGGATTATGGTCGGATTGTGTCAGCATTTAGATCGCCTGATCCTGAGGGGAGAGAATGGGTGGGGCGAATTGCCTCTTAGACACCATTTACAGAAATCCGATATCCTGAACGGTTCATGAGATATTGCGATTTTTGTATTGTAGACAAATATGGCAATAGGGAATGTATTGGAAATTGATTTAATGATAAATGACTCAGTTTTTAAAATATCATATCTAAACTTGGTACATTTCTTGTACGCACCAGGCATGTATAGATCATCTACAGAAATTGGATCTGGGGCATAGTTTCCGAGCATTCCACGTGCTCTTGTGCAAAATAGTCCAATTGGAAATGTAAGGGGGTGCTATTCGGACAGCAACTCGTCCTAGAGTTTCTTGCCAATCATGGAAAAACTTAACAGACCTCTAGCCTATGTTAACCCGCATCTGACACCCACATATGTTCCTGGTCCATTGAGTACTATTTGCGATTTCCAGCCTCCAAACTTGAGACATTTTCAGTACATCTTAGAGCCTGTGATGTTTTTATTTTTCTTTTGGATTCAGTGACTAATTTCAGATGAATACGCTTATCCGTGCCCAAAATGTCCCAAAGAAAATGTATGAGAGTGATATCTTTATAGCGACTCCCCTTAACGTTTATGCAGATCATGTTGAAACTTAACATCCTTGCAGAATCCGTAGTCCCACATTCGACCCAAAAGTCAAGGAAAAGGCCATCAAATGTCAAATAAAGGAGAAATTAATGTATTTTGTTTGGCCCAGGTGGTCAGAAACAATCGAAATTCACCAGACTTAATTGCCTCAATCAACTCAAACATGTAAAGGGGGGTAATTCATGCAAAAACCTAAAATTGGTAACTTTGACCCATGATTGGCCTTGGACACTTTCTAATCATCATGGGAATCGAAATTCATCAACTGACACAATCAACTTCAACAGGTAAAGGGAGGTAATTCATGCCAAAGACAAAAATTGGTCAGTTATTTAAATGAATTGCCTCCCTTTACCTTTAATTCATTGATTTCTCCTTTATTTGACATTTAATGGCATTTTCCTTGATTTTGGCAAAAATTCCACAAAAGCAAATCAGGACACATTATTTTATACTTTAGAGTCAAGGCTATCGGTTTTTAAAAAAATCAGCTTTTCCATACCCTGTGTAAAACTATGGTAATTTCAACTATGGATCTTTGAACTGCGACAACACTTGGACGTTTTATTAGATCAGCATCAGACATATCCAATGATCCTGCGAGAAGAGGGCTTATAATACTCCTTAATGCCCAGTCATCGCAGATTTACAGTTACTTCAGTAAATGTGTTCTAGTTATTATTATTATTATTATTATTATTATTATTATTATTATTATTATTATTATTATTATTATTATTATTATTATTAACGTCATTAAAATTAATCTTGGTTAATTAAGTTAGTTACAGCAGCAATATCCTTTAAAAAACGTATAAACTGATCGCATTATTATAGTCATCCTCAAGAGCATTGCATTACATTTGTTCCCATCTCCTCGTTTCCAATGCGAAAGATGGGGCGAAAGGGAGAGGCTCACTTATTATGCCCCATGACACTTCTCATCTTGGTGCTTTACTTGTGAGTCAAGATCATGTCAAGATACCTTTATTCTCTGAGGCTACAACTGTAGCATATGTGGTGTACTTTACATACATACAGTTGACGGTAGAGATATATGTACATTATACGTGATATAGAGATACATAATAAGTTATAGTTAAGTATTATTTTCCCGACACAATTATTATTATTATTATTATTATTATTATTATTATTATTATTATTATTATAGGATTGACAATTATCTAAACATGCAACATAGTAGCAGTTGTTGTATTGGTTGTAGTAGTAGTAGTAGTAGTAGTAGTAGTAGTAGTAGTAATAATAGTAGTAGTAGTAGTAGTAGTAGTAGTAGTAGTAGTAGTAGTAGTAGTAGTAGTAGTAGTAGTAATAATAGTAGTAGTAGTAGTAGTAGTAGTAGTAGTAGTAGTAGTAGTAGTGGTAGTATTAGTAGTAGTAGCAGTAGTAGCAGCAGCAGCAGTAGCAGCAGCAGCAGCAGCAGCAACAGTAGTAGTAGTAGTAGTAGTAGTAGTAGTAGTAGTAGTAGTAGTAGTAGTAGTAGTGGTAGTAGTAGTAGTAGTAGTAGTAGTAGTAGTAGTAGAAGTAGTAGTAGTAGTAGTAGTAGTAGTAGTAGTAGTAGTAGTAGTAGTAGTAGTAGTAGTAGTAGTAGTAGTAGTATAGCAATTCAGATGTTGTTGTTGTTGTTGTTGTTGTTGCTGCTGTTGTTGTTGTTGTTGTTGTTGTTGCTTTTGTCGTCGTCGTCGTCGGCGTCATTTGCTTGATTACATATCTTTTATTTTGTTTTTAACACTGGACAATACAATTTCTTTTATCCAATAACAATATGTCTTGCAAGCGTGGGTCATCTCTGCAAACTTACCACAGGATTGACTTGCGTGGGTATCAACTCATTCATGCCAGCGATAAACCTGCAAAAGTCTTATCCTAGAAAGAGCAGAATATCGGGATCATTTCTCCGCAGTTCAACCGATATTACAAGTTGTGGATACGAGGTACTAAAATTCCAATAAAGGTTCAAATGCACGTATGTCACTTATACCTCAATAATTTTAAGCTACCGCCACAGCTGGGCAGCTTCAAAGGCCCTCGTGGACAAACTAGATGCTTGTCATTGGAAAACTTTTGCGAGCCAACACTAATCCTCGTTGGCTACATAGCCTAACCGCGAACTCAACTCTGCGCAAACTGGGCAACACGGTTCCACAGTCTGCGAATAGAAAGCAATAGCGTTGGTCAATATTTGAACGTGTTCTTCGAAGGCCGGAAACTACGTCCGCTCAGAAAGTAATGGTGTTTCCGGTACAGGGTGGCAAAACGCAGTATGCACGCACAGGGCGTCATAAGAAAAACTGTTTTACCATCAGTCCCCACAACACGTAATCAAGGACCGGTAAAGGCATAAAAGAACGGAGCTTAAGAGACTTGCAACGGACAAAACACGGTGAAAACACTGATAAACTGATTAACCGTTTCATGACGAATCCGGCCAAAACCGGCATCTACTGTGGTATTGTGGACTGTTCATTAGCAGGCCAAGAGAAGACTATTGTTGGAAATGTACCACTTGAATGACTGGCTCGATAACCGAGCCAGTCATTGCAGTGATACAATTTCAAAAAAATAGTCTTCTCTTGTGCTGCAAATGAACATTCACTAAATAAATATTTAGATTTTTTGAACAAATTTAGTAATTTTTGGTTAAAGCTGACAGAGGAATCTACTCATTCCAGTTGCAGTAAACGTCTCACTCCTAATCAACACACTCAGAAGGGTACATCTGGGGTCACACTAGTTTTGAGTTGTAAGTAAACCACCAGTTTCGCTTCTAACAGTTCTTCTTGTGTACAAAATAAGTATATCATTTAAATCAAATTATCAACAGCCTTTGTCTTCTTCTTCTTTTCGTTCTCTGATCATACCGCCAGTCTTAAAGTGACTATCGACATGATCATAAGCGTTAAGTGCGTGGATCCATGGTTTATTAGAGTGCGCCGTGCGGCCTGGAACCTCCGTCTTCAGCACTCGAGGTTTCTGTCAGGGTTACCTCACCCTTACCTCCTTTAGTCGCCTCCCTACGACACGCAGAGGATACGGAAGGTGTATTCTAAGCCCCACCTACAGGGCATGACAGCCTTTGTTAGATTCGGTTTCGTTATCGAGGTACTCCGATGGAAAATGCCACGTGGTTGGTTTACCTTTACTCTTGTTTGAAGCATGAGTAATCAAGTAGAATATGTACCACGCGAATCGAATTTGTATCACGTGATACCGTTATCCGATTATAACCTTGGGCGTTCGGATATAAAATCGGTGTAAGTGGGGTACCTCGATACACAAACTTTCTTCACAAGAATTCACAAGAATTCAACAGAAACCACAAAGGCCAGGCGTGAGTCTAAACCCTAGCATTGAGAACAAGCAAGTACACGCCTTAAAGATGACCACACACACACACACACGCACGCACGCACGCACGCACGCACGCACGCACGCACGCACGCACGCACGCACGCACGCACGCACGCACGCACGCACGCACGCACGCACGCACGCACGCACGCACGCACGCACGCACGCACGCACGCACGCACGCACGCACGCACGCACGCACGCACGCACGCACGCACGCACGCACGCACGCACGCACGCACGCACGCACGCACGCACGCACGCACGCACGCACGCACGCACGCACGCACGCACGCACGCACGCACGCACGCACGCACGCACGCACGCACGCACGCACGCACGCACGCACGCACGCACGCACGCACGCACGGGTACCTCGATAACGGATACGAACCTTAGGTTAGTCTTTACAGTCGGCATTAGTGGAACACGGCATACTGTTCGACTTATAAACCTAAATCTTACTGTTTGATAAAGATATTGCTCTCGGGGTGCACTGATGAAGTTCAAAACGCTGTCACTTGAAAACACAATTTGTAATGGGTTTAAGCAAAACGTTAACGTCATGTGATCGATTAATAAATTACAGGTAATAACTTAGATATTAATGTACCTTTCCAGTGTATCCATCAATCATAATAAATATATATATTTACACACACACACGCACACACACTGCTGGGCAAAAAAATGAGGCAAACATGATTTATCATATTTTTTATGATTGCTCTTTCATGTTAATAAATACAGGTGAAATAAGTGACAATTTGACATAATATTGTATGCATTGTCTGTGTTCCTGTATGTATTGTATGTCTTTAAAATTTTATAAACATGCTGTTAAATATTTTGAAACTAATTTGACTGGGCGCTGTTGCTGACATAGGCAGCAACAGCGCCCAGTAAAATTAGTTTCAAAATAGTCAACAGTTTACCGGTAATGTTTTATGGAAATTGAGATTTAGAGAGTGCAGGGGTCGATCGATCCCCAGGTGATCAACGCGTGGGTGGCGCTTGGAGATGGGCGCGGCATAGCTAAAACTGGATTTCTTCTTTCTCCTTTGTACTCCTCAACCACGTCCAGCAGTATTCTCGAGGATGACAGTTCGAGTTCGCCCTGTTAGAAATCGAACAAGAACAAGGGGATAGCGTCATCAACTGCACAGCGTGCTCGGATGCGGCGAGATTTTTTTAGTCACGCTAAAGAACAAGGAAGGACACAACATGGAAGAATATAATACACCGCTGCGTGTACGCGCGTGTCCGAGAGCGGCACAAGACTGCGTGACTCAGCTTGCACGAGCACTGCTCGAACAGTTCCCCCATCCAGTTGTAATTCCCACGCAAACAGGTGATATTCTGAAATGAAATGATTTATTTACACCCCAGATCTTATCAGGGCGGTATATGGGGGATTTATATAATAGTTATATGGAGCAGGTACACATTATATTTGTAGAGTTAGATTTTGTCTTTTAACAAGATACAGTATATACCATAGATCCTGATAATTATTATTATCATTATGGTCGTCGTCGTCGTCGTCGTCGTCGTCGCCGCCGCCGCCGTCGTCGTCTCACTTTTTGTCGTTGTGGTCGATGCAGCTGTTGATGTTAATGTTGTTGTTTTTCTTTTGTTGTTGTTCTTGTTGTTCTGTTTTCGTTGTCGTTGTTGTTGGTGTTGTTGTTGTTGGTGTTGGTGTTGGTGTTGGTGTTGGTGTTGGTGTGATCACCTTGATAAATCTAGAAAATGTATTTCCCGAGCGCACACGAAATACAACGCTTACGCGGGTGGTAACGGCTTGTAGCTACGGCTAAACACTGGTGTAACTAATACTACCGTCTGGTCTGCGGTGACAGGCATCAGGTTTTCCTAGAACTGTCTTCAGTGGTGGCCAGCTGGTACAGCCTCGCGTCAGCAGTAGCGGATTATAATAGGGCATTTGCCCCCGGACCCAGATCTTGACCAGCCCCCAATTGTTTCTATCAATAAAATCCTTTTTCAGTGAATAATATGCTTTATGCAGTTTCTCTTTTTACAAACGATAATATCTGTCTGGACATGCTGTTCAGAGAGCTATTTTCGTGTGCAAAGAGAGAAACTGTATAATAGGATATTGTGCAAACTCGGGAATTTGCTATGTTCCGCAAAAGAATAGTCATGTATGCCACACTCTATGCTAGTTTGTATAATACACAGTAGCACAGAGTGGGTCATACATCCCCCCCCCCCCCCGAAAACCACCACCTGTCATTTTGGAGTGGGGGGAGCCCTCCAGGAGTCCCTCCCAGACCTACCCCAAGGGCCACCCCTTCAACAATTTCTGGATCCGCCTCAGAAGATGAACACTAATGGAATGAAAATTGCATTGGACTGGAAATCCCATTGTTTTTAGATACTTTGATACAACGCATAATAAGCGTTTGTAATGGCTGGCTGGCTGGCTGGCTGGCTGACTGACTGGAGAAGATCGCTCACGTAGAAGCAGAGCTATTGAGGAATGCGGTAAAACTATCATTTTGAAAACAGCGTTGCTGAAAGCTGTTGCTGTCGCGTTTTCGGGACTCCACGGGAAAGCCTCCACCCAAGTTTGAGGAAGATCCCTCCCTTATTCAAACATGTCCTAACAACAACAGCAACAGCATCAACAACAACAACAACAACAACAACAACAACGCGGGTATAAATTAAGAACACCTGTATGTTTCAACTGTGTTTGCAGGTTCCATGAGGGGTACAAATAATATTCTCTATGGGCAACAGTATAAAATGATTATCTCACTAATTTGGTGGGGTATTATGTAATGGCGCCGCCCGTCCGGGCCACGGCTGTGTGGTTTCCTGATGATGACACGTTACCGTTTGTCGGATCACATTGAAACCTCATAGGATGGTTGGACTAGGTCTTGGGAAGAAATCTATTGAAATCGACGATGATCCGAAATCCAAAATGGCCGCCAGCCACCGGCGGCCAACTTGATAATTGGTTTCAGGATGATAACTCCGTTATCGTTTATCGAATCGCTTTGAAACTCCATGGCGTGGTTGGACTAGGTCTCGAGAAAAAAACCTAGTGGAATTGCCAATGATCCGAAATCCAAGATGGCCGCCAGCCACAGGTGGCCATCTTGAAAATTGGTTCCCGGATGATGACTTCTTTTCCGTGTATCGGATCGCTTTGAAACGTCATAGACTGGTTGAACTAGGGCTGGGGAAGAATCCTATTGAAATCAATAGTGATCCGAAATCCAAGATGGCCGCCACCCACCGGAGACCATCTTGAAAATAGGTTTCCAGATGATAACTCCCCTACCGTTTATCTGATAGCTTTGAAACTTCATAGGGTGATTGGACTAGGTCTGGAGAAGAAATCTATCGAAATTGACGATGATCCGAACTCCAAGATGGCCGCCAGCCACGGGCTGCAAGTTTGAAAGTTGATTTCTGAATGATATCTCCGTTACCATTTACCGGATCACTTCATAGGGTCGTTGGAATATGTCTGGTGAAGAAACTTATCGAAATTTACGATAATCCAAAATCCAAAACTCAGCGGCGGCCATCTTGAAAATTGGTTTCCGGACGATACCTCCTTGACCATTTAACGGATCACTTTGACACTTCATAAGGCTGGCTGGTCTGGGTCTGAGGAAGAAATACATACTTTCTGATAGCTCTCCTTCATTAGGTTGTCATCATGGCGGGGTATCACGTGCCATTTGCGAAGCTCTTGTTTATTCTTGAAACTAACTGTTTCTGATTATAGCAACGAGTTTCAGACAAATTTGTCTTTTTACTAAGTACACCTTTATCTTAGCAATTAGTAGCTAGTTACCTTAACGCGTAGTAAAACATGTAAAACAAGTAGACACTGATAATGAATTCGTTCTCTGGATTGAGATACAGAAAACACATTACAAAATGCGGAAAAGATCTGATTTGGGAGCGATCTACGTATCACCGGAGACATACAGATATTACTCAAATGACACATTCGACCAAATAGAAAGAGATGCAATCACCTTGACAACGAAATATGAAATGGTGATGTTGGTTTAAACAGAATTTGTGTATTTTTTGTCTTAGAGGGAGTGCGATAAAACAGGTCTTATAACCGCGTCTCCCAGAATATTATATTAAAAAGCAAATGCCCCATGGTGTAACAAGAAATGAATACATACATGTTACTATACTATATTTAATTACTTCATGTTAGACAATTTCCAAGTAAATGATACAACCGGACTTAATCATTTAGCACTAAGAGAACTCGGCATCCCGATTGAAAGATTTAGCCAATATCAATGCCGTAAAAACACAAATGCTGGAAGGAGGATACAACTCTCTAAAAATACTAACATGTTTATCGTAAATGGGAGGGCTGGAAGTGACCGGCTTTAGGAAAACATACGACAAGTAACAATAGTTTACTGGACTATGCGGTTGCAACTGTAAGTTTTTTAAGATCATCAAACAATTTGGCGTAAACGATGTTGACCAGATGATCTCATATATAGATAGTGCATTACATCTAACATTAGAAGGAAATAATAATAATAATAATAATAATAATAATAATAACAATAATAATGTTTGCAACGATACACCTCATGTTGAAAGTAAGATGCGTAGATGGCAGGAAACCCAAAAAGAAAACCTTCGATCCAACCTTGAATCGGAGAAACTGCAAGAAATCAAAGACTTATTGGTAGAGACTCAAACTAACTCTACACAAACAGAATATAAATAAGGCAGCGAACAGGATTGCAGACTATTTGCTGAAACTGCGGAGCAAACTTTTGGCCGAAAAAATAAGTATCTTGGCAAGAAGAAGGAAAATAACAAACCATGGTTCGGAAAAGAGTGTTCCCAGAGAAGCATAGAATATCATACGGCCGACTTATAAGACCTATAGTGAAAACAAATCAGATGACAATAAACAACATTTAAAAAGAGCGAGTGCAATATACACATGTAAATTAAGAAGCACGCTCAGACAGAACGTCACCAGGTTCATGAAAACTTAAGGAAAATACAAAAGTGGGATACTAAAGCGTTTTGGAAACTGGTTGAAGAGAAATCAAATGGAAACCTTCAAAATGATAACATAGATCTTCAAACATTATTACACCATTTCAAAAATATGAACGAGCATGAATATAATGAATACTCTACATATAACCAACTCTTTGATTTACCAGACAACTTGATGGTCTCATAACACGTCTTAACAACACTATTTGTATATATCTAATTAAAGAACTGCTCTTTGCGTAGAAGAGAATAGATACTGCACGTTCATCGACTTTAAACAAGCTTTCGAAAAGATATGGAGGGCCGCTCTGTGGAAAGCTATTAAAACAAAAAATAACTGGAAAATGTTACAAAATTGTATACAATATGCATAATGGTATACAATCTTATGTTAGCCACAACCAAACAAACTCAGAATTCATCACTAGTAACGTTGGTATACGACAAGGTGAGACCTTCCCCCACCTCACCCCTTTCTATTTTCAATTTTTGTCACCAATCTGGAAGAGTGTTTATTTGAACAATCCATAACTGGTCTTAATTCTCTTAATGAACTGGCTGATGAAAACTAAAACCTGTACCTCCGTCTTATAATACTATTGTACGCTGAGGATACGGTCATAATGGCTGATTCGCCACGAGACAAGCAGAATGCGTTAAATGCATTTCACCCAACATGCATAGACTGCCGATTAAAAATTAAGACTGCGAACACCTAGGTGATGAGTTTTTATAAGCGTAAATTAAATAGTTCTCTAAGTTTTAATATAGGGGGTGGGGTGGTGTGGGGGTGGCTGCGCGCACACTTGAAATAGTTGATGAATATCTATATCTAGGCATTTTATTAAAATCAAATGCAACATTCGCCAAACTGTAAAATAAGAAACTGTAAACAAGGAACGAAAGCTATATACTCATTGATAGACACAATAACCCAACATAACATACCTATTGATTTACAAACAACATTATTTGATACAATAATTACACCTATATTGCTTTATGGATCCGAAATCTGGGGTTTTGAGAACACTACACAAGTGTAAACATGCTGATTAAAGCTTTTTAAACATGCAATTCGTTTGAAGAAAAGTACACCTAATGCCATGATATACGGCGAGTTTGGGAAACTTCCACTTCACATCACAATAAAATGTAACATGATACTTCTTATGTATAGACTTTGCAACTAGACACAACATACAAATTAAATGGATTGAAACGATTAAAATTATTTTAGAAAGCGTTAATCACCAAAGCGTATTTACAGAAGAGAACACTAATGGCAAGCAGCTTGTCCAGCTAACGAAGCACTCACCAGAACACACATTCATTCAATGTCTCCCATACCGGCAAGCGTTAACGTTTCTGCATTTTCGAACACTCAACCACCGACTCGCCATAGAAACGTAACGATGGATTGGCATAGATAGAAATGAGCGGCTGCGTCCCAGATGTAATGAACCTGAGGATTAGAATCACTTTCTGTTTAATTGTGAGCGATATAACATAGAACGAGAGAAATCTATTCCACTATACTTTTCAAGACAAAACAATGAAGAAAAACCCCGTGGACTACTTTCAATATGTAACAGGTCCGTACACACCAAACTCTGCACATTTATAGTACTGTCCAAGAGAAATACATAAGTATTATCAATGTAATTATTACTACTACGACCTTCGATCCTTTACCATACACATAGAATGCACAAATGATACGCACCAACACAACAACTAACGCTACCACAGCCGCTACCATTATTACAGCAACAATAACAACAGCGATAACGAAGACTACCGCTAATTCGCTAAAGGGAAGTCTTACCTCGGTAACGCTGGCGGCGGCGGCGGCGACTGCTGCTGCTGCTGCTTCTGCTGCTGCTGCTGCTGCTGCTGCTACTACTACTACTACTACTACTACTACTATTGCTGCCGCTGCTGCTGCTCTGCTGCTGCTGCTGCTGCTCATGCTCATGCTCATGCTCATGCTACTGCTACTGCTACTGCTACTGCTACTGCTACTGCTACTGCTACTGCTACTGCTACTGCTACTGCTACTGCTACTGCTACTGCTACTGTTACTACTACTCCGTACTCAGACTAGACTATGTTTTAATATTCTAGATTGTATGTATGTATATTTTATATTTCTACACTAATTATCGCCATAATGTATTAATTCAAATAAGATTTATCTCATATGCCATCGCAAGGATGGCCTGATTGTAAAAAAGAAAACAGACAACTGAAACTGAAACTGCATATATTACTGTGATTCGGCTATTGATGATAATGCGAGTTGCTTTTTCTCCTATGCATGCACCAGAGCGCCAATGGCCAGCGGCGTCGCTAAGAGGTTTCAGGTTAGGCAGAATCGCTACGCCCATTAGAGCCACATATTGGCATTTAGGTGCTTTTCTTCAAACTATTTCATTCTATTTCTGGATTTTTACTTGTGCTCAGAGTTTCGTTAGCGTATGAAGTTAACAGTCAATGGCATCTGCTACTTCTCCTGTCCTTTCTTTGGGTATCGAGAACATGGCGTGGTCATCGATTCTGATATTTGAGAATGATAGCTCTACCGTGATCTATTGCGCATAGGAGTGTAACTGTGTATTGCTCATCGGCCAGAACAAAGACCAATGTCTGATACAAGAGTGTATACATGCGGGCAAATTTTTCCGTCGAATATGTAGAAAAAATATATACATCAACGCCTTAACCCTTGAAAGAAAACTTGTTTATAAGTTCATAAATATTATGTTCTATGTTTTTAATCTAATTTGAGTGGAAGTTGTTGCTGCGCATAGCAGCAATAGCTTTCTCTCAAATTACGTTCATCATATTCAATAACTTACCTGTATACTTATTGTAAATTTAAGATTATGGGAATTCTGTCTTGAAAGGGGTATCTCTTGGTGATAGAAACACATATACAGATCAATACTTATTGATTCTCAGTCTTGATAGTCATATCTTTGTGAGAAATATCTGTATGAGTAACAGCTTATTACATGATCCGATCTACGGTGCACAATAATAGAAACACACGCTGCTATAGACAACGCGAGAGAACCCGCAATTATCCTAAACATAAGTACATACATAGGTACCATAAATACAGACAAAGCACCATGGCGCGTTGCATGCTATCGATTAGTGAGTAATAGGCAGACAATATCCCATATATGCAAATGGTCTGAGCGATAGAAATATAACCAATATATCACAAGAATTGTTTATGTGCACAATAAAGAGATTAGCGTCTAGGATCTGTTCGCTACCAGCAAGGAAGACAAAGAAATTGTTGATATATAAATATGTAAATCACTATCTCTGCAGTCTTTGTTTTGATATTGAGATGAGATAACTCCTCTTAGGGTAAGGAGCAGCTAGTTTAGGGCTACCTAAAATTGCTTCTAACATGTATAATACTAAGGGGAGTACAGCACGCATCATTGAAGTACTCTCTATATATAACTAACGAATTTAGAAATTTGTAAACGTAAAGCAAATATAACAGTGGCACTGTAATGCGCATGTTTAGTACGGAATAGCTGCGTACATGCTAAGCGCGGCAATAAATAAATAAGAAAATTTAAAAATAACAACTCCATAAAATGGAAGTTGTTGATTCCAGAACTGTGACCCAGAGTGTTGATAGGTGCAGGTATTCTGAGGAAACTAACGTCAAGCCATGCACCGGCGGCTATGTGTACCATGGTTTGAACATAGTGTTCGGGATGAATATGACAGGTGATCAAACTACAGAAGACATCACACGTTCACCATATATCTCATACATGGAGCAAATAGAGAAACTGCCGCTAGGTCTGATCCGGTCCATCACCGTGACGCTATACACAGTGGGCGTCATCGCTAATCTTCTTCTCCTCACTTACCTGGTGAAGTTTCGTCGTTACCGCTCTCCAATTTTCACACTCATCTTTAGCCTGGCCATCTGTGATGTGGGTACGTGTGGAAGCGCTATCATCTTAGCCATGGTTACCATGCCAACAGTCACTGGTCCAGGGTGGCTATGTTCATTTTGTATCTGGCTTGTTTCGTTTTTCTATGGTACAAGCGTAGCACATATGATATTCTTCTCGATGCTTAGGTGAATATACTGCCAGCTACTGCTGGTACTGCTGCTCCTACTACTGCTACTACTACTACTACTACTACTACTACTACTACTACTACTACTACTGTTGCTGCTGCTGTTGCTGTTGCTGCTGCTGCTGCTGTTGCTGATACGGCTGCTGCTGCTACTTATCATGTTGTTGTTGTTGATGTTGTTGTTGCTGTTGTTGTTATTGTTGTTGTTGTTGTTGGTGTTATTGTCCGCTTAAAGGTATACAAATTCCGTGTTGTCCTCATAGCTTATGGTATATAGATTCCCTTATCTGTATCACAATTATTGCCTTTATTATCATCCAGCCCATATCGAACCATGGTCGCCACCATATTTTCTTCTCAAGCTATAGTGGGTGACGTCATGTAAGTGGCATTATGCCATATATATTTTATGTAATATTTATCATGTTGGATAATTTGAAGCAACAGCTTCCAGTCAAATTAGTTTAAAAAAATTCAACGGGTTACCTGTATGATGTTTTTACACCACATTCCCAATCCATAGAGGAGACTTCTATGTTTGCACACGTCACAAAAGACAGAGCCTTTTTTCTGATCTGTGGAAAATAAATCATGGCAGACTTCATGGAGTAGTGAACTGTAGCAACATTTAGCTAATAATGCATGAATACCTTTCTTTAACGACATGATAAAAAAACACCTAAGATTAAATGCATAATTTATGAATGACGTGTTATATCACCTCACTAGCTATTGCGATATTATGTTAATGTTCCTTTTTTATGCCCATAGCATTAACCCCACTTGTGTCAAAGGCGCCTCAAAGCGCTTGAAATACCACTTGGCATATCAATTAAACATTTGATGGTCAATATTTTTCAAGATATTTAAATTTTAGAAGACTATTTTTGAAAATTTACCACTAGAATGACTGGCTCGGTGGCCGAGCCAGTCATTCTAGTGGTAATTATTTAAAAAATACTCTTCTCTAGGCCTTTCAAATAGCCATGTCTGAAGACCACTGCAAAGTTGTTTTATGGTCAGTTTGACTATACAAGATTTAGGTTGATACAAGGGGTTTTAAAAGAAATCAACGTACAAGTGTACGTTTATCTTTCCGATTTGGGGTGGGGTGGGGGTGGGTTTGCTACATTTCTTGTCACGATAGCAGTTTTCCTAACATTATGATCAGGATCGAGAATATACATTTATTAAGGTTTTACCACGCATGCTGGCAAAACGCTTCTTCTGCAGTAATCTTCTGAAATGTCCATTTGCCAAATCTTCCACTGACCTTACTGACTCGATAACATGTGATCTTCTAATTTGCTTTCAAATGGGCATTTTCTATTAAAAATTGAAATATTCCTGGACAAATTTTAGGGCTAAAGAGTTAAAATAATCATCATCCCGTCCGCTGTTTGTTCCTACTAATAGCAATAGCACGAACGCCTGCTGTATATATAGTTGATCATAATCAAATAGACAAATACGTATATATGTAATATAGATAGTAAATCACTTGAAAGAACTTTTGCTTATCATAAATTAATATTTGTTATGTTAACATTTAAACAGATTCTACCAACTCGTCTTCCCTCTACCGGCTCGAGCAAATGTGACGGTCTCACGGATTACCAAGATATGTTTGGCACTATGGATCTTCGTGGCCGGATTCAGCGGTCTCATTCCTATTTACTTCAAATCTCACTCATTCTTGTACAAGGCAAAGATGCACGTGGTGTGTGAATTTGATGCTACATTCGAGGAACTACGGCTTTTCATGGTAACGATTTATCTGTTTGCGCCAACGGTTCTCATTGCTGGATTCCATTTGGCAAAACATTGTGTGGTTAAATGGCAAGCGACTCAAACAATTTCTGAGGAGAGAACGGATCATCATCGTCAGACAACAGATACGCGAGCGGTGACTGTGGTCGTTGTGGTGTTCTGTCTCAGCTCTCTACCTCAATGTGTTCATGTGTACATGCACGCATTTGATGTTCCATTATTGTATGGGGTCCACCAACTGTTCAACGAAATCGCTATGAACTTGGTGCATGGAAATTCCGCATTGAATCCTTTTATATATGCCTTTTGTGCTAGTTCTGTGAGACATGATATTTTTCGCATGCTGCAATGTAAGACAAAGTAGCGACCCTTTACAATCAACAGCATAAATATGAAAGTGTGTTTCACGTATGTTCACGGATTAACAGTCCATATCTGCCAAACGCTAGTAGTGATATAAACAATGCTGGCACTCGTATTACATAGTAAACGACACGCCTTTGTGGTCCGAGTCTACACTGCCTCACAACCTACCGCATGCCAGCTCTTTGGATGAACATGACGGCCTGACCCAGCCGTGCATGCACATTCAATCATCTATCATGACTTAGCAAGCTTTATGCCGTGTTCTCACTAGAAAGCCAATCAGGAATAATGCCATACTGGTGTATGCCGTTATTGCTGATTAACTATCTAGTGAGAACACGGCTAAGATTATCCGAAGTTAAAGCTTTTTTATATCTAAAATGGCTTCTCTCTTTATAATAATAATAATAATAATAATAATAATAATAATAATAATAATAATAATAATAATTAATGTTTGTTTGAAATAATACATGTATATGATACAGTAAAAATACTGGATTGTAAGATTCATACACATTTATAATGAATACAAATTCAGCGAAAATAGTATGATCCGCCCAAAAGCGACTTCTTCTCGATACCTGGCAGCAGACTTGCGATGTTCCCATATTTGTCACACAAATGTGTCATCCAACGTAATGCACAAAACGTGAATCCGAAGCTCTATGAATCAATGTCTTATTAATTGTGTTTTGATATAAATGAATGGAACGCGATAGTCAGTCTTGCTAGCATATGTTAATAGAACGTATTTGAAGTTAAAATATCTGTGTATTTATAAGTAACTTAATTTTGTTTTACATTGCATACTATTGTCAATACGGCAAATCGACATTGCATATCTACAGCGTCCGAGATTAGTGCATGCTGAAATTAAACATTAGTTAGCACATTTTAATTTAGAGAGTATCTAAAATGTATAAAATTATTCAAATCGGTCTGTGATTTTAGGTAATTGAATGCAAACATTTGCTATAAAAATGGCAAGCGAATTATGAATAGGCCAACATCTTAAACAGTTTCTACGTTCTCGTGTTCTTTATGTATATATCAAATTTCTTCTTAAATGTACACTACATTACTGCTGTTCTTTTTGTATATTTTTTACTTTTATGAAACTAGTTTTGTACTTTCTGTAAACTGTCTCTATTTTTACCATTCTGTGTTAGACGGGGAATTGAAGACACAACAGCCGGACGCGCCTATCGCCATAACCCAGACACGCTTCCACAACACCAACGCCGAGGGGCCTGCGTAGTGAAAGGGTGCGTTGTCTATGATGGTAGGCGCTTTCGCCAGTTGTGGGTTAGATTCCTGTTTAATGCTAAACTACCATAATGCTACAACTACGCGTATAACTATTATGAGAGAGATACAAATTTACACATAGCAGACGCAAGCGTCTAACAATACTTAATAGAAGGGAAAAGATGGCAACCTTGTTTGTATTATTTACTAATGTCTAGAGCTTGATGAGTACTGATCTACAATACAGGGTCGTCGATGCTCCGTCCATCTCTAAGCTCAGCATCACCCACTCTTTAGCCGTGCATCTCAATTGACATAAAACTATACATGTAACCTATTAAATATTTTGTTGAATATGTTATGGCAGCAGCAGCGCCCAGTCAAATTAATTTCAAAAAATTGAACATAATGTTTAGTAAATAGTAAAGACAACTAATTCGTACACGTTGACGGGCTATTAAGTGTTTATGACTCCAGCCTATATGTTACGTAGTTGATTATGACGACATATGTGTGACTGAGAAACTGGATTCACCAATTGTAGTTGTTAAACGGAGCCAGTTATTAAGCATAGCGAGGTTGAAAGTAATCTCGATCCTAAAAATGGAGCCACAAAAGCGTCTACCGTAAGCTAATTTCATTGGAACATAAACGGATCGAGTCACAAACTCCAGGAAATCCACACATTCACGAGTGTGTCCTTGACAGAAGATCGAACCCACAACCGACGGAAGCGCCAGGTATCAACATCCATAAACGCTTCCACCACACCAACGCCGCACGACAGACTATGTATGGTTGTCCTATGTCGTGATGCGTTGGTGAGGTGGACGCGTGTGCGGGATATGGTGCTTGGCACTTTCGTCGGTCGTGGGTTCGATTCCCTGGCAATGCCAAAATACCGTAATGAAACGACTACGTGTATAAATGAGTTTGTTCGTGACTGTGATATAGTTTGCTTCATGGAAACTAAGCAGTCTCTAACGAGGACCTTAATTTAGATAACCACTATGGGCGAATTGGAATCTTGTTCACCTAGTGGTCGGGGTTGTCAATATATGTTTCAAAGATGTTAATTTAAAAATTGTGCTTTGATTTCGAAAAAATAGGATTTTGAGAATATATGTTTATAAATATAATTTATGGACGCATAATGCTTACACAACGCCGATCTGTGTCGACCGCGATATGCCCCACCTTTATCTTGGACACATTTATCAAATCCGATTGGTAGGGCAGTGGATACACTTCTCACTCCACTAATAATAATAATGGGAGATTTAAATGTAGATTTACTAAATCAAATTGATTTTTCCAGTTTATCCATCCATCATATGATGGCTTAATCAACTACGTGACGTGTAAGATGCCGTCATAATCCTTACGTCATCAAGGGCCCGATTTAGTCCGTCTTAAACGCTTAATAGTCCGACGCGTAGTACGAATTGTAGGTCTTTACTACTTATTAAGCATTATATTGAATATGTTGAACCTAATTTGACTGGGCGCTGCTGCTGCCATAGGCAGCAACAACACCCAGTCAAATTAGTTTCCAAATATTCAATAGCTTACATGTATAGTTTTATGAAAATTGATAGCTAGGTAGTTCATGGATCGATCGTCACAACACGAGCGAGGTGTGGGTGGAGCTTAGCTAGAGATGTGTCGGAGCATACCTAAAACTGGAAAGAACCATTGTTTAAAAAAACCGTGTACTTTACAGCCTTCTCATTATGCTATTTATTCCTCGGAACTGTCGAATGTAGAATAGTTCAAAATGCTTAGAAAACAGACACTGCTCTTTTATTATTTAAGAAAGGTGATCGGGAAATACCTACAAATTATCTAACAATTTCATCGAATGTATTCTCTGAAAGGAATAGAAAGGGACAGAATGGATTTTAAGAATGTTTACATTATTGGACATAATCTCCTTTGCTGATATGAATCTGCTTCCCAACCAGGGTATTCAACCGTATTCCAAATTATTGAGCTATGCCTCATTCTCTCAAATGTATGAGCTCAGCGCAAATCTCCATGTGTTATACATTGCAGCATTTTAAAAGCGTTTGATAAAGTATGTCATAGATGACTGCTGAATAAATAACGAGGGCATGGGCTGCGACATCGTACTAACATACGACCACTCACATAGCAACGCTGTTCGAGGCCGTACTTGCAGACATGTGATTTCTCGCTATGTGAAGCAACATTACGCTAGGTTGGAGGTAGTCAATCAGGTTTCTGCCAACTTCACGCGATAGGTGAGAGCTCGTCTGGTGACCTAATTTACAATCATAAAAACAACGACGATCGCGACGCTGTTGATCTGGAAAGAGATATTTGCAAAGGTTTGCACTAGTTTCGTTCTAAACAAGTTATCTGAGGAACAGAAAATGTGTAGATTGGTTTTCGGTAACAAAAAACGCTAGTTTGGTTTACGCACATGTGTAACTTTGTCTACTTCCTGAATTCTTATCGAGCAATCTCATTGGCGCAAGCTGACTGACCCCAGTTCATTAATATGTATGAAGCTTCGTGAACTTAGTACACACATCAAAGGCGTACAAGCACGGTACTCGATAAGGGAACGTAGTGGGAGGGCGAGGATCGTGCAATAGGACGATGGGGCTGTGAGTAAACCTTCGTGCTTTCTTCAATTGCTAGCAAAGTCTAAGGCCTCTTTCTCATTGCCTAATCCTGTTTAAATATTGTATGTACTATGTTGGTTAATATATAGCCGATATACCTGTTTGCATTCACACTCCTGGAAGATTATCCTGGACTAGACGGTGGTGCTACCTAGTGGAGAACGCGATGCAATGATGACCGTAGCGCCACCTGGAAGACAATGCGAGAAAATGCTTACTGTGGCGCTACCTGGCAAATTCTGAAGCTAAACCGCCGATTTTGCGGGATTAAGTTTGCGAAATAAGTGACGTATTTATTCGGGGACAAGGGGAAGTTCAATGAGAACGCTAGTAGTCCGTGGGCTGCATGGGCCCACCTCGATACCCCCCCCCCCCCCACCCAGCCCCCTAATTGACGAAACTATATTTTTCTAACAGCTGTCGATGTCCTCTTTAAGATTCTGTATGTTAACATGTGATAAACTGGGACTCAATATGGTTTTTGATGGGTTATATTAGAGTTAATACCCACAGTGAAGCGGACCGCAGAGGGTAGGGGTATTAAAAACTGAGATATCTTTTGATAGAATCATTGTAGATTAGTGAGCGACAACTCAAAGCGTTGCTTATAGTATCCTCCACGATTGCATATGGGTTACATGCAAATCGGTTTCATAATGAATCGGCAAAGGTCAAAAGGTCACAAATATTCGCCACAGCTTAAAATCTAGCACTTATATGTTGCTATCACGCACCAAGCACCAGTAAAGGAACATTCTAGTTTTAACAGCTTAAGATTGATCAAAAGGCACCATTTGACAAATATAATTAGTAAATGTTTACTCATTTAATAGAATATTGTTACTATGGCACCTGACAGCATGGCCAACCTTTGAGAATCGATGAAAAGTGCATTCATTGTAAACTAATTAAGTAAATTTTGATAGAATCGGTGTAGATTGCTGATCAACCACTCAAAATGTTGCTTATAGTAGCGCCCACGATTGCATATGGTTTCCCGGCAAATCAATTTCATAATGAGGTCGCCAGAGGTCAAAAGGTCACAACTCTTCGCCACAGCTTAAAATCTAGCACTGTATGTTGCTATCACCGATCAAGCACCAGTAAAGGAACATTCTAGTTTTAACAGCTTAAGATTGATCAAAGGGCACCATTTGAAATATAATGAGTAAAAGTTTACCCATTTAATAGAATATTATTACTATGACAACTGACAGCATGGCCAATTTTTTATAATCGATGAAAAATGCAACTAGTCGTAGCTCATCTTCATTGCACATGGCCTGGCGTAGTACATCTAGGGTCTTTGTGCGTTTGATTGGGTCGGAGGCTCATAACATGGCCCATGTTGTTGAAATTCCAGTGTCTGTACATGACTACAGACCCAAGCATGCGTTGAGCGAATACAAAGTCTGCACAGCTGCGTCCACGTTTGAAGCCACTTTGACATGATACGGTGAAGTCATCCATCTTGTCTCGAATGCGGCGTAGAGTAACATTGGATAGGGTTTTGCATATGCTGGTGAGGAGCCCAATGGGCCGCAGATTTGGGTGGCGTCGGGGGTAGTGTGCAGGTGGATTCTTGGGCTTGAGTAGTGCGACAATTGTGTCTTAGTCTACAGTGTCGATGGGTAGGTGGTGCATAAAAGCTGAATTGCATCAAGGATTGTGGTCTGACATCCACATACAGAGGCAACTCTGATTATGTGTAACCTTCCTCAAACAAGAAACCAAACAACGCAATCTTCCGATGAGTTATCATAGCTACAAGGGAATGTACGTGGTCTGACTGCAACATCAAAGAGTCAAATCTTAGGTGCAGACTGTGAACACTATGCCATCGAGATTGCATCGATATTACATGCATTCGAGAGACTAAAGTGGCTAAACACTCAGAGCAGCAACTTCCGATGGGCCATAAGCTAATAGTTATGGAGCAGAAACAGGCAACATACTGGGAGTTACGCTTCTTAATCGGACCAAGGTTCTTGGACCAAGTCATACATTTTGGATACGTCAGTTATCGCGTTGCATTCATCGACCTGGCTATACCAACGCGAAAATGCACCACCACTAAGTGTGGCATAGTCAACGCATTTGGCCCAACTACCGAAAAAAGACAAAGAGAATCCAGCAATATTAGATTCCTTCTATGTAGTACTGAGCTCCGCCATTATAATACCAGATAGATGGCAAATATTCATGTGTGGTGATTCTAACTCCAAGCTGGGTAATCTCGGCATTGGGGACAAAACTTTATGACTTGGCTTATGCATGTGATCGCATGGAGAGGGCACACACAACAACACTGGTGATGCACTGGTGACATTCCTTAGTTCCAAAGGCCTATTTACCACAAATACGGCTTTCAAACACCCATGCTGTCACCAGACAACATGGACCAGCCACATTGCAGATCACAAAGTACCAAAACGTTCTAAGGCTACAACAGCTGTCCTCAACCAAAGAGACTTCATACTATGTAAAACAGAAGAAGAATCCCCACTTCGCGATGCTCGTTTCCATGACCTCAATTATGACCATAAGCCTGTCATTACACGCCTCCATATGAACAATCTCTACCTAATGAATAAACGCCATACCAGACAAGAGGGTAGAGTTAACGGCAACCTACCCAAGCTCTTCAGCGACACTGACAATCAAGTGTCATACAAAAAGGCCCTCGGGGAGCAGATAGCTAACGTCGACGCCAGCTCTGATCCAAACGAAGCCCTAACCAAAGTACTGAACTCTATCATCAGCTACCAGCACCACATGTGTTCTAAAATACAACCGAACTAGATATACGGACGACGAAGATGCAATAACATTCTGCGCCACATTAGTGAACGCTTAAAAGATCTTGATATTCAACAAGCAGACTCCATAACAGATGAAATCACTGCCACGGATGACTGTCACAAAATGTGTCGGGTAGTCCGAACCCTGAGAGGTAATGACTACACACCACCACTCACTGTACACAGCTCGGAAGGACACTTTATCGGAACTGACCAGGGCAAAGCCGAGGCGATTCTCGAATGGTTCAAGGAACTGTTTACGGTACGGACCACGATGATGAGGCCTTGCAACAGATCTCAGCAGACCACCGGTAGTTGAGAAGGTACTTAATGCCCTGAAAAATGGACGTGTATCTGGACCTAATGGCATGAGCAATGAACTATTCAAATATGCAAGTGACATTATCTCAAAACCGATCACGCACCTAATGAATTCAGCTTGTATGCACCACCTACCCATCGATTATGTGTGTATCAGTAGTAAGAATGCCAACAACGCAGTCACGTATGCATTACATTAATGATAACATTATTATTTTGAGAGTAATTCCTTGCGACATTTTTTAAAGTGGTTGCCAAATATCGGTCCCATCACCGAGCCGATCAGCAAATATTTGGCAGGTATTGAAGTTACTGTGTTGACCTGGGCCTCCCTGCCCATCTGCATGCTGCGTGCGTGCTGTCTCTCTCTGCATTGAAACTGCTCACAGTCATGTACAAACTCTGTTTTCAGTGGCAGCACATGGTATAATAATTAATGTTTATTATATATTAAGCTTGATTACCAATAATAATTATTGTAAAAAGGAGTGAAGGAGATGGATTTGTAAATCATTGCTCCCAGATGTCTTTCTTATATACCAGTGTACGTGCATAACAACACTCGTAAAACATCACAAAAACACATGAGCTATGAATCATGTAGAAAACTGACTGTGAATACTTCTGTTCTTATTCTCATTTGTTGCTCTTTCCTGGATATGGGGGCTGATGATATGTCACTCATGTAGAGGACCTCATCGATAATGGAGGATTCTAGTTTCTTAGACAATCGCATGGAGTCATACCCAACTCCGTGATTAACTCTTAATTGATGACAAACTAAGTGTTGATGTATGGAGTGTATGCCTAGACTATTTACATGTAATAGGGAGCAACAGCATCCAGTCTTAACAATTAGTTTTAAAGTATTCAACAGCTTATCTGGATAGTTTTCTAAAAATGATAGTCAGGGATTACAGGGATCGAACGATTACAGCCTAGGCGAAGTGTGGGCTGGTCTTAGCTAGATATGGGCGGGGAATATCTAAAAATGGATTCCTCAATTACGGCAAACATTGGCTGGTATAATTATCAAAATGGCAGAACTCCGTCAAGAAAATCGAAAAGAGTGTCACAAGTGTGTACCAACTGCGTGGAAATAATCAATTTATAATTTAATAAATAGTCTGTTGAATATTTTGAAGAGAATTCGACTGTTAGATCTTCGGGTATAGACAGGAACATATCACGGTCATATTCAAATTACTTTCCAAATATTCAACAGCGTCCCTATATGTAATTACTTGCAATTTTTCTTCACGGGAATTCATGTTGCAAAGATTATAAATCGATTCCAATGCAAATAAAAAAATGGGCGGAGCGTAGAAGAAGTTATCGGTTTGATTGGTATCTAACGAGTCCATGATTACAGGTCCCATTCACACGATATCTAGGTTGGTTTATATATCAGTCTAGTATTGGTAACTTCTCCAGTTTTACACTGGTACCCATTTATACTCCTGGGTGGAGAGGCAACGAAGAGTGAAGGAGAGTGCCTATGTTTCCATTGACTGCTCGTCAGTCACCTGCTCGCATGACAGTCGAGTGAGATTTGAACCCGGCTGGCTGATTGCCAGTCGATCACGTGCATACCACGGCCAATCGTCTCCTCTATGGGCTGAGCATAGCTAGAAACGGATCCTTCAATTTGATTGTCTTTCCTCAGTACAGTGCGCAAGACATCTGTGCCGGTACACCCATATACCATATGAGTTAGGAGATTATTGATTGCGTCATCTGTATTTAACACTATTGGTGTTCAGTGGCCTTTTGTATTATATTATTGTAACTAACTTACATGTATATGTGACAGTGACCTTCAACATAAACAATCTTAAAATGAACTCTAGTGGAACCTGGATTGAAAATTCAAACACACGACTGCCCCCACTAGGTTAATCATATAACAGACACCTAAATATGATAATATTTAGCATCGCTAAAGCTCGTACAATGTGATAAATTTTTGTGATATGAAATAAGACCTCGTTTCATACCTGCTATATCTTATGTTTGCTACAATACGTTTCCAAAGCATGCACAGTTGAGCAATTTTAATGTACTGAATATACTATCCTGATTTGTTGCGACATGTATGTACAAAAATCTTCTTTCTGCAGCATCACGTATTGCGCTGATTATATGATGCATATATTCACTCCAGACTGCTTGAAATTAAAACGATTAGAATAGTACAATGTTCGATATTCATACCAGCATAACTGAAAATAAAATTCAACGGTTACAATTGCATACGTTTAGAGGCTTATGTGGCTAGATGTAATGAAACGAAATAAATCTTAACATATGATGATTTCATTCCATATAACTTAATTTGTTAAGTTGAGAAATTGAAGTAGAAACTTGTTTTATTTAAGATTTATTTCGCTTCATTAAATATAGGCACACTATTTAAGCCTCAAAAAGTATAAATTTGTAACAATTTTATTTTCAAACAGTTTGGTGTGAATATGCACCTTTAAATTGTGTGCCTAGATGGAAGTAAACGAAATAAACCTTAACATATGATGATTTCATTCCCTATAAATTCACCTTTCCAGAGTACCCACCCATCATATGACGCCATAATGAACTGCGTGATGTGTACAATGGCATCATAATGAATGACGTCCTGAATGACGTCGATAAGTACGTCATGAACGCATATTTGAAGATGGTCTATGCGTTGGTGTACAAATTGTGTGCTTTTACTATTTAATAAATATTCTGTTGAATACTTTGAAACTAATTTGACTGGGCGCTGTTGCTGCCGTAGGCAGCAACAGCACCCAGTCAAATTAGTTACAAAATATTCAACAGCGTCCCTGTATAGTTTTCAGGAAATTGATAGCTAGGGCATTCGGGGATTGATCAATCCCAATAGGACGGGGTGTGGGTGGCGCTTAGCTAGTGAAAGGCGGGGCATAGCTAAAAATGGAAAGGTCCATTAAACGAAATAAATCTTAACATATGATGATTTCATTCCCTATAAATTGAAGATAATTTTCGTAAGCTGAGAAGATGAATTAGAGACACGAGTCCGTAATCCAATTTCATAAGTTAAAAATTATATAACTATATATCCGAATAAAATCATCATATGTTAAGATTTATTTTGTTTCATTACATTGAGATGCACAACGTAAGCCTCTAAAAGCATATAATTTTAACTATTTTAGTTTTAAGCATGCTTGTGTGAATATGCTACAATTAGAATTGAGGAAAGCAGTGAAGTGGTTGTCTTTCTTATGTTCCATGTGCATATCTAACTAGGGAAATTATTTAGATCTCTCAATGTTCAAGAATCTGGCCAGGTTTGAAGAGAATCGGAAGAAAACTCTAGGAGAAAATGTTGGTCAAATATTGCTCCCATAGTTTTACTATAGGGTTCTGTGTCACGGAAAACTGTTGGGTGGATCAACTTTAAATTGTACTCCAACTAAAGTCATTATAACACCTAGAAGTTCACCAAATTTCAAGTCGATCGGAGCAGCCATTTTGAAAACAAATCCCCCAAAATGCTTTGTTCACCTGTTTGCCATCGTGAGTTCATTTCTGAAAAAACCCCGAAAAACTGGTACCTTTTACCACAAAATGTGCGCCTGGTCGCCATTTTGAAAATAGAATGTCCCCAGGATCTTTCATCTTGATTTCATTTTTGTAAAGAACGAAAACTGGCATTTTTTACCAATATTTTCACACGGCGGCCATTGTGAAAAATTATTTTTTTCACAAGAAATCCGTCCATTAGTAACATCCCAACCAAGTGTGGCAGTGATCCAATCAAAACTCTGTGTGGTCGCAGTTCAAAGATCCATGCATTGGAGGTTAAAGGCCAGAATGCAATGTCAACTTTTCGACGGCAGCCATCTTTAGGACCCCAAGAGTAACATAGTGACCAATTATGGTAGCGGTCTGATCAAAACTCTAGGTGTGTTCGCAGTTCAAATATCCATCCTGCAAATCCCCATTCATTCACTATGGGGTCATATTCAATGCATTTAGGTCAACGGTCAAGGTCACTTTTGAATTTGGAAACCATCTTCAGGACCTCAAGGGTAGCATCCTACCGAAGTATGGTAGTGATCCGATCAAAACTGCGCGTGCAGTCGTAGTTAAAAAATCAACATTTAATTGTAAGCTGGACACCTAAACGATGCCATTCCACCTGGGTCTATGAGCCAGGCATGATACAGACATGGGAGGATGTCATAGAGTATCTTCTAATATGTCCATTGAACTTATCTGATGAAAGAGAGTTCATTTCTGACAAAAAACGAAAGCTGGTAATTTTGACACCCAGGCAGTACCCTTCCCCTTGCGCATGTGCTTTCCAGATGAATCAAGCCCTTCAGAACTCCACTAATAACATGCTGACCAAGTATACTAGTGATCCGATCACATCTCTAGGTGTAGTAGCAGTTTAAAGATAAATACTCAAAATCCCCATGCATTTTCTATGGGACATTTTTGCCGACTCAAAAGTGGACAGCGCTAAAACTATTGGGCAGATCCAAATTATTTTGAATAGCACACAATTCCAGACCGGGTAGCAGATGATGACTCCATTTAAGAGTTGATCGGATACAAACTGTAGGAGGAGATGCAGTGCAAGGTTTTTGCCGAAGAATAGATGAAGAAGAAGAAAAAGAAGAAGAAGAAGAAGGAGAAGAAGAAGAAGAAGAAGAACAAAGATAGATAGATAGATAAATAGATAGATAGATAGATAGATAGATAGATAGATAGATAAATAGATAGATAGATAGATAGATAGATAGATAGATAGATAGATAGATAGATAGATAGATAGATAGATAGAAAGAAAGAAAGAAAGATCCTGGGTGATTTTAATAATCTGCGATTGCATCGCAGATTAAAACATTCCAAAGACGATGCAAGCTATGCATTATTCAGCAAGCTAATAGAGTGATCCAGTTTTAGCTAAGCCCCGCCCATCTCTAGCTAAGCTCGACCCCGCACTCTCTGTATCGCAATGGCCAGTACTATACAGGCAAGCTGTTGAATATTTTGAATATGCATGGCCTATAGCAGCAACAACGCCCAGGCAAATTAGTTTCAAAATATTCAACAGAGTGTTTATTAAATAGTAAAGTTATACAATTCGTACAACTTCACAGACTATTAAGCGTTTAAGATGGACTAACCTGCATCATTCATGACGTAATTGATTATAACGTCAACCTACATGTGACGTTGTTGATTATGATGTCATATGATTGCTTGATAAACTGGAATCTTCAATTATCAATACGTCTGTCTTTGTTCTCATGCTTTGCCAGAATACGGATGGATCTGAGCATAATTAATTACGTTACACGTTAGTTGACGTCACGATCAAAATAACATCCACGTCACGAACATTTGACTAGGAGTTATTGCTGCAGCTGGCAACGCCAGTTCTCAGTCAAATAAGTTTGAAAATATTCAACAGCCGAAATGTACAGTTAACAATAAATTTGGTTTCTGGGATTATCGAGCCAGCAATTCCAGTGGTAAATTTTCAAAAATATTCTTCTCTTGGGCCGCATATGGGCATCTCTTGACACCATTACAGAGAGTGGTTTTAACCGTTTTCGCCATGTAATGGTTAAATCCAGTACACCATTCTAAAAATAGAGGCGTGGCTTCTTCGAGAATACACCTCTAATGTAATGACAGGCCAGCCTATTACGTCATCACACCGACTAGACTGGTAAACAGACTCAACTTCGGATACCAGACATATCGGGATCCATCCTATCTCCGTAGCGGCCTGTAAAAGCAACACCGTGGATGGTGTTGATTTTGGGATCATCGTAACCTCTCTATCGCTATCTTGATACAGACATCGACTCGATCCTTTATGTTGTTCGTGTGATATCCACATCTACGCAACGTCAGCGAGAGAGAAGGAGCGAGGGTAGTCTTTCTTAACATTTTAGCAAGGAACTGGAACTCCGTGCACGGTATTTTTCTGAAGGGCGAAAGTTGTGTACAGGCCGGCGATACGACCAAGTTGCATTATCAGCTGACGATCGTCACTCTATCCGAGTATCGTCGCTCAACAGGCAGGTAGGCGTCTGGGAAACACTATCTTTCGGGAGGGTCCTAAGTTGGGGTGGGGGCGGAATGGGTTCCTCCGGGACTGGGAGTGAGAGACAGCGGACCTTTCTATCTATCCCTATATCTATACCCCGTCGCTATCGGTCGCTATCGATCGCCATTCGTGTCGTCGGTCTATATATATATATATATATATATATATATATATATATATATATATATATATATATATATATATATATATATATATATATATATATATATATAAGGTTAGTTCGAAAGTCATTTGGCACTGACTATTTCTTAACAGTCCGCTTAAGGTGGAGTGGAGAAAGGAGAATAATCCTACTTTAGTGTCCTGAGGGGCATGAGCGCGCGGGAGAATTTTAGTAGTCGCCGCCTGATTCATCCGATGTTCTCAGCAGACGTCCAGAGGCAGGCCTTCTATGTGTGCCTATTTCTACTGTTAAAGGGTATCCCGCGCAAGGCGATAGTTTTTATTCATCTAAGATGTTTTCGGGTTAGGGTTTAAGCAGCCACAGAAGGACGCGATCACTTACATTAAGCGAGAAAATATACCCTCGCAAGGTCGAGCGAATCTTTGGCTCGGAGCCTAGACTGACTTGAGTGATGTAAAACATATCTTGACGCGGCCCAAGGGGCAGTCCTTCCGAGTTGCAGATGCGCAAAGCGCCCGTGTAATTAAAGAAGAACAAGTTTAGATAATCTGGTCGCCGCTGAGGTCTAATATGACAACATGCTGAGAACGCGTGGCAGATTAAAAAATAGATTCCGGGTGATACGTCGGTTATTTGGTTCGGTTGCTTAGAACCAGTGTTAACCGCAGGATCGCTTAATTAAATGCCGCGTTAACCTGACCACCGACCAAGCGGGTTAACAAAAAGAAAAGGGTCGCTAATTGACGGCGCTTTCTTCTTGAATATACTCTTTTCCAGGTGTGCATACGAATCTATTAATTCAGGGGTCGCTTTATCTTTGAATAGTTTAGCTTGTGCCATATTGAGGAAACGGAACCTCCAGGCTCTCCAATGGTACCAAACTCTCCCAGGAACTTTGTGATCATTATTTCGAGGAAGAAGTCGTGAAAAGATCATATATACAACCAAAATGTGTCCACTCAATACACGGTATCACGCGAACTTGGCCGTGCCCTACCCTATGCAGAAAACCTGTCAATTCACCTTTTCAGAGTACACACCCATCATATGACGCCATAATGAACTGCCTGAGGTGTATAATGACATCATAATGAATGACGTCATGAATGACGTCGATAAGTACGTCACGAACGCATATTTGAAGACGGTCTATGCGTTGTTGTACAAATTGGTTGCTTTTACTATTTAATAAATATTATGTTGAATATTTAGAAACTAAGTTGACTGGGCGCTGTTGCTGCCATAGGCAGCAACAGCGCCCAGTCAAATTAGTTACAACATATTCAACAGCTTTCCTGTATAGTTTTCAGGAAATTAATAGCTAGGGCAGTCGGGGATCGATCAATCCCAACACGGCGAGCTGTGGGTGGAGCTTAGCTAGGGATGGGCGCGGCATAGCTATAAATGGAAAGGTGAATGACGGGGTAGCGGAGGGTGGGGTGGGGGCAACTCGTGGCTTAGGCATTCTCGCCGGTGTCCGTGCATTGGGGTATAGCCATCCATGAGAGCGGATGCCTAGTCCGGTTACCAGACCACGTGAGTAATATTAACCCTCTGTATCAAGAGTACCTCAAAGAACATGCTACTCACATTATTTAAACCGTTGGCCCTTTAATGGCTAATTTGGTCTAGAAAATGTACGGCTTGCCAATTTAGTGTCCATCTGCAGGCCCAGAGAAGACTATCGTTGAAGATTTACCACTGTAATAACTGGCTCCTTAACCGAGTGGTAAATCCTAACAATATAGTCCTCTTTTGGCTTGCGAATGGGCATACCTCAAGACCACTATAGAGGCCGTTATTTGGCATGAAAGGGTTATGGTCAAGATTTGTCAAAAAATCTGAATTTTGCAAAGTGAATGCCCATTTGCGGGCCAAGATAAGAATATGTCTTTGTCAAATTGTATTTACCTTGAGAATCTACAAAACTAGTTTTCTGTTGTCCTGCAAATAGACAACTAGAGATGGTGTTTGCCTCGGCTTAAACAATAAAATGG